>BSBK01003088.1:7500-440000 GCA_027943335.1 Chamaecyparis obtusa
TTGTATTGTATTGTCATTTATTTTAATTGAATTTTTTATAAATTAATTATAATTTTTATATTATAATTATATAAATTTTCTTATTATAATTTTTATTATTAAAATAATAGTTAATATCAAATTATATATTATTATTTTTTATTTTAATATTTTAATATCAAATATACAAAATTAAGTCAATTATATTACCTCTTTATTATTCAAAATTAAAATTAAAATTAAAACTATGACAAAACTAAAAAGATTAAAAAATTATTTTAAATATTAATTAAAGTTTGAATTAATTATATTTGTAATTGAACTTTTACATAACTATAAACTAAATATTTAACCTAACCTAATAATATATTAAATAAATTTAAATAATTATTTAGTTTTTTTTTTTAATTATATGCTAATACAATTAAAACTACAATAAGGGCGAGTATTAGCCGCTATGTGATGGATTATTCCCCATCAAAGATCATAACAGATAAAAGTCCATTCTGAACATTGCTATTCTATTCTAACAGGGGTTATAACAGATACAAGTAGATCCCTTATGAGTCCACTTGCACTCTCCAAATTCAGCATGATCAGAAGTTTTGCAGACATAGTCACACCTCTTAATAATAAAATCGCATTGCCCTTCATATGAACCGCTCCAAAATCCGCAATACCCGGGCTTGTCATAATCCATCGATTCTTTTTAATGACCAACAAATTTCAAATTAATAAAGGTATTTCAGAATTTATTTAGAAAACAAATATTGATTAAAGAGAAGGAGAAGAATACCAGAAGCAAATGCAGACGACGCTGTGACCAATAACAAGAGCACGTATGCGTATCCCTTCGCCATTTTGTGCACTCACTTATGTATTCTGTGAAAAAAGTTTAATGATGCCACTATTTATAGTTGAGGCAGGCAATTATTTATTTATGGAATCTCTGGATTACTCCAAAATATTTAGTTTTAATCTCTCGTTAGTAGCAATGTAAAAACTAATAATGACAAATAAATATAAAGAAATTGCCTTTGACGGTGCCTGCAAAGCTTCTGATAATGGCGATTTGGAGTTTGCGGTACTTGGAGGGATTATAAATTAATGTGAAACATAATTAGCCGATAGATTTGAGAGTCTACAATTTACGGGTATTATCTCCGCAGATATCCTTTTATGCCTCCTCGCAGAAATTGTCGCCGATTATGGCTTACAATAAAATAAAATAAAATTAATACAATTATATTTTCTTGTTCAGTGTCTATCCAGGAATCAGTGTCCGATTGATTATATGTTTTTACATTTTAGCTTTTATATTTGAGCAGATGAAAATAGGGTGGGGTTAAAAATTGTATAGAAGGTGAAAATAGGGTGGAGTTAAATATGGTCGGACTGCATTATAGAAGTCAAAGATATGCATTTATGAGACCATCAGCTTTCTTAAATTTTGGAACTTAAACTTCTAAATTAAACTGAACTACAAAATTCATAGGACTATCAGTTTTAAAATATTCTTAAAAAATCTCGAGTAACTCTATTTCTATTTTTTGGTAAGCCTTCTTCCATAAGATCCCAAGTTCCAACCTTACAAATTATCCCAACAATTTTTATAAGTCTGTTGGAAAAAGACTAATTATGGTGCTCATTTTTAACAAGTTTGGATTTTGCCCACATTTGATATATAACATAAAATCTTTGTTATGGAGGTCTAATTTTTTGTAAATTTGCAGCCAGTCTCTACAAGTTTTCTTGGCAAATTGTAAAATACTTAGAGCTTTAAGAGGATTGATAAAATTTCATAAGCAGGGAAGATTTTTTTAATAAAAAAAAATTAAAAGAGGGGTAAAAATTTATTAAAGAACAAGAAATCTACAAAGAAGAAAGACAAGAAAATTAAAGAGCCATGTCAGTGTCCACCAAATGATCTAACAAAGTAGCCATATCAAGAGGCAGTTGCCCTTTATCAACAATATTCAAAGCATACATTTGATCAGAAGCCCATTTGGCTAAACAATTAGCAACTCAATTCCACTCTTGAAGAATGTGCCTAAAAACAACATAATTGAGAGAGCCACACAGCTGAAGAATCTATCTAATAATTAATTATAGGTGTCAACCAACTCCATCCAACTATTGTCTATTAAACAAAGACACTGGTACCACCTAAGAATCACACTCGCAAATGATCCTTCTCCAACCAAGAACATAGCTACACTCAACAACCCACAAGATGGCCAAAGCCTCCATAATATTATTCGTTTGAAGGCCTTTATAAACAGGAAAAATAAATTGGATATTTCCAAAAGAACCATTAGTGTTAATTTTGAAAACTTCTTGCAATAGAGGGGTCCAATAGTCCTCCCTATTGATATTTTGAAAAGGGTGTCTACATCTATTCCCCATAGTTCCTTCTTAACATTTGGTAGAGAACCACATTTAAAGAGTTAAAGAAAGGAGATGATAGTAGCAACATTCCTGGGGTCCACACCTCCAAAAATATCACACTTAGCCAAAATAGTCTCCTGAAGAAAATGAACAATTTTCCACCACAAATGCATAAATACCAACCTATTATCCTAAAAAATCATACAGTTTCTCTCTAGCTAAATATGTCAAATGATAAAAGATGGATTGATAGCCCAAGCTAGCTGAAGGAAAGAGGATTTCATGGGTGGATTCCCCTAGCGGGCCCAAAACTCAGCTAAATAAGAAATGTGCCAATAGGATTGACCCTAGATTCTCTACCATAAGTGTCAGATCTCCTTAACAAAGGAAAACTAAAAGAAAAGATGAGAGAAAGATTCCATATCTAAATGACACATAACACACATTGAGGATCCCTGGAAGCCCCACTTGCATAATATCACAAGTAAGGAACCAATTATGAGTAACCAACCATAGGAAAAAGTTGCATTTTGGCCAAGAAAACTTACTCCAGACTTGCTTCCACCATGGAACCTCAATATCACAAAACATCTATCTATGAAGCTCGGAGTAACCAATAGAAATATAATATTTTCCCATCAAGGTAGTACCCCAGGCCAAAACATCCTTCCCACCAAAGAATTACATTTCCTGGAAGTAAGAATACATGTGATCTAGCTCATTTTGATGCTCCTCTAAACCACCCAGCGACCATTCACCAGGGTCTCGCCATTTGAACCCCATAGTTAGGCCTATAGTCTAAACATATTTATAATGCACAAACTTATTCCAAACATCTACCAAAAACCTATCATAGAGGTGCTACAAATAAGAATACGCAAAAAGCAAAGGAGGATTCCCATCCCAAGAATTTTACCAAAACAAAGCCTTGGAGCCCTAATGAAAAATCAAAAAAAAGGCCCTTCTTAACTAGCTAAGCCCTATTTTTTAGAGTGTGTCAAATCATAGAGCCCTTGTCTTCCAAAGGATATCAGCCAACGTCCACCTAATCAACACCAACTAAATAGTGATGCCTAAGATTTTGAGCCCAAAGATGATTCTGACCTATACACTATTGTCAATATAATTTGTCTACTAAAGCCTTCCTATTCTATAGATGAGATCAAAGACCCAGACCCCTTCCTTCCTTGGAGGACACATAAAATCTCATCAAACAAGGTTCCACTTAGAGGTCTGCAAATTACCGCTCCATAGAAATTGGCATGAAAGAGCATCAAATTCTTTAAGAAAATAAATAGTCTAGCTACCTGAATAAAACTTATATAAATATGAAGAGCCTAAATCACTTGTTGAAGAAGGGAAACCCTTACAGTAGTGTTTCATCCACAAACTAAAGATGAGAAAGATTGGGCAACCCATGACCCCAAGTTGAGCCCTGAATCATACCCTGGAAAACCTGAGACTTCATAAATCAACCCAAGCTTTCAGCCATAATAATAAATAAGGAAATAGATGATCTCCTTGATGAAGACCCTTGGAAGCTCTAAATAACCTCAAAGGTGTTCCATTTAGAATAACAAAGAAATATGAGGAATTAACATAGCTCATCTCCAAGTTGAAACCAAATGCTATGAGAATCTTCTACAAGAAGCTCCACATAACCCAATCATAAGCTTTGGCCATATCAAGTTTGATGAACATAAATTTCTCTTTGGAGAGTTTCATAGAGTGAATAGTCCCTAAAACCACTACCACTCCATCAAGAATTTGACTACCTTCCATAAAACCCCATTGCTCATCAAAGATTAAAGTGGGAAGCCAAGGTTTGAGCCTCTTAGCAATCAGCTTGGTAATACTTTTAAAGACAACAATACAGAAACTAATAGGTATTAAGAACTCCAACTTATTAGCACCCTCCTTTTTAAGGAATAAGAACAAGGAAAGTAGAATTCATATCCTTAAGCATTTTTTTGTTGTTGTAAGATTCCTAGAATACTTCCAATAGGTCCAAATTGACAAGCTTTTGAAGAAATGGGAAAATTTTATGTTCTTTTCTGTGGACAAGGCTTTTGAGGGTACCTGTTACCTATTTTGAAAGGCTCAAATCAATCAAACGTTAAGAGTTTAATCTAGCATGCAATCAAAACAAAACAAATAAACTCTAAGCTAAGCCACCTCAGATTGAGCTAAAAATAATTGCACCCAAGCACTGTTTGATTTTCTCTGATTAGAGGGGTGTGGGTGTGCTCTCTAAGCACTTGGAGCATACTCTAATGCATTTAGGATGATTTGAGGCTCATGAAAACCCCAAAAATGGCAAAAAAATAGGTATGGAACACCTAATTTTGCCCCTAAGGCTTCAAGAGGCTCAAGAATGCTTCAATGGAGATTAAGCTACATGATGAGTAATCTAAGATTGATTTTAGACCAAATTAGATGTGATATGATGCTATGCTATGCAAAACAATAAGAAAAACTATGTTAATCCATTATTACTAAGCTATGATGAGCTAAAATACTTGAAAGTAAGCTAATTTAGAATGATTTGTGCTAAGTCTAGAATGAAAATGGCATGATAACAATGCATGAGAATGAAAGTTAAGCTTATTGATTTTCTCTTGAAAGGAGGGGTATTTATAGGATTCCTAAGGGCTTGGGGTAGGAAGAATGAATGGCCAGGATTGAAATCCTTAAGAGAGGCCAAGATTCATTCAAAGGGGAGCACATGGATTGTGCTAGTTTACAGCCAATCAGGAGGTGACACATGTCACAAGGTGAGTGGATGAAGGGAAGGGCAAAGAGGAGTCAACAAAGGGGGCTCAAAGCTCATAACTCTCCTCATAAGTGCTTGTAAGAGCAATGAATGAGCCTTTAAGGGGCTTTGATGACTTTGGGGATGCAATAAATGCTTTGTGGTTGAGATATTTGGAAGGGGAGACTTTGCTTTGGTTTAGGAAAGTCTTAAGCTTGGTTAGGATTGTGCAAAGGTTTAAGGGTAGGATTAAGATTAGATTAGGATGGGGATTAGGATTAGGATAAAGACTTCTAGAAGTCTCTAGGCTTTTGGATAAGGATAGAAACATTCTAGAGAAGTCTAGAACTTTCTAGGATTCTATGGATTTAGGAAACAAATTAATATTTATTTCTCTCAAAAGGTTAAATGAGTTTAAGGCTCATTAGGGGGAGGTTTGACTAAAAGTCAAAGAAGACTTGGATTAGCTAGGAATTACCTTTATTTAATATTAAAGTGAGATTAGGAAAATCTAGAAGAGGTTAGGAATCCTTAGGATATTTCTAAGGTTTTAGGATTAAAATAAATATTTTATTTATTTTAATGATTTTTGGTCAATTTATTAATTAAATAATTAATAAATAAGGAAATAATGTTTAAATAAGATTTAAACATTTTTGGAAGGGATTTCTTAATTAAATATTTTTAATTAAAATAAAGAGATTTAATGGCATAAAAATCAATTAATTAATTAATTAATAAATGATGATGTCATCAAAGATTTTCAGAAAATAAAAATAATTTATTTCCTAAAAGATTTTTAGGTGTCTACATTTTCAAAATGGATTTTTGGTGGTTTTGAATGTATACCCACGACATCATACAATAATTCCTTCTACCAAAAGTGTTTGAAAAGTGTTTGTTTCCCTCTCAACTTGAATCATTATTTTTCAAATATATCTTTCCATATATCAATATTCTTGGCCATAGCAAGTGGTGTATTTAGTTCTTTTGATCAATAGTTGTTGTAATACCATCTATTTTTGTATTGTGTCACATTATTCAATTTTAGTGTTGCAAAAGTATGAGAAAAATTTATTAGCTCCTAGTTGTCATCATATTCATGACTTGTGTAAATTAGTTTCAAACTATCAAAACACTTGTAACTGAGTTGCTTTCAATACCTTCCTTCACAAAATTTCTCTGAATATCTTCTTTGTTGCCCCCATATAAATTTGGGGAAAATGATGCATGAAGGAAAGAAATATTTAAAATTTACTTTCTTCCTAGAAACTAGCAAGAAATGAAAGAATGAAAGAATTTGAAAGCTCTAGGAAAATATTATTTAAATAGGGATAAATTTAGTTATTTTATTCCTTTTGGCGATCTCTATTGCAAGAAATATTAAAATTTGACACATTGAAATCATTTTTGGAGAAAAACATGACTTCATTTATTTCAATAATTTGAATACCAATAAATTAAAATGAGATATCTTTTTTATTGATTTTTTTTAATAATTTAAATAAACATAATTTTTTGGGTAGAAATTATTAGTTTAGAGGTTTTTAGTCGAATTGTATTTGGATTAATTAAAATCAATCTAATAAGGTTTGTTCCTTCTTATAGTCTCACTATACACAAATCACAAGACTGATGTAGGGTGCTCCCCTTAATAACACAAACACATAACAAAAATAGAGAAACAAGAGAAACGATGAGTGGGAATGGGAGCAGCATGTGTGGAGGAGGGGCTAGGAGTTTTCCCCCAACTCTTTGGGAGCATGGTGTCCCCTGGTCTGCGACTTTCCTGGTGTGGAACCAAACTGGTCTTGCTAGCACTAGGTCTACTGGAGATGTTCGCAAGGGGTTTTTTGGGGTCTAGATTTCTTTTGGTCAGTCGTGTGCTTGCCTTGTTGGTGGTGTGGTCTTTCTCTTCGAGGGGGCTGGTTCTGGTGGCTTTGTGGAGACTCTTTCAAAGGATCTATCTCATTCTCCTTTCTTCCTTTCACATAGTGGAAGGTTTTTGGGGTTCTCTCCAATGGAAGATGTTTTTTCCTTTCAACTTTTGGGCCTATTGGGTATTAGGGTTCAGACTCTTTTGGTGTAGGGGAATAATTATTTTCCTATCCAGTTATTTTTCCTCCTCTCTATTTCTATGGAGATCTTTGTTGATGCCCTGTGGCATTGCTTCTTAAGGCTTGTCCTGCCTCTCATTGCTTTGGTGTGGAGAGGCTCTTTTTTTCCTCTGATGCCCAGCTTTGGTGGGCGGCTGTGTTGGTTCCTCTTTTGGGGCTCTCTCTGGGCGGCCACTCTCTGGGTTTTGCAGATCCCCTCTATTGTGTGGGAGAGTGGTGTTGGCTCTTTTTGTGTTGCTCTGAGTGTTATGGGCCTTGCCACTGCTTATGATGGGAGATGGACCAATTTGAGATGCTTTTTTGCTCCTCCCATGCTCAATTTTTATGGTTTTTTGGGTTTCCTCCCTCTCCACTCTGTGGTGCAGCCCCCTTTTGTGGTGGGGTTTCACTTAAGGGTTCAGCGGATGTTGAAGGTTACTCTCCTTCTTCAATCTTCCATTTTGCTTCCTATTGAGGTGGAAGCTCCTTTTGTGATGGAAGCTCAGCCTTTTGAGGTGGCTCGCTGCTGGATAAAAGAGTTATTGAGTATGGGTGCTCTTCTTGCGAAAGAGTGGTGGAAGCCTTCTATGGAGGTGGAGCAGTCTCCTATTGAGGTGGAGTTTGTGTTTGTGAACTTGGAGGTGGAGGAGACTCCTATTAAGGTGGAGTTTTTCTGGGCTACCTCTTGTGGTCGTACTAATGGAAGGAGATGTTACAGCTCCAGCCTTGTTATTTTGATCTTTTTACTCTTTGCTCCTATAGAGGTGGACCCTTTTCCTATTGAGGTGGACAAGGAGTTTGCATTGGGTTGGAATATCTTTGACAATGTTGGTCTGGGCTAGAGGTGTAGTAGTTTCTGGACCTTCATTTTTTACAGAGAAAGATGGACAAGCTATTTGCGGCCTGAGCCTGCTTCTTCAATTTTATGGTGATGAAAGTGTCTCTCTCTTTTAGTTTCTTTTCTTCCTATGATTGGGTGATTGCTGAAAATTTAAAGGGCTCACTCTGGTCCTTTGTTTTTGTTTTTGGTTAAAGCTTGCAGCTTTTGTGGGGCCTTGTCCCAAGATGATCTTTAGGTTTGTCTTTGATAGAGGCAGACTGGACAATATTTTTCTGTTGATTATCTGCTCTCAGACTAGTGCTATTAATGTGCTATTAATGTGCTCCTAGTCCTTTGTTCTACAAGCTAGCACCCTCTTACTACTTTTTTTAATCAAAAATAGAGAAACAACAACAATTTGCAAGAACATAAAATGGGTTTCTTATTATCTCCATAGGTGTGGAATTACAAATTTCATAATTACAATATGAAAAGCCACATGGGAATTTTCCCTTCCAATATTATATAGGACAAAGCCTCAAATCATTACCCAGATCTACCCATAACTACTCTAAACTTCCTAGACAACACTACAGGCCTTCCTTATATAGGCCTTTTTCCAACGCTCAAGAAAGTTCCAGAAATTTAGCCATTAAGGTCAACAGCCCTTGGAATTATTTTATTTTTCATTTTTATTACAATAGGGTCGGCTCAAAATTATTAAAAACTATAATTTTAGGTAACCCAACTTCCGAAGGCCATAACTTTTTAATTGTAGCTTCATTTTTCTATTATAACCACTTTTTAGAAACGGTGGGACCTAATCTACAATGCCTAACTTGTGCAAGTTTTAGTCAGTCGGGGGTCGAATAATTACAAATCATTTTTTAACCATATAATTATAAAAAACACTTTAAAATAAATAAATGCTAAAAAGTGGAGGGCCTACCTCACACTCGGTCGAATGTCCTCAAGGCCCCTTCTCTTCTCTGCTAGCCACTCACTGTGCAAATGAGGGGCCTACACTGCATTCCAAGGTTTTTATTAAGCGAGAGAGACTCAATCAAGTGGGATTTGGCCAAGTCCCACTCGGTCAAGTACGTATGGCCATGTATGTGTTATTCGGTGCCGCATAGCACATACATGGATTTAGCCGAGTGCTACTCAACTAAGTATTACTCAGTCAAGTTTTGCTTGGTTGAATCCTCTAAGTTAGCCTCAACTACGACAAGAAATTATGTTTTTACCCTCCAGCTACCAGAAGGTCGCACAACATTAGGTGTGGCGAGATGTGATGGTTGAGGAATATACCTCAATAAAGTAGAATGATGTGTGGGAGGTTATACCTAGACCAGCAGATACCTGGTTATGGTTGGATCACACTAGATCTATAAGATCAAACACGGTACAGATGGTAGCATCGAGAAATACAAAGAAAGGGTCATGGAAAAGGGGTTCTCTTAGAAGGATGAAATAGACTACAAGGAGATATTTTTCCTAGTGTCCAGGTATGCTTCTATATGAGTTGTGATCTCATTTGTAGCATAGATGGTATGAAAGATTCATCAAATGGATGTCAAGATAGCATTCCTCAATGGTGAATTGAAAGAGGAGGTATGTACATAAAATAAGAAGAAAGCTTTGTAGCACATAGCAAAGAGACCCATGTGTGTAGATTGAAGAGAGCCTTGTATGGACTCAATCGAGGTCCTAGAGTGTGATATGAGTGCATTGATACATGCTTGAAGGAATGGGCTTCATGAAGAGTGAGGTAGATGATAACCTCCAGTACTTGGTGGTTGGAGGTGAGGTTCTCATTCTTTTTATAAATGTCTAGATGACTTATTTTTAACAGATTCACCAGGGCTCATAGAGGAGTACAAGAGGGACCTTGTAGTAGAGTTTGAAAATGAAAGATTTAGGACTTATGCACTACTTTCTAAGTATGGAGGTGTGGTAGACAGAAGGAGATATTTTCCTTAGACAAGGGAAATATTGCATTGAAATCTTGAGAAGGTTGAGGATGGAGGATTGTGAAACCATGTCTACACCTATGATCATGAATTGGAAGAAGGTAGACACAACCAGGGAAAATGATGTAGATCCCACCTTATATAGGTAGTTGATCAGTTCTCTTATGTATTTGGTTAACACTAGATATAGCTTGTGTAGTAAAATCTCTTAGTCAGTTCATGGTTGAGCCAAAGAGAGTGCATTGGATAGTGGCAAAGCATGTGCTACATTATTTGGGAGGTACAACTAAGTATGGGATTAGGTATACTCGAGGTGAAGGAATCAAGTTGATAGGCTATACTAACACAGATTGGACTGATAGCATAGGGGACAAGAAAGGCACTTTAGGATGTTGCTTCAATTTGGGATCAGGAGTTGTCTCTTGGTTTATTAGGAAGCAGAAGTCTATGGCTCTGAGTTCCGTAAAATCAGAATACATAGCAGGCAGCATGGAAACATGTGAAGTTACATGGCTTTAGAAGTTTCTAGTAGCCTTGTTTGGTCAGAGGGTTGAGACTAATTTGATACATTGTGACAATCAGAGTTGTATTAAATAATTTGAGAATCTTTTGTTTCATGATAGGTCTAAGTATACAGATATCAGGTATCACTTCATTAGGGATTGTGTACAGTGGGTGATTGTTCAGCTACAGTATAGCAGCAAGTAGTGTACATTCTCACTAAGGCATTGGGAAAGGCAAAATTCATGCTCTTCATAGATAAGTTAGGTGTTATGCAGAACGGCTTCCTTGCTAAGAGGGAGTGTTAGTTGGGGTAGCTTGGACAGTTGTTTGTCCATTTGCTAGGATTTAGTAAATAGTTGTTTTCTTGGCCAATTTGATGGCAATAGAGACAATTATTTATTTAATTAATCAATTCCCTTAGAGACACCTAGTAACCAATTTGGTTAGGGTTTGTTAAGGTGTTATTTATCTCAGTTGTTGATTTAAATTAAATCTTGGACATTGGTTTTCCAACGAGAGTAGTACAAAAGGGGGTCATTAGGCATTTGGAGAACACAAGTTTGAAAAGCATTTGCAGTGTTAGCAAATAGTCTTGCAGTGTTAGTAAGGGCACAATGATAACACTGGGGATAGCAGTTGTGGGATCTCAGCAAGAGAACTTAGGAGATTGTGAGAGCTCTGCTAGAAAAAAGCAAGCAGTTTTTTTTTATCTCTTAATTTGTTGAAGTTTAATATAAGTTCCTCCTCTGCCGTACTGGTTTTCCCTTTGGAATTTTTCTGGGGACAATTTGTCCAAAAATATCGTGTTCATTGTGTTACATATTTCTTTCTGTATTTTTTTTTGTGAAGTTGCAATTGTGTTATTTTTCAATATTTGTTGTAAATTAAGTTTCGACAGTTAAATCATCTTTATATGATAGAAATTTGATATCAATAACTTTAATAGAATTTTCACAACTAACATCTAGATATTTTTAGATGACTAAATATTTGATTTTGAAGTTGCAAATAGAAAAATTTCTATTATAACTACATAAAGAAAATTTGATCCATAATATACACATTCAAAACTATTTAACTCAAAATATTAGAAAACTAAAATCTAATTTGAATTGATGTGCAATGATCAATTATTTATTTATTCATAGATTCGGAAGAAGCTAGTCTTATTGGATTGGATTATTCTCCCATCAAAGATCATAACAGATAAAAGTCCATTCTGAGCATTGCTATTCTAACAGGGGTTAAAACAGATACAAGTAGATCCCTTATGAGTCCACTTGCACTCTCCATATTCAGCATGATCAGAAGTTTTGCAGACATAGTCACACTTCTTAATAATAAAGTCGCATTGCCCTTCAAATGAACCGCTCCAAAATCCGCAATACCCGGGCTTGTCAAACTCCATGGGTTCTTTTTAATTACCAACAAATTTCAAATTAATAAGGTATTTCAGAATTTATTTAGAAAACAAATATTGATGAAAGAGAAGAAAAAAAAATGCATTTTACCAGAAGCAAATGCAAAAGACGCCATGACCAATAACAAGAGCACGTATGCGTTTCCCTTCGCCATTTGTGCACTCGCTTATCTATCCTCTGAGAAAAAGTTTAATGATGCTACTATTTATAGTTGAAGCATACAATTATTTATTTATGGAATCTCTGGATTACTCCAAAATATTTTGTTTGAATCGCTCGTTAGTAGCAATGTAAAAACTAATAATAATGACAAATAAATAAAGAAATTAATTGCCTTTGACGGTGCCTGCAAAGCTTCTGATAATGGCGATTTGGAGTTTGCGGTTGGGACATAGGATGTCCATTTTGGTGTTTGCACTTATACTTGGAGGGATTAATCAGCCGATAGATCCTATAAATAGATTTGTGAGTACAATTTACCGGTATATCTCCCTATATATTCTTTTATGCCTCCTCAACATTATCTGCAGAAAATTGTCGCCAATATAGCTTACAATAAAAAAACATATTATAATACAATCTTATTTTCTTGGCCAGTGTATATCCAGCAATAGAAACATTAATCTTACCAAGGAGAGTTTTTTTTTAAAAAAATATTAAGTGTCTTTTTGGTAAGATGTAAGTTTCTAAATAGTGGTTAACTAGAAAATATCATTTTCATTGTAGTTTAATTTTCAATTTTTAATTTTTTAATTAATTATAATTTAGTGGAAAGAACATTTGTGGGAATTTGGCTCTTCTAAAGTTTATTTTTTTCTAGGATAGTTGTCACCCTCTTCTTTGATAAATTTTCTTTTGAGATAATAAAAAATAACAAATGTTGAAAGTTTTCATTTTTATGATATTGTGAAAGAGGTTTTTTAATATACGAATACTTTTGTAATTCATTCTATGCTAGATAATCAAATTTTAGATCTCCAACAGAAATTTATATTGTGGAGTTATTGAAAGGATTACGTCTTTATGCATTGTTGTTATTTATCTTTTCTCGTGTTCTAGAATTCACACATATAATATATAGATGCAATTTTACAAAGGTTTTGATTTTTATGTGTTGTCATTGCGATCTATATGTTTGGTGATGCACCAAATTTTTCACTTTTTAATGTTTAGTCTTAAATTCAAAATTTGTAATGATTCCATTTGATTTAACAAGATTTGTATTCTACTAATATGTGATAAATTTCTGGAAACTATAGCTATTTACATTTGATGGTAACGAGATTCATCATTTTATTTTGTTATTTAATTAGAGATTCATAGGTCTCTTATGATGGACCCTATTTTAACCCCCTTTTTTTAATTTTATAATTAAATTTCTACTAGGTTAATTTTTATTACATAAGAAATAAATTTATTTAATTGCACACCACAACAAAAATAAATAAATGAAGAAATTTCATTTCATTTCAATAGATCCCACTCCAAAATTTATATTTTATCTTCTTGGGTAGTTTATCTTCTTTTTAACTTATTCTAATTATGACTTAAATATTATTTTTCTACCTTATTTTGTATAATTTTAATGGAATTAAATCAAGTCATTAATTAACTAATTCAAAAAAATATATTAGACTGATTTAGAAGCATAAATAATTTTCTATATTTATTTGTTTTTATATGTTTTTAGTAGTGATTTTTATTATAATAATATAAAACTATTAATGTAATCAAATATATAATAAGTTGATATTTATTATCATATAATAATAGATAATATTAAAATTCAATAAGATTATAATATACCAAAATAATAATAAGAATGCAAAATAATATAATCATAATGTAATATTAATATAAAATATAATATGTTATTATTATATGTATATTATAATATTTAATTTAGGAGATAGGCTATTTGAGCTGAAAGTTTATTCTTATGATTACCTTTTTTCTCTGCCTTTCTAAAATTAGTTGGAAACTTTGATGAATTTTTAACACCATTAATGAGTCTTGTGTATTGCTAATAAAGGTCGAATTGAATTTACTCTCTTGATGAATATCCCTTCAATTGAGGGTTTGTCAAAAGATAAAAATAATTAAGAATTTTTATTGTTGAAGCTAGGATGGTAGATGACATTACCAATAGTGTATTGTTTACATGGTGGAATAGACAAGTCAATCTTACCAATATTATAGAAAGATGGACCATTTCCTGATTTCTTAAAAATATTTGGTCAATAGTTATCTAAGTGAAACAAAGATTCTCCCCATCTTTTGAAATCAAATTTCTCCATTCGTATTCAAACACTAATTCATTCAAAAAATTATTTTTATGAAAATCTTTAAATCTAGACCCCGCATCACCCAAATTACACTCAATCTATTAATTAATATTTGAGTAAATCCATCAACAATTTCCCTCTGAATTTTGTTTTGAAGGTACAACTCATTTTTTTTTAAATAGATTTTTTATTTTTTGAAAACACAAATGAATGAACAACTATCCATCACTATTTAATAACTACGCATACATACATTGATTCCAACATCAAAATTAACTTGCTGAAAAAACTTAAAGAAGATTTTACTCAAAGATAAATACTTCAGGTACGAATCAAACACCAAATATGATAAGCCAATGATTGAGAACAGTAATAGGCTAATTTAAACATTCACAACACAAAGAGCGTGATGTTCATACTAAAAAACAAAGCCTCAAACATACGCATACATCCAACCAAAACACACAAAGATATTTTAGAAACTCAGAAATTAGCAAATTGTTAAACTTTCAAAAGATGATCTGCAACATTTAAATTGATTCACACTCATATGTCTCAGCATAAGGGGGATTTTAAGAATTTTGATCCCTTCTAGTGTCTTCTGTTTGTCTATTTAAACCATTTACCATACAAATTTCCATCAGTTACGCAAGCTGATTCTTTACAAGAAGCGTTACCAGGCAAGAGAAAAGAAAATCAAAACTTTCTAAAAATGGCTAAAAACAAAAACCATATAAGTGGCATTATAAATCACATCATGGAAATAAAAAATCTTGGTACCATGTCTGCATCTCTCGGTTGAGTTGTTTTCTGTTGTTGGATTTGTTAGGTCTTGTAATCCTGTAGATTCATAATGACAGAACTATGATGTGTTTTCTCAAAAAGACCTAGTATTGGACTAATATTGATACTCTTATGAGAAAGATATTTTTGTTCAATATTCATTTAATAAATACTTATTTTAAATCTAGAATGATTGAATTTTTTTGAATTAATACTTTATATTAATGAAACTTATCAAGCTTTTCATGTTAGTAATGTCTTGCATTTTTTTTGCAAATGTCTGGTAATGTCTTGCATATATCCTAGATTATTGACTATATTCTAGTTGTGTCACATCTATGAGAAATTTGAGTCTTAAGCACTTCATATGCATATATCTATTTCTTTTTCATTGTAATTTGTGGCATTTTATGATACTATAAAGATATCCAATTTTATAATGATACAATAGTTACTATAGAAGTATCTATTTCATGATGGTTCCATATGATAATATAAAGATATTTATTCATTATGATACTATAAAATATATCTATTTTATTTTTGATGCAATAATTAATACTCAAACTAATTTTCATTAAATCTTTAAGACCAATTTATAGTATCCCAATACTAATAATGCACTTCAACTCATTATATACCTTTTGTGATCTTTTATTTATGTATTATATAAGAAAAAAAAAATGTTTCTTCAAAAATTTATTTATTTGTTCCACTACACTTACAAAAATACCTACCAATGTTTCCATAAGCATCAAGTGCCATGGCCAATAATCCCTCTTTGTTATGCTAAAGTTACTTCATTTTGTCATTCAAAGCTTCTTAATATAAATAAATAATAGTGATTAGGTAAGCCATAACGACTTTCACAGCAATCATTCATGAGTTGATGACAGCAAAGAAAATTTCTTATTTTGAGACGCTGAGGTTGGGCATGAAATTAAGTCATAAAAATAGACAAGCGCTGAACTTATGAACCTAATCTTAGTAGGTAACATGTCATAAAGAGTGAAATTTATTTTAAATAACAATATGAAAATTTCAGTCATGTAAAATTGTTTATATCAGTATTTTGATCATATTCTACTGGTTTAAAACATTGATATAATTTTTTTAACAAAATTACATGATATTTTAAACTGTATTACGGTTACTCTCTTTAATTTATTGGGAGATGAATGTTCTAACAAATTACACATATCAATTAAATCTTACAGGTTTTTATTTTTTTAAATGGAAGTACACGAATAGGCGTGGTCCTTAGGGAGATGACATTGAAATGACTTGACAATTAATGTCAATATCAGAAAAACTGTGTTAATTTGAACGCTTTCGAGTACATACTCGTGTTGCACGTTTAGTTTGTATATAATGTACATTTGGGATGCAGACAAACGCGTGCTGTCATAAACCTCTGCAATAAAGATGTAAATCCCACCGCACAATAAGATTAATTTAAACATTCAACTGCAAACTCTTGAAACACCAATTATAGTGGAAATTTGAAGAATCTAAACTAAGAAATATTCTTATTCTTTTTATAGAATTGTAAAAATTGGTGTCTAATTTTTTTCTAAATGCTTATATATTTATACTTAGTATTTTCTTTATATTATAAAGAGAAATCGTAACATGATATCACAGTAACAATTAAATATTTCGTCAGTTTAACATCTACCTTACGTTCACCATTGAAAATTTACTTTTCCAAATAAGAAATATGGTGATCTTTCTTATAATATCAGCAATTACACTATTAAGTAACTTGGTATCTAAAACATTTCATTTAATTATTAATTTCTATAGAACTTTGCACTTTTTTATAATATAATTTGGAAGTTAAAGACACGAAATAGGCAATTTTGATGTCTAAAATCCTGCTTTATAAACTGTGTCCTAAATAGAAAAATAAAAATACAATTACAAATCTTTAAAATTAATATCTAAAAAAATTATTTTCTAGTGACTTTCAAAAAGACATAGATTTTACATCTTTAATACTTTTTAAATTTTATTTTATAAAAATGTTAAATTTATCAATATTTTTTTTAAATAAATGTCAAAACTTCAAATTCAAGTTTTTCATATCTTCTAGATCTAGATTTGTCTCACATTTATATTCCTACGATTTAAAATATTACAAAACCTATCAACACGCCGATAAATGTTGCATCCATTGTTTTGGTATAATGCTGCTCAAATTTGGGACAATGCATAAGACAATTGATTTCAATGGGCATTTTGATTGCATGAACCTAGATGTCTCTCTCATTGAAAAACACAAGGAAATTTGATGGACGTTGTGGACCATTGCTTAATGGAAAATGTTTTGTAGTTAGTGTAATTTGTATTGTAATTTTGGAGACAATTTTTTAGGGTGTAATTTGTATTGTCTTACCTAGATTAGTAATGCTTTCACTAAATACACATATATAGAATATTAAGAATATTCTATTTTTAATTGTTTTATTTTCTACTGTTTTATTCATTGTCCTTTTATTTTAGTTTTAAATTTATTTTTTAGAATTGTCTAATTTATTTAGATTTTAAGATCTTGCTTATATTGCAATCCCATCAACCATGTCTTATTTATGTATCAAAATATTTTAAAATTTAATTTAATTAAGAATTTAGCAGTCATATTTTATCTAAGTAAAATATTTAATATTCAAATGTTAAAAATATTTATGATACTATTATGTGTAATATTTATTAGAAGAATCGTAGCCGGCAATGCAGAAAATCAAATGAAAATCTCTGACATTTTGAATGGTGGGAAGGGGAAGTGCCTTCCCAAGGAGCAATGAGAGTAACTACCTGGAATGTTAGGGGCCTAAACGCCCCTAACAAACAAAGACTAATTAAAAGATATTGTTAAAAAAATTATTCTGATATTATAATGCTACAAGAAACTAAGCTAGATAATGATGAAGGAAAGAAATTAAGTAACAAAGTCGGTCTATGGAGAGCAGATTTTGTACCTGCTTTAGGTGCATCAAGAGGCCTAGCAGCCTTGTGGGACCCCTGGAAAATTTCCTCATCAGTCATGTCCAACAGTAGTAACTGGATGGCTATGAGGATCAACAGTCTCAAATCAAACTTGAGATTCATCTTGATCAACATCTATGGGCCTGTACAAAATATAGAAAAAAGAAGGGTGTGGCAGGAAGTCCAAACCCTCCTTCAATTAAATAAAGAAGAGACATTCATCTTAGGTGGAGATTTTAACGCTATATTGAATATCAACGAAAAATTTGGTGGTTCCAACTATATCTCACAATCTCAAAAGGACTTTACCCAATGGGCCTCAAACAACAACTTGATTAACATTGAAACCATCAATGGAACCTTCACTTGGAATAACAGAAGGTTAGGCTTTAGTCATATTGCGGAAAAACTAGATAGATTTTTTGTTTCAGGAGATACGGGGAACCAAATTTTGTCAGCAGAAATTCTCCCAGATGTGGGTTCAGATCATTTCCCAATTAGACTAACTATTACCGAAGACTGTAAGCCCATTAGAAACCCGTTCAAATTTGAATTTATGTGGTTCCAAGATCCAAATCTCATTAATCTTTTGGCACAATGGTGGAACCAGACAACAGTGGAAGGATCCAAAATGTATAGCTTAATTACCAAACTTAAAGTCATTAAAAATAAAGTCTTGGAATGGAACAAGAATAAATTCAACAATATCTTTGAAGAAAAATTACATATAGAACAGGATATAGAGAGCCTAAATAATTTAGTCATTACCCATGGTATGGATGAAGCGAGCTATCTTAAAGAAAAGGAACTCATGTCTAAATATAATGCAATCTTACTTAAGGAAGAAATATTTTGGAAGCAAAAATCCAGGGAAACCTGGCTAAAAGAAGGAGATAATAATACAATTTTTTTTCACAAGACAACCAATATTAAAATAAATATTAATAGGATAACTAAGATTAAGGACGATAGGGGGCAACTATCGAAAGACCCCAAAGTCATCGCAGACCGAATTACTAACTATTTTAATTCTCTTCTTAATAACCTCAAAGCAGTTAATCATCAAGATCAATTGGAAATGCTTAAGGCTATTCCTAAGTTAATTTCGGATGAAGATAATATCATGATGAACAGCAAATTCACATTGGAAGAAGTCAAGTCTACCTTATTCCAAATGCAACCTGACAAAGCCCCAGGCCCAGATGGCTTTCAGGCTGGTTTCTTCCAGAAGTGTTGGCACTTTATGGGAAATGACATTTGGCAAGTGGTGGAAGCTACCAGGAACTCCGGTGCTATCCTATCAAAAATCAACAATACTTTTTTCTCTCTTATTCCCAAGAAAAATGACTGTATTGACCTAGGAGATTTTCTCCCTATCTCTCTTTGTAACACTATATATAAGATATTATCAAAATGTATAGTAAATAGACTTAAAACTCTTCTCCCGATCCTAATCTCAGAAGAACAAACTGGCTTTGTAGCTAAGAGGTCGATCCTTGATGGCATTATCATCGCCCAAGAACTCGTTCATACTGCCCAAGTGACCAAGGAACCGAGTATGTTTGTTAAAATCGATATCCAAAAGGCTTATGATAAGGTGGACTGGAGATTCTTGTGAAAATGCTTGGAAGCTTTCGGTTTTTCCAAGCATTGGATCAACCTTATATTTATATGTATTTCAACCCGCAAGATCTCCGTCCTTGTCAACGGTACCCCAAAAGTTTTTTTTGGAATTTCACGAGGTATCAGACAAGGCAACCCGTTATCGCCCTTCCTTTATGTTATTATGGCTGAAGCCCTGGGGAGAACTATAACCAAGAAATAGTCAGAAGGCAAGATTATAGGCCTAAGAGCCGTAGACGATATCCCATTCGTTACTCACCAACAATTTGCTGATGATACTATTCTGCCAAGATCAGCAAATGGCACCGAGGCCAAGGCCTTCAAAGAAGTCCTTAACTCATATATGAAGGCTTCTGGCCAACAAGTCAACCCTTTCAAATCAAAAATCTTCTTTTTAAATACTTCATCTGATCTGGAAAAGAAAATCTACGATACCCTTGGTTACCAACGGGGTTCTTTTCCATGTAAATACCTAGGGATAGAATTGGATAAGGGACAACATTCATCCAAACTTTGGCAACAAGTTCTAGCGAAGGTATAGGATAAGAAGAGCTCTTGGAAAGGTAAGTGGCTTACTAAGCCAGGGAGAACCATTATGATTAAATCAATCTTGTCTGCTATACCAACCTATCATATGTCTATTTTACCCCTCCCTTCTAACATTAAGCATGATCTAGATAAGATGATGCGAGATTTTTATTGGCAAGGTTCAAACGAGGACAAGAAAATGGCCTTAATCAAATGGGATAACTTATGCAAGCCTATAGCTATGGGGGGTCTTGGGTTCAAGAACCTTATTTGGCAAAACCAAGCCCTTGGTGCAAAACTTGTGTGGAGACTTTTTAAGGAGCCCAACTCTAAGTGGGCTTCAATTCTTCTCCATAAATACGTCCCGGAGGTAGACCCCATTAATATCTTTAGAGCCCAATCTCATGTCAAGGGATCACGTAGCTAGAACTTTGTTAAGGACTCTATAGGCATAATCAGCAAACACCTCACGTGGGATATAGGTCTTGGGAATCATGCCTTATTTTGGGAAGATTCTTGGGCAGGTTTCCCTGCACTTAACAAAGAGGGATTTTCACCTATCTTCATTGAATTTTGCAAAGCCACCATTGGTACTTACCTTAAGGATTATATTAATCTTAGCAGCGAATATGTTACAGACTTAACCTCTAGAAGATTACCTTATAATCAAGAAATTCAAAAGTTATTTAATATTTTAAAAGAAACAAATATCACTATTAAAAATTGGCCAGACACCCTCTTATGGGCTAGCTCTAATAATGGGGAGTATTCAGTTAAAGATGGTTATAAATCCATTATTCGAGAAGAAAAAATGGACAACTTAGACATTCCCCTTAATTTATGTTGGAACAAAGCCTATCTTCCTAAGGCAGGAATGTTTTTGTGGGCTGCTCTGCAAGACAGAATCTTAACATCAAATAGGTTACGTAAGATAGGCTTCGCAGGTCCGACGAGGTGTCCCTTATGTGAAAGATAGGAAGAGGATGTGAATCATCTTCTGTTAAACTACTCCTTCACTCAGAATTGTTGGAAATGGCTTTAGCAATCCCTAGATTGGAAGTCAGCTCTTCCTTCTGATCTACTGAGCCTCCTAAAAGCTTGGCCAGCTCTATATAAAGATATTTGGATTATTTCCCCATCCATCTTAGCGTGGGAGGTATGGAAAGAACACAATCGGAGGATTTTTACGAATCAGAAATTAGAATGGAAAAGCATCACTAATAAAATTGAAGCTTCAATTATGAAAAATATTAATAGCAAACTTCATGATACCACTTGCTATGAAGATTCATTCAGATCCTAGGATAATAAGATTAGACTTAAATGGCCCTCGTTAATAATACCGAATCTCTTTGGTAGAGGAGGTGCAAAGGAAAAAGCTGACAGAGCCAATTGCTCCTGGGTCCCTCCCGAGGAGGGTTGGGTAAAGCTGAATTTCGATGGAGCTTCCAGGGGGAACCCCACAGAGGCGGGCATAGGTGGTATCATTAGGAATTACAAGGGAGAATTAATTTCTAAATTTTCCCATCCCATCAAGCCTACTACGAATAACATGGTTGAATGCCTTGTTGCTCTGGAAGGCCTCAAAATCTGCAAAAATCTCAACTTTTCAAAGCTTGCTATCGAAGGGGATTCCCAAATCATCGTTAACACCATACACACTAAAAAGACACCTAACTGGATTATTAATTCTAAGATAGAGGAAATTAATCTCATCCTTAAATCCTTTTCTGAGGTGATTGTCAAGCACACATACCAGGAGGGTAATACTGAAGCAGACACCTTAGCTAATCTTGGAGCCAGCGGTAATCACATTATGGAATAAAGTACACTAGCTCCCTTCCCGAGCTCAGATTTTGGTATATATATATATATATATATATATATATATATATATATATATATATATATATATATATATATATATATATATATATATATATATATATATATATATATATATATATATATATATATATATATATTACCTATTCTGAGGTCTATAAGGTATTATATATATCTATGTATACTTTGAGATACTTATGGGGGTATATAAATAAAGTCTATATATATATATATCTAATATATATTCATAGACTTACTTATATACCCTCATGGATATCTTCATTTATACACACATTTGGTATATATATATCTATACATATAGCAAATGTTTGTATAATGGCTTTTTTTGGCAGTCTGTCTTTACCTTGTTTTTCCTTGGGCTTCCATTAGCTTGCGGGTATCTCTTGGTATATGTTATAAGCCTTTAGAGAAGTAGTGTATGCATTCTTAAGGATTACTTGCCTTTCCACCCATTATCTTTAATCATTACTATGAATTAGTTTTGGCACTCTGCATAGCTAATTACAATATATTTTTTGAGCTACGAATTTATATATATTATAATGGATTAGTGAAACTTGTTTGTCACCAAGTCCTGGTACATGGTATAATTATCCCAATGGCAGGGATGATCTAGCACTTGTTACTAGCTTACCTTCGACAATGAAGGACTTTGGGGACAGCATCCCTTTGGCTTTGGCTGTCTCGTAATCATTAATTGTTACTTCAGCCCACTCACATGTGAACCTGGCCACCTTCCCTTCTTCGTGATGCTCCTATCACATGGGATCCTCCTTCTAGTATGTGCTAGACTTCTTTGCAGCCTTCCACCCTCTTCCGATAGCTTTTTAAGTGTTTTTCTTTCCTTATTCACCTTTTATCCTTTCAGCATGTGCTCTAAGATTTATCATGGAGACTAAATTGAAGACATTTACCTCGGGCAGTTTCAGAGCAATGGCCTTTAGGGGCCCTATTACACCAGTATGATGGAACCAAATCCTGCTTCCACTTCCTAATTCGATTAGGAGGGCCTAGAGAAAGCATTAGGTGAGCATGCATTTGATAACTTATGATCAGCAGTTCAATACTATGTATAGTTGTTATATTGGTTTTCAAAAGCATGATTACCTCTGTGGTCGAGCTCGGCCTGTTTCATTAGTTAATAATTCTATCTTCATTTGATTGGATGTATATCTATGAATTCAGACTCTAGGCATGTATTGGATGCATATATATGCTTCTTTATGCTCGGCAAATATATATAAATGTATACATACTGATCTATGTATACATCTATATATATAGTTCTGATGATGTCAGTCATATACTTATAAACATGTAGACAGCCATACTCTTATATGTAGGAGTTTCGATGTAGACAGCCATATTCTTATATATATGTATCTATATATTTTTGTTTTTTATATATATAGATACATATATATTTACTTTCTAATGATTGTTTATCCAGACTTTATATGACAGCCTAATTTATATCAATATATATTGCACACAAATATATATTGATAAATATAAAGCTTCAAACATGGGTTTTTTCATATATATACATGTTTGCAAATATTTATTTGTTTATAGACATAAAATCCAGGTTAATGCTATTCCTTACAGCCAAGATTCAGAATGTTTGGCAATTTTATTTTCATTAAGGATAGTTGGATATCGGTTTTTAGTATCGAGAAAAGGATTAAGGGATTCGTACTACTTAAATAGTATATAATACTAACATTGGCAGATATTGGTACTAAATTAGATTGGAAACCCAATCCACAGCTTGTCTTATATATCTGGGAGAGGTATATTTTCATTTTTTTCACTAGACTTATTAATTCATTTTCCTAATACTAATTAACAGTTTTTAAGCTAAGATGTAAATGTTGTTACCTCGATATTGGCTAATCTATGGTAGTGGAGATTTGATGTCTGATATACAGGAAAGATTAAACTTTTGGATGCGCAAGTATTATTCTCGACAAAGCAAGAGGATGATGCAGTCCATATATATTTCCATCCTAATGTATAACTACTAGATCATGTTCTTAAGATAGCAAATCTCGAGAACAATCGGGACATGGGTATGCCCATGAAGAAATGTACTATTCTCGACATTTATCAAGTCGTGGGTATGCCTATGGAAATAATGTATTTAACAAATCTCGTCAATAGACGAGTCATGGGTATGCCCACGTAATTCTTGTATATGGACAGGGCCTATGGTCCCGGGCTAGGCTGGAGGTTTTCTCAACCCCGCTCTTTCCTACCAGCACCTGCAACGAGCGGGGTCACAATGTAAAATAACAATTTATATTAATAAAAAAATTTCAGAGCTTCGGCCTTTTATCGATCAAATATATATATATATATATATATATATATATATATATATATATATATATATATATATATATATATATATATACATATATATATATATATATACATATATATATATATATATACATATATATATATATATATATATATATATATATATATGTATATACATATATATATATATATACATATATATATATATATACATATATATATATACATATACATATATACATATACATATACATATATACATGTACATATATATATATATACATATATATATATATATATATATACATATATATATATATATATATATATATAGATATGTATATATATATGTATATATATATGTATATATATATATATATATGTATATGTATATATATATATGTATATATGTATATATGTATATATATATATATGTATATATATATATGTACATATATATATATGTATATATATATATATGTATATATATATATATGTATATATATATATATATATATACATCTATATGTATATATATATATATATATATGTATATATATATATATGTATATATATATATATATATGTATATATATATATATATATATATATATGTATATATGTATATATATATGTATATATGTATATATATATGTATATATGTATATATATATGTATATATGTATATATATATGTATATATGTATATATATATGTATATATGTATATATATATGTATATATGTATATATATATGTATATATGTATATATATATGTATATATATATATATATATATATATATATATATATTAGAAGATATTTTTTTATATAAATTTAAATCGTTAGAATTAAAAATAGGATTAAAAAATATAAAAAATTTCTTACTCATACAAATTTGAACTTTTTATTTGAATAATTATATTTTATTTAACCAAAATATTTAATATTCAAAAGTTAAAAATAATTATGATACTTTTATATGTAATATTTATCAGAAGATATATTTTTATTTAAATTTAAATCGTTAGAATTAAAAAATTTACGCATGAATTTTTTTCCCATGAAATTACTTTAAACATATTCAAATAAACATATTATTATTATCCATAAATGTATACAAATTTTATATTAAACGATATATATAATTAATTATTAGGTAAATACTAATGTGCCACTTGTTTTCTATAGATCCCAAGTTGTTTGATTAAGAATGTATGGTAATTATATTTTTAGAATTGCTACCATAGAAGCAACTAAATAATTGTAATATAATATTAACATCATTTTTATATAGTGTATTATATTTATATAAATTAGTTGGAAGGTATGTTTATAACAAGTAATGGAATTTAAAATGATTATCATTTATATGTATAAAATTATATTATTTTCTAAAATACGAGTAGTATTAAAAGGACTTTAATGTAGTTTTAATTTGCATTTTAAAAGGCTTGAATTTTGGTAGTTCATAAATATTCAAATAAATTTTTTAAATAAAAATTATTCTTTATTATTTTGATGTATCATTTTTTTCTAAAGTAGTTAATAAATAGACAATATAATGAAGAGCCACTATGGTGCCCAAGGATATCTCATGTTGAAAGGTCCTAGGCTTGGTCTTTTTATTAGAAGTGATAAAATCTAGATTTTATACTAGGGGATTTTAATTTGTATATACAATTTAGAAACTTGTCCATAAGATTCAATAAAAGGTCATGTATACATAGAAATACTTTTGAGATATTATTCTTGACTCAAATAATGAATAAGGATGACAAATTAAGATCACTAAAAGAAACTTGATTGTCCATAAAAAATGCTTCAAATGTGCAAAGATATGAAATAATAAAATAGGTCAAATGAAAATTATTTTGTTAGGCTACAAAGTATTGAATGATATACATTCTCTCCTAAAATATATGCTTCTTATATTTTTTAATTTGTAGATCAATTAACAATAACATTCATTATAAACTAGTCACATATTTTAAAACATTATAAACTAAAGTATTTTGTCTAGTGCTCGTCCAATGAGTGGGAGGAGCAAGAGTCGAGCGAGTGCACTAAGCAGGAAGGAGATTTTAATGATGACGACAATCCATCTCCCTTGGTCATTCGTGGTTGGAGGTTTGGCTATCCTTTTTGGTGGGGTTATTTTTTAGCTTTGAGTAGTGGTGGATTATTTTGTGGAGATACCTTATAACAAGTGTTTTGTGTGTCACTGGTCTCTACCATGTTGGTGTTGGTATTCAATGTGGTGGGTGATGTTTGGGTTTTCTTGTGTTTGGTCACAACAATATTTTTTCTTGCCCTATTTTTTATTTGTTCCTTCTCTTTGTTTGACGGGTGTGTTCGTAGTGGTTTTGTTCTTTTTTAGGCCTTTAGCAATGTGGGTGGTGCTTTTATTGGTGCTCCATCTAGTTAGGAGGTTCATTTTCTTTGCAATTTTCTTGTTTCATTCCTTGGCTGGGGTTTGGGGTTTGTTTTCTTTTTTGTGGTTGGTATGAGTTCTTCTTTCCCTTTTCTTTTTCCCTCCTTTGGATCATGTTTTTTGTGGCTCTCTTTGGGGTTTATTTGTGTTGGTGTCTTGTCACTCTAGTTCTCTTCTTCCCCTTGTTCTCTTTGGCTCGAGTTCTCTATTTTGGCCCTTCTTTGTTGGTGACCTGCTTTCTCTACTTCTATGCTCTTCTTTTAGCATATCTTAGGGTGTGGGGGTTTTTCGGTGGGGGGTTGGGGTTTTCTTTTCTTCTCTTCTGGTTGTGGCTACGGTGGTAGGGTCTTTTGATTTCTACCAATTTTCAAGGGCCCGTTCTAACCTCTAGATGTTTTTGGTTTAGCATTTTTGTTTTATGGGGGGTTTTTTGTCCTTGTTGGAGCTCGGTGCCTTTTTTCTCTTTGTTCTTTTAGGCTTTTGTTGTTTGTTTCTATTTTAATCTTCCCAAGGCTTCTATAGAGGTGGATCATCCCCTTATTAAGGTTGAGTTTGATCTTGTTGTCATGATGTGGGTTTGGCTCATCTACTTTCCTTATTCCTCTTTCACATGTTATATTGAGGTGGGGGCATCTCATGTGGAGGTCTGGATTTGCTTAATGGAAGAGGTAGTTGTGTTCTCTATGTGGTCTACCCATGGTGTTGGTTTCTTGGGTAAGGATAAATCATGTGAGGTAGTCTCACCTTAATTTCTCATTATTTTCTACTCTTATTAAGGTGGGATCCTTTTCTTTTGAAGTGGATAGAAATAATGGAGGAGAGAATTTGACTTTTAAGTTTGGAAAGCCTTGGTCATCAGTGGTTGGATGGATTTGAGAGATATTTTAAAATCCAAGTTGAATTTTTGGTGATCATTTTAACACCCCTTTTCTTTTTTCACTCTCATGGTTATGTGGGAGGCTTGGTTGTGCTTAAGTTGTTCTTCAAGTTCTATCTTTATATTTGTGGTTATTAAGGCTTTAGGAGCCTTACCAAAACCTAATGTATTAGGTTATGAGGGAGTGGAAAAACCCATGGTTTCTTATTGAAGGTTAGAGGATCCTTTCAAAACCCTTTGTTTTTTAAGGGCCTTGGCTAGGGGTAGTTGCAACTTGATCTATGTCATTTTGTTATCTTTTAGGCTATTAATGTTATGTTGATGGTGGAGCTATTACGTTTTCTTGTCCTTTCCTTTGCATATGTTCATTTGTGGTTTTAGATCTTGCCAAAATCTTTTTATAAAGGTTTCAAGGCCCCTTCAAAACCTATTTTTCCCGGGCTAATAAAAAATATTCATTATAATTACATAGTAATAATTTTGATTATTAATTCTTAAAGCATTTTTTAAAAAAATTATAAATATTAATTTTGAAATACCTATTAATTTTAATGTATAAGTTTGATTCAAATAAAAAAGAACAAAAAAATTGTTGACCATGTAATACTAGCACAATGCAACAATAGGGAAAATGAGAATGAAATCCCTCTCTTGAAAGGTAAAATTCACCACTCCAAGGTTCTAGAAGGCTTGTTCATAGCCATGTTGTATAGGTCAATGTTAACAATGTGAAATTTCAAAAGGAGGATTTTGGTGGCAATAAAGTCAAGCTACTAGATTTTGGATATTTTAAACCCCCTTTTTCTCTAGAAAATTCTAATTTTCTAGATATATGAAGATAAAACTTGCAATGGTCAAATCTAAAAGTTGGAACTATCTTTCTAATTTATTATATCCATGATTTTTCAAATATATAGAAAAATAATGAAAGGGTTGCAAGAAATTAATTGAAACTAAAATTAAAATAACATAGACAATAATTTTTCAAATGAACACTTGCTACTACAAACAATTAGATTGAGTCATTAAAATATGCAAATATAAACTTAGATTCCACAAATTATATTAAACATAATGCAATCATCAAAGGAAATAAATTAACTAATTATTTCTTAGAATTTAGAAAAATCATGCAAATCCATTACCCATATACACACATGTGAGAAACATGTTAGAGTAATAAAGTGTTTACTTATTAATTAAATCATATTGATTTAATTATTAGTCACTTATTATCTCTTTCTACTTAAGCTAAACTTTAGGCATATAATAATTTATTTATTTGTTAATTATTATCATGCAACCTACATTTGTTCACCCTTTTAAGGTTTCGATCTCCTTTTATAAGGATTGATCTATCTTTTAAACATATTGAGAAACATTCATTTTTATTGTGATTGCACTACAACTTTTGTTTTTGCACATCAAGGATGTCTCCTCTCTCGTGGATCCATGCGTTCAGGTCTCCCTAGCTTCTTGCTTCTCTCTCTTTTTGTGATAGGTGTTTGCATGCAAGTGTTCTTGGGAGTTGTGGATTCTTTACTCATCAACTCAAATATGGTATTAGAGCTTCAAATTTGTTTTCCCCTATCCTCTTCTTGAGAGATTTGGTCGTGTTTGTTAGATCTAATTTTTTAGAGGTTTTTCTATTGGATCTGGGGGACCTCTTTTTTTGGTCGTCTTGGCTTCAAACGTGGTTGCATTCAGAGCATCTAAGAACCCCTATATCCATATACAATTTGTCCAATTTAGACAAAGTTGGAATTTGTGGCAAAACAAATTTTGTAACCGGCCTCAACACGGATCCCAAGGTGATCACTGGTATTTTGGAGCATTTTTGGCTCAAATGGAGCTCACAGCGGCCAAGAATTACCATTTCCATATAAGGCACATCTGATTTGGGTGACATTACATTCTGAGGCAAAATTTATTTGCATACCAAGGTTGTCCGACCCTGGCATGCATCCCAAGGTGTGCATGTATTATTTTAAAAAAATTAGGGTGGCAATGGCCATTTGGCCATCAGATTTAACCCTCTATCGGACACAACTTGAGCCCTCTTCTGCACTTTTTTTTGGGCCCTCCAGCGCAACTATTGGTATTTTACTCATAACTTGAGCATACAATGTTGAAATTGGGCAAACGAGATATTATCGAAAAGCTAGTTTTGAGGTCTATCCAAATCTGGAGGTTTGAATTTTTGATTTTTCCTTTTGATGGTATTTTTTACTATCAAAGCTAGATGTTTAGTTTTGCACTCTGGGAGCTCTATCTTGCGCATCTAGACTCCGTTTTGGGCAAATGATATATCATTGGAAAGATTGTTCTGAGAACTTTCCAATTATATGAATCATTTTTCTATATTATGCTCCATGTATATTTTATTCAGTTTCTTTCATTTTTTTCAATCTGGTGGATATCTTGGATGTTTGAGGTCCTGGGATCTTTTCCTTTTGTGGAATGGCTCATCTTAGGTTGTTCTTTTGTTTCAGTAGCCTTCACTCTTCTTTGAGAAGTGTATAATTCACTTTTGTAGTGTTTTTTTATGCACACGCACTGAGATAAAGTATCATTCTATTTCATGTATGGGATTTTGCACATGTTTGTGCTCTATGTACTTACACTCCATTATAAAGTACTGGAGGGGTTTGATGTTTACCTTTGTTTTCCATCTACTTTTTTCATGTGAGCATTCATCCAACAACATTAGCCTCAGGTATCTCTATATATGTTTGTACTCTCTCATCTACACCTTCTATGTTTCAAATTCTTCTTCATCATGCAGTTCATATTGGACGTTATTTTTAGTGTACCTATCATTACTCCATTGTCAGCATTATGGGGGGTTTCTACTATTGGTTCTACTACTTCCTTGGTTCGATAATGTGACCTATGTATTTAGTATTTGATTCTATATACTAGGTAGATGTAGTGGCTGGGTACCTATGCATTCCGGTGAGATGGATCATTTACCATATGGACACTCTTTCTTTCCTATTTTTGGATGCACTCTTTCAGCTTTGATTGATCATCTATTCAGTCTTTGGTGTTTTTATCCCATCTGTATCTTCAATTTTAGGTTTTTGCCTTTGTTTGCCTCCTGATTTGAGTAGTTTCATTTGAGAGCACTCGTGCATATTACAATATTCTGTATCTTCAACTTTAGTTGTTTGCCTTTGTTTGCCTCCTGATTTGAGTGGTGTCATTTGAGGGCACTCATGCAGATTACAGTCTTCTCTACCTGGTCATATTTCAATGGATGATCTTCAAATCATCAGTTACTTCTTGATAGAGTTTGCAGCTTCTTGCTTTGGTGATGTTCTACATGTTCATCCTTGTTCCTATTTTTTGGAACATTCCTAGTTTTGGAGGCTTCTTTAGTCCTTCAGACTAGTCTTTGTCTCTTGTTGGAGTAGAGTTTTCCCCATGTGGTTTTCTCTATTTCTTCACTTTTCAGAGACTCTCTTTTGTACTTGGGTACCTGATCAGGCCTTTTTTGCTGGGACCCATTTGCTTTCAGTTGTTCTTTCTAGGTTTTTAGCTTCTCCCAAAGTTTATCTTAAGGGGGGTGTTAGAGTAATAAAGTGTTTACTTATTAATTAAATCATATTGATCTAATTATTAAGTCACTTAGTATCTCTTTATACTTAAGCTAAACTTTAGGCATATAATAATTAATTTCTTTATTAATTATTATCATGCAACCTAGGTTTGTTCACCCTTTTAGGGTTTTAATCTCCTTTTATAAAGATTGGTCTCTCTTGTAAATAGATTGAGAAACATTTATTTTTATTGTGATTGCTGCAACTTTTGTTTTTTCACATCAAGGATGTCTCCTCTCTTGTGGATCCATGCGTTCAGGCCTCTCTAGCTTCTTACTTCTCTCTTTTTCTATGACAAGTGTTTGTGTGCAAGTGTTCTTGGGAGATGTGGGTTGTTTACTCATCAATTCCAATAAAACATTCTCCCTCAAATAGACAAGTAGATTGCATCCAACCAAGTTATCAAACATAGTAAATACACATTCAATCATCACAACTAAGAACATCAATTGATCAAAACCATGGGACACATAAATAACTCTTGAATCTATTTTTCATTTCAACTTACAAAGCTAGAAGTATGCACACACTAAGATTGTAACACCACTTATTATGTGTGTTCAAATAAATAATTCTCAACCCTTACTACAAACAAACCAAGGGTGGGGGTGGTCTTATTAGAGATAATTGTGGAAAAACTATTTTAGCCTATATGGTTAATTTGGGAGTCCAAACTACTCATGTCGAAAAGGTGATGGTGGCTTTCCATGGGGTAGCTATGGAAGCTAATCATGGTTCCAAGAAGATCATAATTGAGGGAGATACCCTCAATTTTATCTTGATGCTTACGAATAATCATAACCCAAGATGGGAAATAAAGGACTTACTTATCAATTGCATTGGTTTAATGGCCAAGTTTGATGGTGTTAAATGCCAACACACTTACCATGAAGGCAATGGAGTGGTGGATAGGTTAGCTATCATGGGAAGATTTATGAACACTTTTCAAATTTGGTTCAGGGTCCAAGAATTACCTCAGCAAGCTCGTGAGGATGTATAGAAATATATCACCACACTTGGAAAAGGTTGCACTTTCCCCCAAAATGCATTAATTATGATGAAATATAATTATTATCCAATGGACTTGAGATCTTTTGAGATAATTTGTGTGGGTTATATCATTCTTATGGTTAGTTTTTTGAATTCTCCTATTGCCTTCTCTATTAAGTTTCTCTACAACAAAACCATGGGAGGTAATCTTATAAATAGACTGAGTCAAACAACTGTGATGAATTTAAGAGTGACAATATCCTTTGACCCATTCTACAACCTGGACATGTGGACAATTCTATTGAAGGTATTAAAGGTTTTGAGCCTGAGTGTTAATGTTTGTAACTTCAGTCATATTATTCTAACCTTAAGCATTTGATATCTTGTTCTTTATATAAAATGAGAATTATATGTTATATGTACATTATCATTATACATTTGATGATCTTATCAACTAGAGAATTCATTAAGATTCATTCTATAATTATTATTATTTGATAACCATGATAGTTATAATTGATAGCTATCATAGTTATCATTATTGATAATTAATATGAGTAAAAGTAATATCAATGTTATAGTTGATATTGTTATCAACTTTAACTATTAATAAAGTTGATAAAAATACCAACTTAACATTATTGATTTTATTATCAAAATTTGATTATGGTATTGACCAAATCAAGATATTAATTTATGTTGATTATGGTATCAAATATGAATCTGAATTATCAACATAACAAACTTATCATTGTTAATAAGGATATTGTCTACATATGTCGACAGTATCATTATTAACAATGATTATGTTAAACATATGTTTAGACAGCAAATAGAATGAAGGTTGATATGTATCAGCTAGTATAATGTTCAATGTTAATATGAAGATTGACATTAACAAGTCGATAATGAGGATCAACTTTGATAAACAATAACATGTGGATAATGCGATTTTCTAAGTTGGTAAACTTTGATAATAAGAATGTCTCACAAAGAGACATCACTCTTCATGAAACACGTAGTCTCATGAAGAGGTATGTACCTTCGTGAGACATCCTTGAAGAATATATATTACATCAAATTCATATTAGTTATTAAGAAGATTATTTATATAATATTGATATTGATATATATCAAATAAGTGATTCAATATAATATCAATTTGGAGATCAATATATATAAAGATAATATTCTAAGGAGAAATTATCAAGATATACTTATATATAGATCTAAGATTAGATAACATTCTATTGTGAATTTATCTAATATACATACATAAAGTTTAAATAATTACATAACCTAAATCTGATCAAACAACAACACTGAGCTCTCTGAGAAATTTGTGGAGGTTTGGGACCAAGGGAAGATTAATATGTTAGGAATGGGAACACTGAGAGGGGGGGTGAATTAGTGTTCTATACTTTATTACTTTTTATGATATCTTGAAACTTAACTTAATTTCTTAGTTAATGAAATGAACATTAATGCAAATAAGATAAACATTCACAACACATGACACCAAATATGATTACGGGGACACTCAAATAGGTAAAAACCCTGGTGGGAATCAACACCCACTAAGAACTATACTAGTGTTTTATGATCCTTGTTAGAAGATCTTGCAACCCTGTTAGGAGTTGTTCTTTACAATGCTTTTAGTACAGTGACCTGGTCAAGGGTCAGACCTTGTTATGAGTCTTTTACAATTAACCCTATTAGGGGTGGGGACACACTGTCCTAGAGATCACTTCTCAAGTGGTGAAGGCTACAACCTTCTGGATATCAAATACACACTTTATTTGTAGGGTGAACTATTGTTGTGACACTACTATCTTATTGTCTATGCCACTTCATCTGCCTATAACTTCCTCATACTGACTCATATCATCATGCACTATTAGACTTAGCATGAATACATACTTAGAAGTTTATCTTCAAGGGCGCGTGGCATAACTCTGTCATATGCACATGTGTTGATGCTCTGATCACCTAGTGCTTCTGCTATTTGTCTAGTCTTCCATACTAAGCCATATTATTGATCTTCTTCAATATGCACTGACTCCAAAACTTCATATGACTTTATTGCCATAATGGAAACACTAAATATAGTCATATACTTCAGTATAGTCAACTTGCCAACAATCTCCCCCTTTTTCATTAATGGAAACAAAGGAATATAGTGAAGTCACTAACTGTATCCTTATACAAATTTTTCTAATACATACTCTAACTTATATCTCCCCTTATGTGCTATACTTTTTCTTTACATCATTTACAAGGCTCCATATTCTTCCTAATACATACTATACTCCCCCTTTGACATTAATGACAAAGGTGCTCAAAAAATGTATTCACAAGTACTTACAAAGTGAAGACATCTGTATATGATATCTTTAGATTAGCAATCTCATTCTGCCAAAATTTCTTCAATGTGTCTACTGTTTGGATATGGGAACACAAAGCATATGTTAACTTTTCCATCTTCTCCAATTCTATATACGGACCTTGATCATATGTCACCATAGTGGCAATGATCTCCTTGATGTTCTGAATCAAGACATCTAGTGAGGGTGCAAGAGCATTCCTCAGCTGTGTTTGCCTTGCCCTTATCTTGGACTTTTCTTTTTCTATCTTTTCTATTTTTTCCACTTGTCCCTGGTATACATTGGTGCACATGTTTACATCTATATTGGGATCTTCTACTGATTTCCTTACTTTATCTATCATAGCCTCTGCCTCCTGAATGTTCTTATAGAAATTGTTGTCAGCTTATCTTGGTTCATGCAGTCTGCTATGAGTTTCCTTCCTTTGGCTGAAAATTATTTCAATGAAGCTTGACCAACCTTTAAAGAGTTGAGGTCAAGTGCAAAGTTTGCAGATAGCTCATCCAATCTCTTCTTAAGATACTTCTTTTCAACTACCTTAGCCGCTAATTATTCTAGGCAGGAGAAGTTTGCCTTGAAGCTTGTTAGGATGTTACTGACATCCTCCACTGAGTGCACTTTTTGTACCTTATTCTTTGCTGACAGTAGATTGTTCAAGATGTCTATTGACTCAACAAATAGAGGATTTCTCATTACTTTTTTTTCCTTGGCTTTTTCCATAGCAAGGACACTGATCTTGATTAGGTCTTCTTCTCCCCAAGAGTCCAAGCTTGTAGTGTTAGGGGTCAAACTTGACAACAGTGATGTTGTTGGCATAGGAGTGATAGGTGTGTTGTCCATTACTTATGTTTTTGTCCTTATTGGCATTTCAACAGAGGGTTCATCTATTGTTTCCTTTTCTAACTCCTCTTCTCTTCCTTTCTCCTTTTCTTTTTCTTTCTCCTCTTCTTCTTCTTGACCTATTATATCTTCTATGAATACATCCTCTTGGTGATTAGGTGGAATATCACAACATAAATTTCTACCTCTTGTGTACTTAAAAAAGCTTCCTCAAAATTTTCTAAGTCTTTATTAGTGGCCGCCATTGATATTTCCTCATTATCAATCATTATTGTGTTATCCTCTTGAGTTGCGGTCATGGGCACAGACTTTATTTCAATTGCAGGCACTATTACTGAGGGTGTTGAGTCTTGTGGACCTGTCATTGGTGTTTTTGTGACCTCAACTTCTTTATCTTGCTCAACATGTGCTTGAGTGATGGGCTCAGATGGAGGTTGCATGCGATGTTCAAGGAACACTTTCTCAAAAGCTTTTTCTATCTCCTTGGTTATCAGCTCATAATCTTTATTCATTAGATGCAATGTTCTCATCTTTTTCCTCAAGTGGCTTCACCAAATTCATTACTAATGCTTTTTCTTCCACTGAAAATACTGGCAGATTGTCATCCAGTGTTTTCTCTCTTATTCTTATGTCTTCTTCAACTTCTTATCTTTTTAAAGTGTCTAGAATATCCCATACTTTATTTGGGATGACTGTCTTTAGTTCTAGAACTATCTTCTTGAACTTCATCATATGTTTGATCAACATTTCATGGATCTCAAACTTGTCAATTTCATGATATCTATCATAGAGCTTAGATATCTGATCTAACCTTCCTTCCTCTACCACTCTAGTCCTTAATACTTGAAGACTTGGTAGGAATCCTACCTCCAGAGGTGGTTGTACATTTCTACCTCTGCTTCTTGTGGCTCTTGTTGAAGGGTGGCCTGTGGCAGTTTGCTTCTTCCTTTTAGGCATCTTAGGAGATGCTTCAGTGGACTCCACATCAATTGTATCTATGGGCGCAAGACTAATATCATCTATTTTACTTTCCTTTTCTTTTAAATCATCATTTTTCTCAACTTTTATTTTCTTTGTCTTGGGATCATATGTCTTCTTTGTCTTAGCTTCCACAAAGGATGTGCTCTCAATCTGCATATCTATCTTAGCCTCTCTAGCTTTATCCAAGTCTTCTTGGGTCACACCATGGATTTTCAAAATCTTAGAGGTGATTTTAGTGGCTTTCCTCTTGGTCACAGCACTGTTAAGAACTACATCAACTCCCCTTGTCTTTTCTTCATATGTTTCCCCTCTAGACTCATTTGGATCTTTGGGCACTGATAGTAGGACTTGTGCATAATCTTCCAAGACTTGTTCCTCCACTTCATAGCCAAGTGGATAAATCCAATTGGTTCTAGGCTCAATAGCCTCCATACAAGTAATATTTGTTTCCACCATAAAACAAATACCATCCTTGTATTTCTCCACAATCCTTTCAGGTATCCTATGCCTCATTTGTATCTTTATCCTGAAGGTTTTCAACTCCAACTCCATGTAGTCTATTAGTGTGCTCTCAACTGATGCCTTAAGGGATATTTGAGGCATTGTACGTAAACTTCTATCTAAGTATAATTCTAATACCTTCCCAATTATATGAAAGTACATATAGATTATCAAAGACCCAAACCTGAATATTTTGGACTTATCATGCTTGATTTCCCTTATATTGTCCATAAACTATGCACGCAAGATTTCACACAAGTTGAATTCACCATTCTCCTTTACTATCCTAATGGTTGCAAGAATAGTGGCTGTGGACACACTATTGACCCTGTTAGCATGTTGGAACATGTATCCAAGTATCATGGACATCAATTTGATGTCCTTCTCCTCAATTGGTTTGATTGTCATCTCGCGCTTATCACTCTGGGACTTGCAGGCTTGTTCAACCAATTTTCTGACATCCTTTCCAACTGGTAGAATGGCGCCTGTCTTTTATAGACTTGTCATCTCATAAATGAGATCTACTATGATTATGAATGGTACTTCACCTATCCAAAATAGGTCATCATGAATTCTGCTAAATAATATTTTGATCCATTCGGATTCATATAATTCATGCACTATAGCATACTCAATAATAGGGTGATTCTCAAGGTGCGTGAACTCTTCAATGAATGATTTGTTCAGATTCATCATTGAATTTAGGTGCGACCTAATTATGTCTAAGCCAACTGGTTCCTTTTTGCAATACACATACGTGCGTATATCTTCTACATGCATGACGCCTATTGGGGTTCTTGAGATGGCTCCTTCTAGGTCATCTAGGGTTGACTTAAATGGATGTTTCTTAAAGACATATCTTTTCCTTTTAGTGATATCAAAAACAACTAGTGTAGCCATGACTTACTTGTTTTATCACTTCATAAAGGTTTCAAGGTTTTCTAGATTGTCACGTTTGAACTAGGGCTTCCAACAATCAATCTACTTTCCTTGCTGCTGAATTCAACTACAATGCTTCACAACTCAACTACTCGTGCTCTTGTGATCTCCAAGCTCTTAATCTTGATTGCAAATGAGTAATTTGTAAATCTTCGATGACTATAAAGTAGAATTCCACCATTAATGCTTGCCACGTAAACACAAAATGCAATTGTAATTTTTGTTCTTTGTTTCTGCTAACAATTAGTCAGTGCACTCTTGCATATTGCATCACATAGTCTCCAAATAGTTGTAGTCCAAGGCACATACTCTGAGAGTGAGTATACCAAATGCGAAGGGGTCTAAAGCTAGTCTAGCTCCCCCTATGACCATGAAGGTCATTTAACCATAAATAGGAGGTGCATCCATTGCAGATGCATTCTCAACTATTTCATCAAAATTATCCTTCTTTTCTTCCTTCCAAAGCAGGCTCACATCTTCTGAAGCTTTCACAAACTTGACTTCTCCAGCTTCATCCAATATTGATCCTTCTAAATTTTTAGGGCTTTCCTGTCTCTGCGCTTTTGATCTACATAACCTAGAGATGTGTCCAGCCTTGTTACATGAGTGACAAATAACTGGAGGCCTGATATTCCTCAGCACATTCATGTGGGTTACCATACTGCACTGTCTAGCTATGTGACCAACATAATTGCATATCTGACATGTAATAATTTGAGAGTTTCTTACATTCTGTTGAGGATGATTTCTTTGACTTTGCTAATTCTAATTTCTTTGATTTGATTTATAGTTCATAGCTCTATGACCAAACTTATTGTATGAATAACAGTAACCATTAAAAGGTCTTACCTCTTTACAATTTCTTGCTATGTGACCATGCTTGTTACAAGCATAACAAGTCTTGTTTACTAGCTTGTGCTCATCCTTGGGTGGTTCAGTTTCAGCTTCTATATGATTTCCTATCTTCTTAGCTTCTGTAGATTCTCTGATGCTTTCTTTCTTGCTCGCATGTCATTGATCTGATTTTGTGCTTCATTGAATCCAATACCACTGGTATCTCCTTTAAGCTTTTGTGCATACAATTGGGATTCAATCAGATCCTTGCTTGTGTGAAACTTGTCAATGTGATTCTTTGCTTCAGTCAATTCAGATTCTACCTTTTTCTTGCTATTTTCTAACTCCAAGATCTTCATGTTTGCTTGCCTGAGTTCTTCATCCAACTACTTGTTTTCTTTAACCTGTTCTTCATAGGCTTCTTGATTGTTACATAGTTTTTCATCTAGCTCTTCAATCTAATCCTTCAGAGATGTGTTTTCTTCATTCAATTTTTTTATCATTATCCCTAAGTCACTTGTAGAATAATCTTTCAAGTCCTTTTTTAATCTTTTGATGATTTCTTGTGAACCACTAACCTTTTCTTTCAGTTCTTCAATTTCTTTCTCTGATCTGTCTAGGTCTTCAAGAGCTGCTTCAAGATTCTTCTTCAGATGTTTCATTTCTTTCAAGACTATGATCTCCTCAAGTGGTTAAACTCATCTTCATAGGACCAAAGCTCTGATACCAATTGTTAGGAATGGGAACACTGAGAGGGGGGGGTGAATCAGTGTTCTATACTTTATTACTTTTTCTAATATCTTGAAACTTAACTTAATTGCTTAGTTACTGAAATGAACATTAATGCAAGTAAGATAAACATTCACAACACATGACACCAAATATGATTATAGAGAAACCCAAATAGGTAAAAACCTCAGTGGGAATTGACACCCACTAAGAATTGTACTAGTGTTTTATGATCCTTGTTAGAAGATCTTGCAACCTTGTTAGGAGTTGTTCTTTACAATGCTTTTAGTACAATGACCTAGTCAAGGGTCAGACCCCATTAGGAGTCTTTTATAATTAACCCTGTTAGGGTGGAAACATTGTCCTAGAGCTCACTGCTCAAGTGGTGAAGGCTACAACCTTCTGGATATCAAATACACACTATATCTGCAGGGTGAACTATTGTTGTGACACTGCTTGTCAGATCAGTTCCTTTGACGTGCTGATGCTTTAGCCTCTTGTAAAGCACTACAACATACTGACTACTCTTCACATACTTCTTCTCTGCTTATTCAATATCTATATCTTCTTCCATTTTTAAATTACAAGGGCGCATGTCTTATTTATATGTGCATACAAAAATTTTTACTAGGTCGGCCCTTTAACCTATTACATACAACGCTTCTAAATGAATTGGCTCAAGCATGTTTACATACAATCATAATAACATGTCTATGAACTAAATATAATAGGCACATAGCCTTTACAAAACAATATTACAGGTGCTAACCAAAATGCAAATAGTCATCTCCATGCTTTGTCTTGTTCTACCGCTTACTGTCTGTGCCACTTCATCTGCCTGTAACTTCCTCATACTGACTAATATCATCATGTGCTCTTATACTTAGCATGAATACATACTTAGAAGTTTATATTCAAGGGCACATGTCATAACTCTCTCATATGCATGTGCGTTGATGCTCTGATCACCTAGTGCTTCTATTATCTGTCCAGTCTTCCATACTTAGCCATATTACTGATCTTCTTCAATATGCGCTGACTCCAAAACTTCATATGACTTTGTTGCCATAATGACATCACTAAATATAGTCATATACTTCAGTATAGTCAACTTGCCAACATAATATTTGTGGTGTCTCTTTTGTCATCATAGAGGAATCAATTGTGGGTGCTACTATTCTACTCATGGAAGGAAAGGCCATTCCGATAATTCTAATGGGCACTACATGTAGGATCTCAAGTATTTCCTCAGCCCTGGTGAAAACATCCTACAATTGCAAAATGGGATCAATTGGGAAGTTTTTCTAGGTGAATGGAAAGATATGGCATTGGTGTTGATCAATTTTGTCACCCTTGAAGGAAAGTTCAAATGTTTTCACTCTCAAATTTTTCCTATGTTAATTAAATCTTTTTTCACGAAATAACAAACTCAACTTTATGTTTTAGATTTTATTGTCTCTGTCGCAGTCTATTTTAAAGTCTAAAAATTATGGTGCGCCCTCTCCATTAAGGTTTAATTATCCTTCTTTACAAATTCCATCTTTCTTAGACCCCGGTGGTTGGCCCTAATAACCCCTTTGATTATGGATCTCAATAACCCTATGGAAACCCCCAAGGTATCCTCATTTTCTTTGGCTTCTCCTCCCACTAGCTCAACTAGGATTAATCCTTTGAGAAATCCAAGATGAAATCTTTAGGCATTAATACAGTTTTTTTTTTTATGAGGACTTTGCATCTCCTTGGTCCACTGGGTCAAAATGGAACCCTGAAAATTTCCTTGTCAATACCTTTGGCCATGCCCCTAATCCCCCATCCCCTATTCCTAGGCCTCAAAAGTATCAAGATGACCTTGTGGTCCCTCTTAATATTTCAATGCCCCACTCACAAAACCTCACTTCAAATGAGGATCTTCCTGATTATTCCCCAATTGTGAAAAAAGTTGATAAATTATGCATTCTTTACCATTGTTAGAATGCTATGATCAAGTGGTTAGTTGCTCAATTAGACATGATTAGAAAGAAAATAAAAATATTGGAAGCCATTGCAAAGGATGAAGCCAAAGTTGGGGGTAGTTCCAATACCAATATGGATAATATAGCAATTGGGAAGTGGCTGATGAATTGGCACAAAAATTGGATGATTGGGGTATCATGGAGGAAAAAATTTGGGATTTGAAAGCCCTCATTCCCTACGATGAGGAAACATAGTAGATGATTCTATGGATTTGGAAAATGTTAAAGTGAATCAAACCCAAATTAACAAAGATTTGGTTGACATGGTGAAATTTAGCAAGGAAATGATGGAGAAAATGACCTCTTCCTTAAAAACACTTTGCAGGAGGAGGATGAAATGAAAGAAGCATGAGGAGAATCTATTGATTACTACCTAGTTGGTGAAAGAGGGACCTGATCCTAAAATGAATACACATTATCCCATAAAGACTTCCTTTCTAGATACTTTAAAGGAACTCAATTCAAGGAATGGCAGGAGATTCATCTCCCTTAGATATTTAGTTACCTGTGTGTTGTTTGTATATTGTGGTAGTTTTTATAGTTGGTTCTTTTTTTGCTAGTTGAATTCCCTACTCGTGAATTCCTTTGGAACTATCTTATGACTAGATCTTAAATTTTGTTTGGTTTGAACCCTTTCCCAATTGAAATTAATCAAAACAAACCAAGGGTTTAAATATATTTTTCAAACTATAAATTTCCAAACTCATAACTCTAGTTTCTAGGCATTATTTTGAGTCAACATAAATTAAGAATAAAAAATAAACTATCTAAAATTATTTATAAAACTTGTACAATATAAAATGGGGATCAATGTAAAAGGGATAATTTCCCCAATTTATATGGCACAATGGAATACAAAACCACCTCAAGACAAATATGATCACCTCCACTTAATAAGAAAGATGCCAATGCAATATCTATGCTTGAAGGTTTTTTATTCCTTTGTTGCTTAGAATTGAGAAGAAATAGATGATAGTTATATGTAAGAGAATAAATAAGATCAGATCTAATATAATCCAACTAAGAAGAGGATTTAAAAGAGAATGGAGAAGAATTTGAAGGCATTTGGAAATTAAATAGGATAAGTGAGTTTTCATATTCGAATTGTAGACTGTCAAAATACCAAAATTTTAGAGATGAGACCTAGAGGCTATGAGCTGACTCTCTACCAAATTTGAGCTGAAAATTCCACTAACGTGTCGAAACTCATTTTGTAGCTAGGGGAAGATTGCTAATGACATTCTATACCTAGCAATTTTGGCTGAAGTCTCTAGATATCCTCAGACTATGTCGATCTTTCTAATTCTCATCTAGTGGCTCTATAACCTATTCCTACACACACAAAAAATGGGGAAGAAAGTTGGATAAAAGGTTTTGCCTTATTCAAACCCTTATTTAGGAATAAATCTTGAAAATGATAGGAAATTGTATAAGGAAAGATGAAATAGAAGCTAGATTTGAATTGTAAATCGCCTTATACTTTGATGATGCAATGCCCCTTTGGATGTGATCACAAATGTTGATGCAATAGCTTGATCCAAAATGAAATCATGAAATAAATGTCTTGGATAATGGATTTTATATCTTGTCACAATGCTTGATGAAGAAGGAAGAATTCTTTGAAGACTTGAAGACTTGGATGCTCAATTATAGAAGAGGTCTTGAATTTTTATTACTTGATTGATTCTTGATCATGAATACTTGTACTTAGTAATAGATACCACAATGAGTAGATATAGGGTGTGTATATACTCAATCCATCATTTTGGGGGTTAAGAATTAAGTAGGATGACCACGGGACTCATTTCCTACCAAAACCTTGGCATAGATCTTCGAGCCAAAATTTGGCCAAAATCCTCGAGCACAAAATGCCATTGGCATTTTATCCCAGGGATATATCACCAATGCAATTATATACCTTGGGAAATGAGTCAAAATTTGGAGTGGGTACTAGTAAAATATGGTAGATGCAAAATTTCTAAGCATAGCTCATTCTAAGGTCGAGAGGGGTCCCAAAGGTCACAGATGGAGATATAGAGCTTAGGTGATGAAATGGGTTATTTGATTGGAGGAAAAATAGAGGATTGCACCTATAAATAAGGGCTAACCTTGATTTTTGAATAAATTTAATCAATATAGTACTTATAATATTAATTTGAAGGTCTCATAAAAGTTAAGAGAGTATGAAATTATTGTAGGAACCCATGCATACTAAAATGGGACTAAAATGAGCACATAATCAAGGGTGATTACTTTCTAGGATGATACATTTAGCCCCCACATTAGTGAGAGTGTGATTCCACCTCATTCTCATGGTAAAGTAGATGAAAGACACACGCACACACACAAAGAGATGAAAATCATGGGAAAACTTCAAGGAGATAAGATATCTATAAGTTTAAGGACACAATCCTCCAAACCAAGTATCTTAATTTGTATATCCATATGCAAGGAAAAAGAATAAAATCCTAAAGCTTACTAAGATTCCAAGTCAACTAGTTGAAGAGACCTTTCTAAAGAAAATATCTCAACTGCTAACATCATCCTCAAAAAGATATTGCAAAAGTACAAGTGGTCACCTTAAAAGAGTACACATCAAAGATAAGACAAGACTTCATGATCTAACCCACTAGCATAGCTATGAGAACATAGAAAGAAGAGAGAGGGGTCATGAATCTAACAGTCTAGAAAGTTATTTTATGAGTGGTGATTCACAAGAGAAGAAGAGGAGGACAAGGAAAGGCTATCAAGTTGTGTTATGCTAGTTCCACTTATTCCAAAGAAAGAGGGAAGGAGATTTGGCAGTCTAGCAAGTTTTTTTATGCTAGTTAATTCTACCTTGAAAAATATGTGCACAACAACAACTTGAACAACTTTGCACTTAGGGGCGGCTTGAAAAATTTTGTTCCCAAGGGTGGCTTATGGGATCATTCCTACATAAATAATTGTCTCTATAGGGATATAAAAAGGATCACTAGTCCTAAGGAAAGTATTATCTCCTTAGGGATCAATAAAAAAGAATCAACATTATATTCTTAGGGATCCAAAAGTGATCAATCCTAAGGAAAGAATTATCTCCTTAGGGACCAATAAAAAAGATTCAGTCCTAAGAAAAGTAAATTATCTTCTTAGGGATCCAAAAGTGATCAGTTCTAAAGAAATCATTGTGTCCTTATCAATCAATAAACAAAAAAGTTGCATAGCATACAAAGGAGGTTGTATATAAGTCCACATCCTTATGACAGTGAGATAGGACTATGGTGGCATCATAAGGAAAATAGAACAAGGATACCTACTTCCAACAACAAGGAGATATCCTTAAACCAACAATGTATGCTTATTACCCTTAGCAAAGAATGAAAACTCATGTTGACCAAGGAAATAGATAATCATAAAAGGATATTTGCAAGTGGGAAGAGACCCTCGAAAGGAAGAGATATTGGTTACAAGACATCTACCTTTAAGAGGATTTCTTGAACAAAGATAACATCTCCAAGACAAAGAGGGAAGGATAAAAAGAATGCACCCTTTTAGCCCCACTATTGCTAGGTGAAAAATGGATTATTGATGAAGGATAACATACTTTAAGTCTTGAAGTAAGGGTATTTATTTAGGATAGACATGTGCTTTGAAAGCAAGGAAAAGATTGTAACTCAAGATGTAAATCTCTTGAAAAAGAGAAGATCCTTATGTAAACAAACAACTCCATGCCACAAAGAATATCATGTGATTTACAAATTCCACATAACCTAGAGAAAGTGAACTATTATAAATAAATAAGAGATCGTCAAAATGAAACCTTTCCACCTAAGAGTGATGGCAAGGGAAAGGTAACCAATTATATACCCTATGTGATAGATCTTTTATAATAGACATTCACTTTCAAGAAATCATAAGTTTTCAACACAAGATGTAAATCTCCTAAAAAAGAGAATATCCTTATGTAAAACAACAAATCCATGCAAGGAAGGACATAATATTATAAAAGAAGAAAGTCCACAATGGATATTGGATCTATTGGAAAGGAAGAGAAACAAAGGAAGGAGGATCAAGTATGCACACATTCCCCATTTCTAGGCAAGGGTATACTTAACAAAGGACAACACATTATGATCCCTAAGTGAAATTTCATTTATAATAGACATGTGCTTTCAAGAAAGAATAAGATTTCAACTCAGGATGTAAATATCTTGAAAAAGAGAAGATCCATTTATGCATATTGCATTTCAATTTCAAAGTTGATTCTTCAATGGGTTTGACTTAGGAAAACCCCTCTCTAAAATATATTTCCTCTCTTTTATATGTGTAGGAAATAGGTGGTGCCAGTTTTGGGATTAGTTCTGGAAAGTGCAGGATCTAGGCTACAGTCTCCAACTAAAATAATCAAAAAGTGCAAGGAACAAGTTTACTTTATTTGACTTAGTCCTCGAACTAAGTTGACCTAGTTGAATTAGTCCCTCTAGATCAACTTCAAATCAAATTTGCAAGTTACTATTTTTGAGTTATGTTTTTGGTAACAGGATTGGTCTGTCAGATCTATGTTAGTTCATGCATATAGAAACCATCCAAGCCCAAGTTCACTAGTTTTCCTAGTTGAACTAGTGAACCCTATTTCTTATGTTGCATATGCATTATTCATTATTAATTGATTTATAGTTCAACAAAATGTCAAGGAAATGACTAAAGATGAACACCAAAGGAGCATGAAGTTAAGAATGTGAAGAAAAGGGAATGAATGAAGCAACTTTGTGAAAGTAAGAAATTGAACACCACAGATGAAGATATATCATCTTTTTCAATTTATGATAAATACATGTTAAATTAGAGAAACACATGTGATAGATGATAAATTCTTTATACTGAAGGTCACTTGTGGCTTGGTCCTTTGTTGATGTATATCTTCCTTTGTTGATGTATGTCTTTAGACCTCACTCACCTTTATCATTTGTACTTCTTTTGATATATGGTCATGCTTAGAGGTATGTTAGGGCTTACATCAAGATGATGCATTGGCTATTATTAATTAAATTCAAACAAGATATTTGAATGCAAATATGACGTGCTAGTGGACTAGTAAGCTAATGCAATGTAAATAACTGACTATTTTTTTCAAATTATATTTACCTTTTGTGATTTATTGGTTGGTCGATCGATTCAAAATTCATAGGATAGTTTCATAAATACATATGCATGGTCATTAATTGGAGATGTGTTTCATGAGATACAATGCCAATGAATATTTTATGAAAGTTTTGATTTTTGGGCATGAAGAAGGTGGATTTAAATTTGGTGGACAATGTCACACAAAATAATCTTGTCCAATGTGGCTAAATTTTTTGGATTGTGTAATGGAAAATCCTAAGGTGGTTTGTAATGATAGATTACTAATAGGTGTTGTGCACTAAATGGGTCAAATTTCATGTTAGCACTAAGTATTTATGATGTTTGTGAAAAACAATATTAAAAAGGTGTAATTGTAAAGTATGCACTTTTATCCTTTCAATTATAAAGAATATTATGGTTGGACTTCCAAAACCTGTGTGATTTTAAAATTAATTACTTTAGTAATGTACACAATTTAAATTGTTTTACTAATTTAATTATGCATACATTTAAAAGTAATTAATTTGATAAATAATTATTAGAGGGGTATATATTGATGAATTTGTGTATTAAAAATATAATATAACTCCTAAGAGAGCACACTAAAATTGGATTTATATAAAAATGCTATGTAAAATAAACAACAACAAGGACTTAACTTAGAAAATGAGGGCACATAGATACATTATATAATTGCATGAGGAAAGAAGACATCTTATAATCATATTTTAAAATTGTTAAACATAGAGACATTTAAGAAATCTTCTACAAATTTGTTGTCGAATTTCTTTTTCATATAGATTGTTATATTATTCTACTTAACATTTTCAACCATTTATCAAGGAAAAAAAATCTCCAATCGAATGGAACCTCACTATGTTTTGTTATGTCAAACCAAGTAAGGATGTTAATTTAATGACTTCCAATAGATATTTTGCCTATAAATTAGACATTTCACTCATTTTTAAATACTAAGTCCAAGTATATTACTATTAATTGACCTTCTAAATTTTCTTAGAGTGAGATATTAATGAATGTGTATTGTCTAAAATGAATGGAAATGAACTTTTCCATACCAATAGATAATACGTTGCATAAATATAAAATAAAAGCACACTCACATAATAGGCTTGAGGTGACAAAGACAAAGGGGGTCAATAAGCCTATTTTAATTTAGTTGAGGTGACTTCATAGTTATGAGGACAACCTCATGATTATGAACTATACTTAGGATAAAATAGATGGAATAGACCATGATAAATAAAGAGATTGGAAATTGACGCATATATCATTATGGATAATTAGATCAATAGATCAAACATATAGATGTATGTGCATATAGAAATAAGACATTAATAAACATGAAATCTTGTGCGGATCAAGGTGAAGAAAATGTACGTAAATATGCTTTTATTTAGAATATTGACTCTTTTATACATAACATTTTATCCCAAAAAAATATATACATTTTTACACTTATAATTATATAGAAATAAATAAAACATTTTTATCTTTACAATTAATTTTAAAAATAAAACTAACAAGTAATAAAAAATAAAAATAATTTTCAAAAACATTGAACCTATATAATTACATGTTTCAACCAACCTCTGTTTATAATGTGAGACATTAATTCAAATCACCTACATGAACATATTTACAATTCAATTAACTAAATTATAGAGTGATAAACTAAAACTAATTGAATATTTAGATGAATTGAATGGACAAGTGAAAGACAGTGATTAGAGATCACTGAGCTACTAAAGTGATATGTAAGGTAATTAAATCATTCAATATGTATTTCCATTGATGTCAACTATACTTATCATGATGGTTACAAACATCTGAAGAAGAAAAATGGTAAAGGAATGAGATATCCACATGAAGATGAGATGGATATGGAGATATGGCTAAGGTATACATTGGGTAACTTATTGATGAGTCTATGGCATCATTTTGTTGACTTGATTGTATTACATGAATTTGTTATGTATTGAAGATCAGAACTGAACAAGTTTATGAGATCAGTAATTGAATATTTCTATATACACCGAGCCAATGTAGTGTATACCGAGTAACAGTAATAACCAAGTTAGTATTCACCGACACATTCTATATTAACCGAGCAAGAGAAATAAATAAAGTTTATAATAGCCTACTGAATTGATGAGATGGAAAATCGCTTATGATTCTAAGGTAAAAGATAAAGTTTCTTATGATGATTTAACGGTTGACAAAATTCAAGATTGATCGAATGGAGAAGGATAAAATGTGTTATAGACACATCTACCAAGGAAGCTTGAAGCAGCAAAATGAACGATGGAGATTAAGAGGCAAAATCTAATGGATGAGAAGAAAATAGTTTATGGCATCTATTTAAAGAGACATGAGATTCATTTTTTAGTCTGGAGCTTACTGACACTGCAGGAGAAATCATGTGGAAGAACTATTTTCATGCACCACTGATCAAACTGGTTACAAACAAAATCGAGCAGAACTACAGGCATTACCGAGCATTAGGGTATTATTCACCGCGTTGAATATGTTGAAGAATTGAAGGATTGAAGTGATTATTGATCAGAGGAGGTATTTTGAGCTTAGCATAGATCTGAAAATCTGTAAATATTAGTTGTATTTGAATCAGATCATTATTGTATCAATTTAACCATTGTTACAGCTAAATCTCTTAACTGAGTGGACTTAACAGTCTTATTTGTATTTCAATATGATATTCCATGAATGTTGTTGGTTTTCTTTTTGACCCCATAGTGAATGTTGGTCAAGAGTTAACTATTAGTGATAAATCCTCTAACTAAGTCACACCTCATAGTGTGCATTGAACCTTTAACAGGGTTGGCTCCTAATCGAGCTCACTTCAAAAGAGTGAAATATTTTTGGTTGCCGATCCCAAATGGTTTTTCCCTTAGCAGGGTTTCCATGGTAAAATATATGTGTTATGTGTATTTGATGTGATTGGATTGTTATTTTATTTTACACGTGTTTCATATTTGGATTAATCGGTAAACATAGTATTGAATTTACTGGCATTTGGTAAATGAACAAAAAGTTATTATTGATAGCTTACCGAGTTGATTATTTGTTGAAAAAGTTTGATTATATACATCTGGTCAGAGATGCAGACTGTAGGATAACTAGAATTAACTGATTCACCCCTTCCCCCCCCCCCCTCCTCAGTTATCTAACAATTGGTATCATAGCGTATTGGTTGCTTGGAAGGATAGTTTAAAGGACTTAAGATAAAGATCACAAGATGTATAAGAGAGAGGTGCCAAAGTTGAACAAAGATAACCCCTCAACATGGAAAAGTAGAATGAAGATGCACATATTTGGAATTAGAGAATTTGTTGTATTCTACTTGAGCAATGATTACATCCAACCGACCACTCGACCTTTGACTATTGATCAGTTGAGAGACAGACATGAACATAACATGACAATGATAGAGATTGTTGTTGCCTTAACAAATGTTGAATTTGAAGATATCAAAGCATACATACTTCAAAAAAAGTAATGTGGGACAAAATTACATTAGTCTATGGAGGAGATGTGAATGTGATGAGAGAAAGAGCTGAAAGTCTCAGAGGAAGGTTTGATGATATGAAAATGAAAGAAGGAGAAAACATTTCATAGTACAGTAACCAAATCAAGGAGGTTGTCAATGTTATCCAAGGAGTAGGAAGTGTTATTGATGAAGAAAATGTTGTGAGTAAAAATTCTTAGAACTTTGCTTCCTGTCTATGCTATTAGAATCTCTATAATTCATGAAATGAGATCTGCACCAAGTAATGTTCTTGCACTTGATAACCTAATCAGTAAATTGACTACTTTTGAGTTGAATAAATATGATAATAGTATTATACCGAGTGTTGAGTCTGCATTTATGTCATCTTTGAAAATTGGAAAATCAAGCAGTAAACATATGATAAGGAATGAAAGTGACAGTGATAGTGACAATGAACTTGATGAACTTGAAGCACTTATGGCTAGAAGGTTGCAGAAAGGTAAAGAAAGGTATAAAGGGAAATTAACTTTGGCATGTTTTAACTGTAAGGAAATTGGTCATATTGCCGCTAGATGTCCTAATAGAAAAGATGATGACAAAGATAATGAGTGATCTGGTGAAAGAAAGTATGACAGAAGAGATAACCGAGATCGCAAAGGCAACTAACACAATGATAGAAGAAACAACCGAGATTATAAAGACAAAGGCAACAAGGCATGTTACCATGTTGGAGATGATAATGATGATGACACAAACACCGATACTAATGAAGACATTGAGGTGGTATTCATAGCTTTGAAAGAAGATTTAGAAGAAGAAGAAGAAAGGTATGTAGAAACATCACTTATTTCTAAAGTTAGCAAGAATGATACATGGATTATTGATAGTGGCTATACACATCATATGACTGGTGATGAGGAAAAATTTGAATGCCTTGAATACTATAATGGAGGATCTGTTAAAATGGGTAATGATACACCTTGTCAAGTAAAAGGAAAAGGATCTATCATGTTGAACAATAAGATCAAATGTGAAAATTCATATTGGGTAAAGGGACTTAACTATAACTTGTTGAGTGTAGCAAAGTTGAATAACTCAAGTCACTGAGTTGCATTTGAAAGTAGGAAGGTGAAGATCTATGATGAAGGAAGAAAACGAGTCGGTACTAGTGAACAATCTAAAGGTAATCTATTCTATCTTGACAATGTTGAAACTTCTTGTTTAATGGCTAGAACTAAAGATGTGCATGGTTGTGTTATAAAAGGCTATGTCATGTGAATTTTGAAAACATGGTTAAGATCAGTAAGAAAATAAAAGTTAGAGGTTTACCGAGCTTATCTAAACTTGACCATGTCATGTGTAAATAATGTCAAATGGGAAAAATGTCAAAATCTAGTTTCAAGAGTAAGAGCTATTCATATAAAGCTATTTTGGAGTTGGTTCATACCGACTTGTGTGGTCCTATGAGAACTCAGAGTTATTATGGTGACAAATACTTTATTTTTTTTGTTGATGACTACTCTAGGATGATGATAGTTATGTTTTTCAAAGAGAAATCTGAAGCTTTCAAAATGTTTAAATGGTATAAAGCTAAAGTGGAAAAGAGATAAAATGCTTAAGATTTGATAGAAGAGGTGAGTTTATTTATGATGAATTCACTAACTTTTGTAATGAGCATGGAAATAAAAGATAGGTTTCTGCACCGAGAACACCACAACAGAATGGAATTGTTGAAAGGGGGAATAGATCCATAGTTGATTGTGTTGGGACACTGATGATTGAGAAAGATGTTGCATAAATGTATTGAAGAGAAGTTGTTAGCAATGATGTATACACATTAAACCGAGTACAACTGAAGGAAGATTCAAATAAGACACCTTATGAGTTATGGTTTGGGTACACACCTAATGTAAGTTATTTCAGAATTTTTGGAAGTAGATGTTACATTCTGAAAGATGATAGAAATGGGAAATTTGATTCTAAAGGTGATGAAGGAATATCTTTAGGCTATTAACTACTAAGAGAAAAGATTACAAATGTTTGAATAAGGTTTCTAACAAAATGATTAAAAGTGTTAATGTGAGAGTTGATGAGTTTGCTAAGAAAAATGATGAAGAAAGCACAAAAGAACTAGAAGACTATGGTAGATATACATTCATTGAGATACATGACCATGTACCTAAGCAACAAGTAGCATCAACCTAAGCTACTGAACAACATGATAAAGACATCGAGCATCAACCTATAGAGACTAAGAATCAAAAAATTTCTACCAAGGAAGAAATTGATCATACACCAACTGATGAACAAAGAAGAGAACAAGTGTTAGAAAAATTTGTGAGAAGACACCATCCACAGAATCAGATTATTGGAGATAAGAAAGATGGCATGATGACACAAAGTAAGTTGACACAAAACACTGTATGTTTAGTTTGTGAATTTGAACCTAAAAATTTTAGAGATGCACTTGAGAATGAAGAATGGATTAAAGCCATGAATGAAGAAATTGAGTAGATAGAGAAAAACAAAACATGGACATTGGTACCAAGACCGAGTGATAAAAATATTATTGGAACCAAATGGATATTCAGAAACAAGTTGAATGAGAATGGTGAAGTCACTAGGAACAAAGCAAGACTTGTTTGTAAAGGATATGCACACGAAGAAGGTATTGATTATGGTGAGACTTTTGCACTAGTTGCTAGACTTGAAGGAGTTAGAATACTACTTGCATATGCTGCACACAAAATATTTAAAGTATATCAAATGGATGTTAAATTTGCATTTTTCAATGGGATACTTGAGGAAGAGGTTTATATTGAACAACCTGAAGGTTTTGTTGATCCAAATAAGAAGAATATGGTATGTAAGTTTCACAAAACACTGTATGGACTGAAACAAGTACCGAGAGCATGGTATGAAATACTGCATTCCTATCTTATTAGTATTGGTTTTGTAATAACAAGTGACAATAGCAATTTGTATTTGAAAGGAGAAATTGATGACAAGATTCTTATTGCTGGAATTTTTGTTGATGATATTATATTTGGAGGACATTATAATATTTGCAAATATTTTGCTGTTGAAATGAGAAAGGAATTTAAAATGTTAATATTTGGAGAGATTAATTCTTTCTAGGTTTGCAAATTCTACAAGAAAATGAAGGGATATTCATAACACAATAAAGGTACATTAAAGAAGTGTTGAAGACTTTTGGAATGGAAGATTCAAAACCAGTAGGTACATCGATGACCACATGATGAAAATTGACAAAGCATGATTAGTCAACCAAAGTAAATCAAACACTATACAGATCTGTGATTGGAGAATTGATGTATGTTGTGCATAGTAGACCTGATATGGCACATGTTGTTGGGATTGTAGCAAGATTTTCTGCTAATCCTAAGGAATCACATATGACTGTTGTTAAGAGGATGCTAAGATACTTGAAGAACACAAAGAATTATGGTTTATGGTACAAGAAAGAAGGCAATTTTGAAATACAAGTTTACATCGACGCGGATTAGGCTGGAAGTATTGATGACCAGAAGAGCACTACCAGTGGAGCATTCTTTTTGGGAGGAAGGTTAGTTACTTGGATAAGTAAAAAATAAGCATGTATTCCTCAGTCTACTATTGAAGCAGAATATGTTGTTGTTGCTGCTAATTGTTCAAATATTGCATGGATAAAACAACTTTTGAAAGACATGAATAAAGAGATCAATGATCTCTTACAAGTAGTGGTTGTCGTTGCACCAAAAGATCTACCTACTAATGCCTGATACAACCACTAGACTTATAGAAGACATAGGAGGTGGTTAAGCCATGTCACGAATCTCAAGGGGAGTGCTAACCATTTTTCCAACAATCTCCCCCTCAGCGTCACCCAAGGGGTTTCGAACCCGTGACCAAGCTTTGATACCACTTGTTACAAGTAGTGGTTGTCGTTGCACCAAAAGATCGACCTGCTAATTTCTGATACAACCACTAGACTTATAGAAGACACAAGAGGCAGTTAAGTCATGTCATGAATCCTGAGGGGAGTGCTGACCATTTTTCCAACATGATCCAGTGATTATTTATTGTGACAACATAAGTGCTATAAATATTTCCAAGGATCCGGTGATGCATGCTAAGACAAAGCATATATCTATTAAGTATCACTATTTGAGGGAACAAGTACACGAAAAGAAAGTAAAATTAGATTTTGTGAAATCTAAAGAACAACTTGCAGATATATTTACTAAACCCTTACCGAAGGATACATTTGAGTACTTGAGGACTAAACTAGGGGTCCATCCCTTGTCTGTCGGTCACTAAGGTGATCAGGAGGTTGCATCATCCTATACTTTATTATAAAATCAATAATGTTGATACATATTGTTCACACTTTAGGTTTCCTAAGGTTGTGAAAGCTGGAATAGAGAAAATTGTATATTTGTACATGCATGTAAATGATTTGAACCGAACAACAGAGATAATTTGGCTACTACAAAGTTGTTTATTCTTTTTGGCATTGTTGTCAAAGGGAGAGAAAGATTTCGTATGAAATATCATTCAAAGGGAGAGAGAATCAATGAAATATCTATCCAGAGGGATAAAAGTATCAGAAAGGAAGAAAAAAATCAAATCCGCAGGGAGAGTCTACCTAAAATGCTGAAATGCTATGTAGTGATTAAACATATTAAATGTATAAGCTAGGGAGAGCTTACAGAGCTACAACATTTACTAATAGAGTTGTAGTATAGATGATTGGTATTTTATGGCATATTTCATATTATGTTTCCATCAATGTCAAAGCGAGAGATTGATAACCTACAACTAATTTAATATCTTGATGAACTGAATGGACAAGTGAAAGATAGTGATTAGAGATCACTGAGCTACTAAAGTGATATGTAAGGCAATTAAATTGGTCAATATGTATTGTCATTGATGTCAACTATACTTATCATGATGGTTACAAACATCTGAAGAAGAAAAATGGTAAAGGAATGAGATGGATATGGAGATATGGCTAAGGTATACATTGGATAACTTATTGATGAGTCTATGGCATCATTTTGTTGACTTGATTTTATTACATGAATTTGTTATGTATTAAACATCAAAACTGAACAAGTTTATGAGGTTGGTAATTGAAGATTTCTGTATACACTGAGCTAGTGTAGTGTATATCGAGTAACAATAATAACCGAGTTAGTATTCACCTACACATTCTGTATTAACTAAGCAAGATAAATAAATAAAGTTTATAATAGCCTACTGAATTGATGAGCTGGAAAATCGCTTATGATTTTGAAGTAAAAGATAAAGTTTTTTATGATGATCTAACAACTAACAAAATTCAAGATTAATTAAATGGAGAAGGATGAAACATGTTATAGACACATCTGCTGAGGAAGCTTGAAGCGGTAAAATGAACGATGGAGATTAAGAGGCAAAATCTAATGGATGAGAAGAAAACAGTTTATGATGTCTATTTAAAGAGACATGAGATTCATTTTTTAGTCTGGAGCTTATTGACACTATAGGAGAAATCGCATAGAAGAACTATTTTCATGCACCACTGATCAAACTAGTTAGAGACAGAACCGAGTAGAACTGCAGGCATTACCGAGCGTTAGGATATTATTCACTGAGCTGAATATGTTGAAGAATTGAAGGATTGAAGTGATTATTGATCAAAGGAGGTATTTTGAGCTTAGCATAAATCTTAAAATCTACAAATATTAGTTGTATTTAAATAAGATCATTACTATATCAGTTTAACCATTGTTATAGCTAAGTCTCTTAACCGAGTGGACTTAATAGTCTTATTTGTATTTTAATATGACATTCCATGAATGTTGTTGGTTTTATTTTTTAACCCATAGTGAATGTTGGTCAAGAGTTAAATGTTAGTGATAAATCCTCTAACCATGTCACACCTCACAATGTGTATTGTAACGTTTAATAGGGTTGGCTCCTAACCAAGCTCACTTCAGAAGAGTGAAATATTTTGGGTTACCGGTCCCAGGTGGGTTTTCCCTTAGCTGGGTTTCCACGATAAAATCTACATGTTATGTGTATTTGATGTGATTGGATTGTTATTTTACTTTACACATTTCATATTTAGATTAATCGGTAAACGCAGTATTGAATTTACTGGTATTTGGTAAATGAATAGAAAGTTATTGTTGATAGCTTACCGAGTTGATTATTTGTTAAAAAAGTTTGATTATATACATCTAGGAGATTGGGATTGTAGGATAACTGGCATTAACTGATTCACCCCCCCTCTCAATTATCTAACATAGAGATTATCTCTTCTTTTTTCTGAGCTACTAAAAGTGTATTGAACTTTGAATTATAGTTGCCTTCTCCCTTGGTCTCTCACATGATGCATGTGGGATTTAAATCATTTACATAAAACTAATTTTTTTGTCTTTTCGGTTGTAGACCAACAACCCAATGTTGAAGCTACCTTCTTGATCATATCAGTGATGATGCCCTAGATCAAATTTTCAACATTCACAACATATATATGCGATGTGCAATTCATAGCTTCATCAGTGAGGAAATTTTCTTTTCAGAGTTAAAAATATGTCTTTATCCATCACATCTATTGTCTTTGTTTATATCAAACATAATGGATCTTTTACAGTCAACTACTTTGTTGGAAATTATATATCATAAGGTTGTTAGAATAAATTTCTTAAATGAAAGAAAATTCAATAGTGCAGTTAAATTGTATAATCTGTGGGATGGCCCAGTATTTCTAACTGGTCTATTTTCCAGACATTTCATTCTATCCAGCCATGCCTACATGCTGGTGTACAATAGCATAAAAATGGCATTAGATAAGAAAAGTTTTTGTCATCTCCGCAATGTTTTGAATTTACATGGTAGGGCTATGGGGGGTGATGTGGCTCAAAGAGTTTCTTGGAGAGTAGATGCCCTATTAAATATACTTAAATTTAGAATGTTGTAGCTAGGGAATCATCGTCTAGTGTTGTGGTATCTTCTACTTTGAGAATAGAGTCGCAAGATCCCATACCTGATCTTAATGTGCAACCCTCGGGAGAGTTGCAGATAGTTTTGACTGACAATTCACAAGGTGCTATCCCACAAGTAGATAATAGTGGTTGGGAATCTCGATCCAGTCCCCACTTCCAAGAGTAGTATGGTTGGGGAGAAGAACGAGAGTAGGGGAAATCTCCCTTGAAGCTATGGAGGAATAACATGTTAAGTAAAGGAAATTTTGAAATTTTGTGAAAGGGCACGACTCCATGATGATTTTGCTTTCATTTATTAGAGTCCAACATAATGTATTGCTTTTGAATATGGCCCATGTGGAGTATGATGTTGCAACTTTTTCCTCGCATATGCTATATTTTTTTGTTACAATCGATATCAAGGTTTGGATATTGCTTATAAATGGGAAGGTTGTTTTACCCTGCTTCTATTCAATGGTGATCTTGGTGTAAAAAATAGGCTGATGGTCCTCTTTCATGGAGTTCATACAAAATTGTATCCTTTTGTTTATATCATATGAACGTTCTCATTTTTTGTGCTCTTATCATGCTTTGGATTTTTGTATAATTTTGTAAGATGTATTTATTTATCTGATATGCAACCCATGTATGTAATTTGGGGTTGTAGACAATGTATACTCTAGGGGATTCTACTACGTAAAATCTTATGTTGGAGGTAGTTTCTAGGGATGGTTTTTGATTGATCACATTTTGTACATGGGCAATGAATCAGAGTTTTCTTTCTAGTTCTTTCTCTAAGGAGTCCCTTGAACTAGTATATATTAATAAAATATAAGTGCTATGTCCCTTTTTGATTAAAAAAACAACAACCCAATGTTGAGGCACTTGGTTAAGCATGGCACATATTATTCTCTTGCTTCTATGTATTATGCAAAATAGATTCACTACCATAGTCACCAAAGAAACTCTCAAGCCATAGTGGAAGAAACAAATAAAATCCTTTCGAACGTTCAATGTGAAAAAGAATGTGAATGAAACAATAAAAGAAAAAACATTTCACTAAAGTAAAATGGTAAATGAAAAGGCATTTCATGAAAACATAAAAAGTTTACAAAAATGGGCCTCACATCACATGACACACTCTAAGTTGATGCTAAGAGTGTGTCAGTTAAACTCGGCACTACAACTCTCAAGTATTCCTTCTAATGGCCCCTTGAATTCATCATATCCTTAATCTAGTTTACAAGTCTAGTAAGATATTTTCTTTATTGATATGGGAGTTTCTGATGCAGGAGCATCCTAGGATTCTTGGCAATCCTGTATCAACCAAAAATATGTTTGTCTTTGAAGGTAGATTGTTAGATTTGATCTTGATTTAGTGGAATACTTGCTCAGTTTGGGAGGCTGGTTGCTTAGTTTCAGTGTTTACTGGGGTGCTCGGTCTATGAAGAATGCTCGGTAACTGAAGGCATCGATTTCTTTTGGTGCTCGGTGATAACTATGTTCCTCGGTCATGCTTGGAATGGTCGGTGTCTGGCGCTCGGTTATTTCTCTGCTGCTCGGTGTTCTTGCTTACCGACTTGGTTTGTCTAGATGGAACGGCCTAGCCGACTGATTCTGTTGATTTGGGTCGCGCTCCTCAAGTTATGGATTGACCGTTGGATGTGTGGGGACCTAGATCTAGTGTGTTACATTCTTCTATGCGGATTTGATGACCATTTGAAGGCCGACATGGCTGATTTTATTTATTGTAAGGCTATTGAGAGTCGACTGTTGTTTTAGCATTTAATATTTATATATCCTTTTGAGCTGGCTTGTGGCTAGGATTTAGTATTTAAATGGATGTTTGGGTAGAGGTTTGGCATGCCTTTCAAATCAAAGAATCGAAAGGAAAGTTAGTAGCCTGCGAGCTTAGGAACCAAAAGATTGCTTGGAAGTTTGAGTACAAGTTTAGATCTTTCCCTAGGTGCCTACCAGTGTGCTACGTGTTGTAGACCTAGGCTAGCTGAATGCTGATGTTGGAGATCTGATGTAGAGAAGATTTGGATCCTATGAGATCTTGTAGACTGTTACTTTCTTTGTACCTAGCCGTAACCAGGAAGGCCTTACAGCCTGGCACATTGCATGTAATCGGTGATTTGATGAATAAAGACTTCTATTCTATTGTAGATTTGTTGTTGTTGTTGTGTATTTCCACTACATATTGGTTTGGTTGCAAGGTCGGTCAGTGCTTAATTGGATCTACCAACCTTGACTACATTAGGTGGTATCAGAGAAAAGTTTGTTCCTGTTTGAGCAAAGTCTGTTCCTATTGGAGGCGAGTAGATCTTGTGTGTTTGCATCTGGATCTTGATTTGAAGATGCCTCCAAGGAGAAATCGTGAGATCTTAGAGGAAGAGGAAACTACTAGAGAATTCAGTCTTGATGATTTTAGGGCTTTGTAGAAACAAGTGCAAGACCTGCAAGAGGAATTAAGGAAGAAGAAGCCTACCTTGAAGGAGGATAGTGATGATGAATCTGACGAAGATCATTTTGAAGAAGTTGTAGAAGAAGCTAGAGATCCTGAGGAGAATTGAATTCTGAAAGCTATGTCTAAGATTGGGAAAAGACCTAAGATTGAAGTTTCTGCATTTGCTGGAAGCCTTAGGCCAGAAGAGTTGATTGATTGGATCAATGAGATTGATGAGTACTTTGAATATGAAGAAATAGAATATCCTGATAGAGTTAGATTTGCAAAGAGTAAGTTGAAGGGTCATGCAAATATCTAGTGGAGAGAAGTTCAGTTGGAAAGAGGTAGAAGAGGAAAAGAAAAGATCACTAAGTGGAACCAAATGGTTGACAAGTTGAAGAAGCAATTCATTCTAGTGGATTATGAATTGGACATGTTTAAGAAGATGCAAGCTTTGAAGCAGAGTAACAAATCAGTACAGGAGTATACCGAGGAGTTTTACAGAATCCTGATTAGGACTGGTCATTCCGAAGCTGATAAAGAGAAGGTTGCTAGGTATGTCTATGGTTTGAGACCTAGTATTCAAGAAGAGTTACTTACAGTGCGGATGACAACAATAGGTTATGTTTATCAGATGGCATTGAAGATTGAAGAGAAGTTGAATAAGAAGTATGAAGGAAGACAGAACAATAAGAACCGAGGTGGTAAGACTAGTGCGACAGTTGCTGAAAGTAATGTGACAGAGAATCCTAAGTTTGATGTAGGATCTAGCAGTGGTCAAGTTACTAAGAATGCTGGACAAAAAGGAAGGTGGAAGAATGAGTTCACCGGTACTTGTTATAACTGTGGTGAAGCTGGTCATAGAAGCTTTTATTGTCCTAAGAAAAGGGTGGCACTGGCTATTGAAGAAGATATTGTGAATGTTGCAGAAAAAGGTGAGACACTTATCACTAGGAGATTAACTGCATGTGTCCATGAACCGGTGCAAAGAAGGAATTTGTTCAGAACTAGTTATAAGTGCAAGGATAAGGTATGTAATGTCATAGTTGATGGTGGCAGTTTTGAGAACTTTGTTTCAGATGAAATGGTTAGTAAATTGAGTTTGGAAAGAAGAAAACGTCCTAATCCTTATCAGATTAGTTGGATACAAGATGTGTCTAAGGTTAGAGTTGAAGGTAATGCTTGGTTAATTTTCAGATTGGATCTTACCAGGATGAGATATTGTGTGATGTATTGTCTATGGATGCTTGTCATCTGTTGCTCGGTAGACCCTGGCAGTTTGACAGGAATGTTTTGTTTTATGGTCATGCTAATACCTATGTGGTTAGGCATGAAGGAGCTCGACATAAGTTGATACCTTTACAAGAAACTGGGGTTAAAGGATGTGGAGTTATCAGGTGTCGTCCTTATGACAAACCTCCAGAGCAAAGGGTTGATAAACCTATTCCTACGAAGTCTAGTTTGAAGGAGAAGGAGAATGATATTTCTGAGGAGTTTGTTGAGATTAAGAGGTAGATGATCTTTCTGACAGAAATGGTACAGCAAATGGTGACATTCATGACATAGAGAGATGCAAATGATGTTGAGTTGATTGAGGATTCTGGAAAAGATGAGCCTTACTGAGGCATTGATGTGATCGGTAGTGGTCAAAGTCAGTTGTTATCAGTTGCCGACTGGAAGGATAAGAAAAGTGGAAAGCAGAAGAATTTGCTGCAGGGAGAGATGGATGAATTAAAGACTACTTGGGATGAAGGACAAGAGGAGATATGGGTGAAGAACAGATTTGGCATACCTGTTCTGATTCCCTTGAGGTGTTCCTAATTTCCTTATGAGAAAATCTTTCTTACCTGGGGTGCTTGATGCAGGAGCATCCTAGGATTCTTGGCAATCCTGTATCAACCAAAAATATGTTTGTCTTTGAAGGTAGATTGTTAGCTTTGATCTTGATTTAGTGGAATACTTGCTCGGTTTGGGAGGTTGGTTGCTCGATTTCAATGTTTACCGAGGTGCTCGGTCTTTGAAGAATGCTCGGTAACTGAAGGCGTCAGTTGCTTTTGGCGCTCGGTGATAACTGCGTTCCTCGGTCATGCTTGGCATGGTCGGTGTCTGGTGCTCGGTTATTTCTCTGTTGCTCAATGTTCTTGCTTACCGACTTGGTTTGTCTGGATGGATCGTCTTGGCCGACTGATTCCATTGATTTGGGTCGTGCTCCTCGAGTTATGGATTGACCATTGGACGTGTGGGGACCTAGATCTGGCATGTTACATTCTTCTATGCAGATCTGATGACCATTTGAAGGCTGACATGGCTGATTTTATTTATTGTAAGGCTATTGAGAGCCGACTGATGATTTAGCAGTTAATATTTGTATATCCTTTTGAGCCAACTTGTGGCTAGGATTTAGTATTTAAATGGATGTTTGGGTAGAGGTTTGGCATGACTTTCAGATCAGAGAATTGAAAGGAAAGTTAGTAGCCTGCGAGCTTAGGAACCAGAAGATTTCTTGGAAGTTTGAGTACAAGTTTAGATCTTTTCTTGGGAGCCTACCAGTGTGCTACGTGTTGTAGACCTAGGCTAGCTGAATGTTGATGTTGGAGATTTGATGTAGAGAATATTTGGATCCTGTGAGATCTTGTAGACTGTTACTTGCTTTGTACCTGGTCGTAACCGAGAAGGCCTTATAGCTCGACATATTGTATGTAATCGGTGATTTGATGAATAAAGACTTCTGTTCTATTGCAGATTTGTTGTTGTTGTTGTGTATTTCCGCTGCATATTGGTTTGGCTGCAAGGTCAGTCAATCCTTAATTGGATCCGCCAACCTTGACTGCATTAGTTTAGCTAGTTAAATATTTATTATTAATGAGAAACACAATAACCATTTATTCCTCTATTGGAAAAATCCCTAGATTCCCCCTATTTTTATATTATCAACTTTCATAACATTCTCGTTATTCTCATCATTCTCAATATTCTCATTGATCTCAATAGTTTTAGTAGTAGCCCTCCTAGCACATGCTAAAAAGTCTTAACTAGCCTTCTCCATTTTCTTGTAGTATATTTCTTGTTCTTAACTATTTTGTCCTCATGAGTTTGTCTTTTCTTCTATATTATGTGATATATTACAAAATCTTCTAATATATCTTTAATTTTCCTTCTATAATCAATCTCTTAGCATCTTTTTATGGTATCTTTCCCTTATATCCTTTTATAAGAACTCTTAATTATTCTCTCCTCATAAATTTGTATTTTCTTTTATATTATATTACAAAATCTTCTTATACATCTTTACACATTATTAAATTATGTTATACAATAGTACAAATCATTTTCACCCCCTTTTCCCTCTCGTAGACCCATCGACTTGAGGATCAAGCTAATAGCCACACAAACACAACCAATAAGAATTGAACCTTATACCTAGATGAAAAAGAATACTTTTACATGTCTAAACAACCATTAAATTAAGGAAAGTCAAATGACTAAACTGGACGAATTTGGCAAACATCAATTGCCATGAAAGTCTAATGTCCAAAACTATGAAAATTCTATTGATAGGAAACCCCGATAGAAACATGAAATTAAAAAAATACCCCGATAGAAACATGATATATAAAAAAACATACCTCGATAGAAACATGATAGTAGAATTTTGAGAAATGAACAATACTTGTTATTTTAACGTGACTCCGCGAACGGCGATTCAAAAGGAAAAAAGAATTCCAAGCTTCTTGTTCCGTATTGATGATTACAATGGAAGAACGTGGATAATTAGTAATAAATAAATAATAACATTTCATAGTAAAGATTACTAAAAAACGAATTCCAAGTTTCTCGTTCCGTCTTGATGATCACAATGGAAGAACATGGTTAAATAGTAATAAATAATAATAGTTCATAGTAAATAATAATAAGGGTTTGTTGAATAATTGTAAGGAAGACTTTTCCAAACTTCGTGGGGAAGATTCAAGGTAATGTCATTAATCAAGGCAAATTAAAAAAAATAAAAAATGTCCTTGCAAAACTTATTATCTAAATTATGGACCGCTCGCCAGTAATTGTCTGTGAGCGGCAACGTGGAAGGTTTTCCTGACCCAGGAGGAGTGCAATGTGGATATGTGGTTGTCGAACAGCTAATTGCAATTGATAGCGTGAATGTAGAGGATAGTTTCTATGGTACCCAAACTGGCAAAAATCCTACCAAATAAAGACCAGACAATTGAAGGTATTGGGTCTGTAAAGCATCTCATTTCATTATGTGGGTATGTTTTAGAAATCTCTGTGATGGTTTCTGATGAATTTAATGTCTGGTTAAATTTTTGGAGCAGTTTCTGTTGATTGCAAAGTAAGCCTTGTGTGAAGGTTGAAATTGGGCTACCATGAAGCTTCAAGATGAAGCTGCTTTAATGATGCTTCCGAAATCTAGAAAACGAAATGGTAATCCAGTTTTTGTTTTTTTAAATAATATATTTTTCTGTTTTCTGTTTTCTGTTTTGAAATCCTATAACATCTGTTCATGAGCTGCAATGCAAGATGCAACAAGGGGTTCAAATATTTTAAAATTTCTATAAACGTCATCAAACGCTGTTGAAGTCAATTTGTAGGTTAATATATATGGATGTGTTTGGAGGGTTGGGGTTGGATGCTTGATCAAGCTTTAGGTAGTGGATATTTGGGTTTTTTAGATTTTGATGACTGTTAGCCCTTGAATAGGGTATAATAGTACTATAAACACAATGTTTTAAAAGATTTTTTAAGTCTTGAATTGTGATTATGCTTCTAAACCCAAAATTCCGTCTGATTTCGCCTTCCTTAGTTATCTGATTGCCAAATTCAAAACTGGGTTTTAAAAATTGTGTTCAACAAGCCTGAGATTTTTCTCTCTCATGTTTCTTTGACTTTTACTAGACTACTGATTGCAATAAACATTGTTTGTAAGGAGATATGGTAGCTGATGGGCAGCTGTTTGAGAGAGTGGAAGAGATGATCATTCAGACCCCTCCTCTGTCATCCAGGAGGAGGCAGAGGTCTCCTCCTCTTGACAATGGCGGAGGAGAAGATCTTCAGTTATCTGAGAGGAGAAGGGCAATGTTTGAGCCTCTGGGTCCAACAAAAGGCACTGATAATAGCAATCTTCTTCCACCACCCGACTTTGATGCTGCAACATATCCTAAAGGGTGGGTTGTGGGAAAGAAGAGGAAACTTGTAAATGTAGATGTGGTGGAGAGTATGCGCCGCATTGCTATCCAAGAAATGAATAGAAAGGTTTGCTTTCCATACCTGATTTTGGTCCGTTTTGAAATTTTTTGCTCAATTCTATAGCCTCTTTTAAGTGCTACTTTCTTGAATGTTTGAGCTTTTTTCTTTTTCTATTTAGGCTGAATTGAGATGCCTTAGGGTACTGTGTATTTCAAATAAGTTAATCTTGTATTACACGAAGGAACATGATAGATAAATCAGCAAGGTGAAAAAAAGGAACAGAGATGCAAGGCTACTACCTTGAGTATAGTTCTCTATCAAGCCAATTGCCTGTTTTGTAGACTGCCTGTGTTCTTGTAAAATAATTCCCTTGCTTATTGTTACATGCATTCACTTTTTACGGATCTCCATTGTTTTGATTCAGTCATAGGCGGACATAGAACAATTACTTCTGCTCTTTATGTTAGATTGGGCTATAACAGATTGCTTATCATTACATTCTGCATAAATGTAATTTTGTTTGAATGAGTGGCCTTTGCCAATCTAATGTGTCATGAACCACACACTGGAGAGAGAATATCACAAGTAACTTGTCTCATATGGGATATTTGTTCTCTCAATGCCCTTTGGGCTACTCCTTATATATGACAGTTACATTATTGCCAACTAGCATGTATCTCAAATTTCAATTTGTTAATGGTCTAAAAGAGACACAAATGTTTCCTTTTTTTCACACATTTTATATGTTGCAGATTTCTTCACACATTTCTTGTCTATCAAATAATCAAAATGTCTATTTGATTGCTAACCTTTATGCATTTGACATCTTTAGCACTTGACTAAACATTTTATTGTTTCTTCTATGTTGAATCACTTCATTTTCTATAAGTTTAAGCAAAGTGTCTTTTCATTCTGTACTATCATCTATTTTGAATTGCTGTATGCTTCTTACAATTTCAGAATTTCTTCTTATGGAATTGAATTTCTTCTCTCTGGAATATTTTCACAAACTGTGGGTCCCAGTTTTTTATCTCTAGGTGAAGGATGTGTTTCTTGTGATCATTTTTCATTTGAAAGCTTTGAAAATCCCATCGAATATTTTTACCTGTAAGCATCCATTTGCTTGCAAATATCTATGAAGCTTGTTGCATCATCATTCTGATTAATCAACTATCACTCGGATATATCTTAAAAGACAGCCACTAGAGACGGTGAAATCTCTTTGGCTATGTTTTTCTTGTTTTCTGAGAATGTTTGTATAAGATTTCCTACATTTTATGCTTGTAACAGCACAGATGTTTAAGATTTTGGTACAAAACATCTCTGACAGTGCCCCTTTCCTCATTTTCATGTTCCTCAAATTCCTTTGTAAGTAGATATATCAGTGTATGATTTGTGGCACTGCATCTTTCTTGATTTCCATCTTTTTCCTATTATAGAATGCACATGTCTATTGTTTCAAGGGCTGCACACATATCCTTTCTCTCTGGTTAATACTTATCTCTTAAGCAATTCTTATGTCTGTGATTCCTCCATGAAATTTTGGGCAGGTGTTACCTTCTTTCCTACGTCAGTTTATTTTTCTATGGCTTATGTTTATCCATCTTGAATTTCATTTTGTCCTTTCTTCCTTTCCCAGAGATATTCTATTTCATATATTGCACCTCTGAAAGCTTTAAATTATTTAACCTGATTTTAAAATTTTACTTTACACAATTTTCTAATCATGCCTGCCTTGCTTATTTTATTTCATGCATCATTTTAGTCCAAATCATGATATTATCTCATAGAGTTTCTTCTGTTAATGTGACTTGACAAAAGCTTTGAGTTTGTTGTTTTGGAAAAACAGGACAGGGAAATAAATGGATTGAATGAACAGTTAGAAGAGGATTCTCGCTCCCTAGAGCATCTTCAGTTGCGCCTTCAGCAAGAACTCAACAAAAGAATGGAGGTCGAGAGGGAGAATGCTGTACTAAAAGATCAGATAGCAATGTTGAATGAAATGCTTGAAGAAGACGAGGATGCAGAAAATATAGATGATTAGTCAACATTTGAGAGTTTTCTCTTTAAACTATTCTTTACCCAATTCTTTTAAGCATTTCCACTAAAAATACGTAAATTTTCTCTCTGTTTAGCAAAGAGATCGATTCTGGGTGTACACTCATTCTTTTAGAGGCCAAAGGTAGCATGTAAGTATATATTCTAAGATAATATATTTGTACAGTATTGGGATTTGTGTCACTGGTGAAGTAGAGATAGTGGGGAAAATTTGGGCGTTTCTCGATCTTTATCAGTTTATGGTGCGAGCCACAATAAACACTTGCTCCTGGTAATCTGGATTGGGCTTCTGATATGTGAAAATTAATGCTCTGAATATTGAATATGGTATAAATGAATCATTTAATGTCAAGCTGGCCTTTTCCATTTACTGTGTATCCATGATGAATGAGTTGAGTCTTCATCTTATTTCTGCATTCCTAGGCATCCTTTTGTAGGTTAATGGTTGTTTGATAATTGCTTTTCTTCCCTGAAATCAATCATTACTAAACAAAGTTGCAGGTTGAACCTATCTATTATTATCATTCCTTTTATCCCTGTGTCCAAGCTTTATTTTCTAGCCATTTCCACATTTTAACTAATATTTTAGAAGTTAAATCCGTGAACAAATGAAAAATGATATTTATTGTTAATTATGCTTCAGTCAATGATACAACATGAAGGTGTGCTTGTACTTGCCAGTACTAGCTAGTGGTCACTATACTGGAAGAATCCATTTCATTTGACTATTTATTTAAATTCAATAGCAAAATGGAACATCCTAACCAACAGCAGCACACACATGAGCTAATATTGTATCTACACAAGGAATCACAATTCAGACATGCACTATCTGAGAATGGTGATTGTCTGAATACTGTGTGTATCATTAAGCATGCTGCACTTGTTTCTATTGGATCTAGCCCTGGACACCAGACCATGTTCTCTTTAGTCTAATTAAATCCATTTGAAGGGTATGAACCCTTACAATAACCCATAACTCCACAAGTATTGTACATTAACTTCCTGAAAGGATTTGATCGTGGCCCACTCCTCTGAGAGTGAAAGTCATTCACCTTAGCTGGGTTTGGACACTGCTTGTGTTACATTGAGCTTGATAGGGCATTATTCTCTCTATAAAAAAGAGTGCATATTTCCTGGCTAGTTCTGGGGCATAGAAGTCTCATCTCCTATGCACGTAGCATGCCTGACTGTAGATATCATGCAGCGATCAGTTCTTTGTGCTTTAAGGTTTTTATTTTTCATGTGCACTTTGTTGTTTCTCTTTGGCCGAGAGTTTTTGGTTTACATGATTTAAGTTAATGGCCTTACCCACACTCCCGTTTAGCTTTTATGCAATCATAGAAACATGGGAAGAGGAATGGGAGGCATTTCTCAACTTGTAGATTTAGAGTTGTACTTTCCTAGTTGGTGAGTATACATTTGAAATTTTTTTACTAGAAGATGCTTTAAAAAATGATATATTTTACTATGATGATAGCTTAACTTCTATCCAGCCAACTAAAAGGAAGTCCATACCAAGGAGACTCGTACTTTTTTTTTGAAAGCTCTCCTTGTATGGGTTGCTTTCTAGTTGGCTGGATAGCCACAGCTTGATGATTGTGTATGGTTTATCAATCAAGCTGAAAGTGACAATAGGATGAGTGCTCTAAAATAGCTAGCTAAACTTAAGTGCATTAACAACATTTTGATCCACTTCATTTGTAGGGTTTTGTTTAGGCAAGATTGTTGAATGGAGGAATTTTAACGATGTCCACAAGACCAAGTGGTCTAAGAGATCAAGATTCACAAAATTAACACATTTTCATATTCCTTTTGATGTCAGTACTTTTATTATGAACCTTGAGCAATACTTTTATTATGAACCTTGAGCAATAAACTTGTTGTTGAGTTTAGATGTGAAACAAAAGCCCAACCAATTTGAAATGGATAATAATGAGGATCCATGTTGAATGCTTCTTACTACGATTGTTGCTAACTTATCTTAAGGATTTGCAAGAATGTGAAGGGAATGAAAGGAATAGCTTAGTGTAAGTGCACTATGTTGTCACTTTTTCTTGTAGATCACTATATGGCAATCAATGCCTTTAACTCTCTGTACCCAAATCCAACCTACAAGGAAAAGAATAACATTGTTGAGGACAAGGATCCTCCTTCGACTTTGAGCTCCACAGACTCAGGCAGGTTCACCTTACTAGTTTACTAAAACTCAGCAAACCAAACAGTGGATAGGTGTCTTAAAACACAGATTTGAACATTTACCAAACAAAACATATAAATTAAAGATTTGATTCGATTTTAAAGATTTTCTATCTTTGACCAATGCTATTATCCAAGGGCACGAACTCTAGATGAGTACACATCAACTATAACATATCAATGAAAGGAAATAAAAAAACCCATGAAAGATATTCATGCCTTACATAGAACTTCTAACAATCCGGTACAAGGTCATCACATTCATGAACCTCCCCAAACTCTTAGAAATAATTCCTAGGACTTATACTTTCCTCAAACTCTTAGAAATAATTCCTAGGACTTATACTTTCCTTGAAAGCAGCCTGTAACTACCTCACAATCTGCCTTACAGATTGGTGAACAAGAAGTGTCTTACAAATCCTAATTCACAAGAAATTTAAAGAAACTCACGAAGACAATCAAACACTGAAAAGGGGTTAAAAACAACACCTTCAATAACATGCCAAGCTTCAAATGTATTCAAGAAGAACAAAGCTTCATCAAACAAAAGCCACAAAATCTCAGAGTAGGACTGTACTTAGGTTTCCAGCCGGTTTTTTCAACAAAAGAAGAACACTTCTCCGGAAAAGAAACTCCTAAATGATCTTGGGAATCCTTTTATAAGAATAAGGATTGCTACAAGCGTGGGGTCATTTAGGGCAAAATTAGTGCAACACAACAATTGCCTCAACAACCAGCTACAACATGTAATGACTACAGAAAAAGACATGCCTCAAAATCTGAAGCAAAAGGATCCAATTTGATATTCAGTTGAGGGAAAAACCCCAACTGGTAAGCCATGAGGACAAAAAATTCATCATTGAAATCATTTGTGCCCTTGGCTGCATAATAAATGACATGACTGTTTCACCCACTTCTCCACGGCATGGACACCATTTCCAAACAAGTGTTACTTTAAAATCTTCCTTTGGCGGCTAACAAAATCAGAACTGGTAGACTGACAACCATCGCATTTATTCATCATTTTTTACTGCAATTTGTCCTTTATACTCTGTTAGATTGGATCAAATCAAGCAAAGAATCTGATCTTCTAGGCGCAATCAATTTCCACCTGCTTCGGCCCTTTCAAGCTTGCAACTTTGTCCTTTATGATTCCAAAATGAATCAGATTTGATTAGGGTTTAAATTTTGGCTCACTGACTTCATTTTCTGTTGAAAACCCTTGATGCAGGAGCATCCTAGGATTCTTGGCAATCCTGTATCAACCAAAAAAAATGTTTGTCTTTGAAGTTAGATTGTTAGTTTTGATCTTGGTTTGATGGTATTCTTGTTCAGTTTGGGAGACTGGTTGCTCGGTTTATGTGGTTACCGAGGTGCTCGGTCTCTAAAGAATGTTCGGTAACTGAAGGCGTCGGTTCACTGGCGCTTGGTAGTAACTGTGTTGCTTGGTCATGCTTGGCGTGGTCGGTTGACTGGCGCTCAATTATTTTCTCTGTTGCTCGGTGTTCTTGCTTACCGACTAGAGTTGTTTGGATGAATCGGCCTGGCCGACTGGTGCACTTAATTTGGGTCGCGCTCCTCGAATTACGGATTGACCGTTGGATGTGTGGGGACCTAGATTTGGCGCGGTGCATTCTTCTATGTGGATTTGATGACTGTTTGGGCCATCTTGGAGAGTTTATTTTTATTTTGTAAGGCTATTTGAGAGCCGACTGGTGTTTTGGCATTTAATATTTGTATATCCTACTGAGCTGACTTGTGGCTAGGATTTAGTATTTATGTAGACATTTGGGTAGATGTTTGGAGGTAGTTGGAAGGAAGTTAGTAGCCTGCGAGCTTAGGGACAGGAAGATTGCTTGGAAGTTTGAGTACAAGTTTAGATCTTTCCTGGGTGCCTACCAATGTACTGCATGTTGCAGACCTGGGCTAGCTGAATGCTGATGTTGTGGAAGAGATTTGGATCATGTGAGATCTTGTAGACTGATATTTGCTTTGCATCTGGCCGTAACCGGGAAGGCCTTACAGCCCGGCACATTGCATGTAATCGGTGATTTGATGAATAAAAACATATGTTTCCTTTCAGATTTGGTTTCTTGTTGTGTATTTTCCGTTGCTTATTGGTTTGGCTGCAAGGTCGGTCAGTCCTTCATTGGATTCCCCAACCTTGACTGCATCAAGTGGTATAAGAGCAAAGTTAGTTCCTGTTGGAGTCGAGTGGATCTTGTGTGTCTGTATCTAGATCTTGATTTGAATATGCCTCCAAGGAGAAATCGTGAAATCTCAGGGGAAGAGGTTGTTGGAGAATTCAATCTTGATGATTTTAGGGCTTTGTAGAAACAAGTGCAAGACCTACAAGAGGAATTGAGAAAGAAGAAGCCTACCTTGAAAGAAGATAGTGATGATGAATCTAAGGAAGAATATCATTTTGAATAAGTTGTAGAAGAAGCTAGAGATCCTGAGGAGAATAGAATCCTGAAAGCTATGTCTAAAATTGGAAAGAGACCTAAGATTGAAGTTTCTGCATTTGCTGGAAGCCTTAGGCCTAAAGAATTGATTGATTGGATCAATGAAATTGATGAATACTTTGAATATGAAGAAATAGAAGATCTTGATAAAGTTAGATTTGCAAAGACTAAGTTGAAGGGTCATGCAAATATTTGGTGGAGAGAAGTTTAGTTGGAAAGAGGTAGAAGAGGAAAAGAAAAGATCACTAAGGGAACCGAATGGTTGATAAGTTGAAGAAGCAATTCATCCCAGTGGATTATAAATTGGAAATGTTTAAGAAGATGCAATCTTTGAAGTAGACTAACAATTCGGTACAGAAGTATACCGAGGAGTTTTACAAAATCCTGATTAGGACTGGTCATTTTGAAGCTGATAAAGAGAAGGTTGCTAGGTATGTCTATGGTTTGAGACCTAGTATTCAAGAAGAATTACTTACTGTTCAGATGACAACAATAGGAGATGCTTATCAGATGGCATCAAAGATTGAAGAGAAGTTGAATAAGAAGTTTGAAGGTAAACAAAACAATAGGAACCAAGGTGGTAAAACTGGTGAAACAGTTGCTGAAAGTAATATGGTAGAGAATCCTAAGCCTGATGTTGGATCTAGCAATGGTCAAGTTACTAAGAATGCTAAACAGAGAGGAAGGTGGAAGAATGAGTTCACTGGTACTTGTTATAACTATGGTGAAGCTGGTAATAGAAGTTGGCAGTGTCCTAAGAAAAGAGTTGCACTAATTGCTGAAGAAGACATTGAGAATGTTCCAAAGAAAGGTGAATGTCTTATGACCAGAAGGTTAGCTGCATGTGTCTCTGAACCGGTACAAAGAAGATATTTGTTCAAAACCAGATGTAGGTGCAAAAACAAAGTATGTAATGTCATAGTTGATGGTGGCAGTTCTGAGAACTTTGTTTCAGAAGAAATGGTTAGTAAATTGAATTTGGAAAGGAGGAAGCATCCTAATCCTTATCAGATTAGTTGGATGCAAGATGTTTCTAAGGTTAGAGTTGAAGAACAATGCTTGGTTAACTTCCAAATTGGATCTTACCATGATGAGATATTATGTGATATATTACCGATGGATGTTTGTCATCTGTTGCTCGGTAGACCTTGGCAGTTTGACAAAAATGTGTTTTTTGATGGTCGTGCTAATACTTATGTGGTTAGGCATGAAGGAGCTCGGTATAAGTTGATACCTTTACAAGAGGCTGGGACTAAGGGGTGTGGAGTCATTAGGTGTCGTCCATGTGATGATGACAAACCTCAAGAGCAAAAGGTTGAGGAACCTGTTTCTACAAAATCCAGTTTGAAGGAGAAGGAGAATGATATATCTGAAGAGTTTGTTGAGATTAAGAGGCAAATGGTCTTTCTGACAGAAATAGTACATCAGACGATGACATTTATGAGACAGAAAGATGCAGATGATATTGAGTTGATTGAGGAAGATGAACCTTACCAAGGCACTGTTGTGGTCGATAGTGGTCAAAGTCGGTTATTATCAGTGGCTGACTAGAAAGATAAGAAAAGTGGAAAGCAGAAGAACTTGCTACAGGAAAAGATGAATGAAGTTAAGACTACTTGGGATGAAGGGCAAGAGGAGATATGGGTTAGGAACAGATTTGGAATACCTGTTCTAATTCCCTTGAGGTGTCCCTGATTTCCTTATGAGAAAATCTTTCTTACCTAGGGTGTCTGATGCAGGAGCATCCTAGGATTCTTGGCAATCTTGTATCAACCAAAAAAAATGTTTGTCTTTGAAGGTAGATTGTTAGTTTTGATCTTAGTTTGATGGTATTCTTGCTCGGTTTGGGAGACTGGTTGATTGGTTTCTGTGTTTACCGGGGTGCTCGGCCTTTGAAGAATGTTTGATAACTGAAGGCGTCGGTTCACTGGCACTTGGTAGTAACTGTGTTGCTCAGTCATGTTTGGTGTGGTCGGTTGATTAGCACTTGGTTATTTCCTATGTTGCTCGGTGTTCTTGCTTACGGACTGGAGTTGTTTGGATGAATCGACTTGGCCGACTGGTGCACTTAATTTGGTTCGCGCTCCTCGAGTTATGAATTGACCGTTGGATGTGTGGGGACCTAGATTTGGCACAGTGCATTCTTCTATGCGGATCTGATGACCGTTTGGGTCATCTTGGAGAGTTTATTTTATTTTGTAAGGCTATTTGAGAGCTGACTGGTGTTTTGACATTTAATATTTGTATATCCTACTGAGCCGACTTGTGGCTAGGATTTAGTATTTATGTAGACGCTTGGGTAGTTGTTTGGAGGCAATTGGAAGGAAGTTAGTAGCTTGCGAGCTTAGGGACAAGAAGATTGCTTGGAAGTTTGAGTACAAGTTTAGATCTTTCCTGGGTGCCTACCAGTGTACCGCATGTTGCAGACCTGGGCTAGCTGAATGTTGATGTTGTGGAAGAGATTTGGATCCTGTGAGATCTTGTAGATTGATCTTTGCTTTGTATCTAGCTGTAACCAGGAAGGCCTTACAGCCCGACACATTGTATGTAATCAGTGATTTGATAAATAAAAACATATGTTTCCTTTCAAATCTGGTTTCTTGTTGTGTATTTTCCGCTACTTATTGGTTTGGCTGCAAGGTCGGTCAGTCCTTCATTGGATTCCCCAACCTTGACTGCATCAACCCTTGCAAACATTCAAATTTTCAAAACATAACGGGTAATGCTGAAGTTTAAAACACAACCATTAATGCAAAATCTTCCTGGGACATCAGATGGTTCACAAAAATTGAGCAAACGCCTTTGTATGATTTAAAACTTTATTTGCCACATCATTTCCATCGGTAACCAACCAGAAATGAGCACATCAACATTACTTGGCACCAAAGATTGACCGCTTATTCACTTTTCACTAACGGAAGATCAGACAGCAATCGTGATCCCGCGATCACTATCTTTTCTGCAAGTTCTCATTGAGGCATTATGCTCACCGTAGGATCTACCAGATCTTCCCCTTCTTTAACTGCCTTTCAGACCGAAGACACATGACGTCACCAAGGACACACGACATCAAGGCGTGATCCCGCGATCAGTATATATCTTGCACCTTTTCATCTAGGAAATGCGCCAACTGTTAGATCGACCAGATTTGACCTTACTTTATCTTTGCTTGAAACTACATTATGACGTCATGTGGGACAGGTGGCAACAAAGCGTGATCCCATGATCACTAACTATTGGTTTAATTAAATATTTACTAATTACACTTTACTTAAGTTTACTTAGGATAATGCATTTGCATATTAGTTTTCATTGTGACACCTAAGAGTTTGCATTTCATTTTAGCACATGGTTAGGAGAATTTCCACTTTAGGTGTGATAGTTGTCATCACATACCCTTTTGTGTATGAGATCCACCTTTAGTGCTCTTATCACATTATCATCATTTCATTGTTGCACATACTTTGATGTACAATGGAGGATGATCTACCTTTGGTGGACATGTGATTCCACCTTGTGTGGGTGATATCTTATCATCTCTTTATCATGTAGTCTTATTGCATTGCCTATATATTTAGGCACTCCTACTTTGTATTCAATTCAATTAGCTATAATCAATTATTTGATTATTTTTCCTATCTCTCTTGTGCTATCTCTTGAGCTTCTAGATCTTGGCTTTTATTTTTTGCCTTAGGCAAATTCTTACATAGTATCAGAGCGATATCAAAATTCTTACATGATATCAGAGCCATAAGAGTTTCATTGTATAACCTATTTTGAGATATTTTTATTCCAGGTCAAAGTTGGAGTTTGCTGGTGCAAATCAAAGGTTGGCATCACATTGAGGAGGTCCAAAAACCCCTAAATCGAATTTTGTTTCATCCAAATCGGACATCGAAAGCCAAATCTAGAGCCATTTGAATTTTCAAGGTTCGACGGCGGCAATTCAGAAAAAATAATTTCAGAGGTGATTTTCAAACAACGATATCGCAGTCATCCGGAGTTCTTTTTTCGAGATTTTTTTTTTGTTTTGGGGTAGAATTTCATGATCTACACAATGGTGCAGGTGATTTCTGATCTTTGTTCCTAATATTTTCTGAAAATCGCAAATCTTGATTTTTACAACTTTAGAGGCTTCGTTCGGGCTCATATGGACACATTTTCAGTTGCTATTTTTTTTTAAAGTTTAATTTTTTGTCTACTTTCCAGATCTGGTATCAATTTGGAAAAATTATGAGTAGACATAGTACTTTCAAAATTTGGTTTATTTTGACCTATTTTTGGCACTTGTAATTTGTTAGATCCTTGAGAGATCTTGTGTCTTAATTGTGAGTCTATTATAGCTTCATATTTTCTGTTGTAATCATCAAAATCAGAAGTCCACTTTGGTTCATTTTGGCAAGTGGCAATTGTACATGCACTATATATAAAGTATCAAAATCATCTATTTTGGGGGGGTTCTTTGATTGAGTGAATTGGGGGGGTGTCTTGTGTGCTAGTGTTTCTCTCTTTCCTGTGCTTTTTTCATTTTGCGTCATGGGTTCTATTGCAAAATTAACTCCACATAACTATGCTACATGGAAAGATAATGTATGGAGCAAGTTAATGGTTAAAGGTTTAAATCTTTATGTGGATGGTACAATTAAAAAACCCGCTGATGATGATACTGCTGCAATAGATAAATGGTCACACAAAAATGTTAAAGCTTTAGGAGTCTTGAGAGAGAATATTTCTGAAGCTGTCATGTATCACATAAAAACCATAAACAATGCTAAAGATGCTTGGGATAAACTTGTAGAATTGTTTGGTAAACTAGATGAGGAAATGGGATTCATAATTGAGACTGATCTCCTCAAATTAGAGCCAAAAGACTTTGACACAATCCAATATTATCTCAACAAAATCAATGATTATAGAGCACAACTTAATGATTGTGGTAATCCCATGAAGGATGCGAAGTTGGTTAGTCACTTGTTGAAACATCTTCCTCCTGAATATGCAGCTTTTGTTTCAAGTTACAATACTCACAAGTTGACCATGGGTAGTGCCTTTATTAAGCCTTCATTTGAGTCATTTTCAGAAATGTTGGTCTTAGAACAAGAAAAATTGATGAGTATGAGGATTCTCAAGTCTTCAACTTCCAAGGCATTGGTGGCTAATCATGAGAGTCAAGGCAATCAAAGTCAAAAGAAGAAGAAGAATTGGAAGTCTAAATCTCAACAAGAAGGTACAAAATCAACTTCCACACAACATGACACTTCTACATCACCTCAAAAGGGTGAATCTTCCAAGAAGGAGAAGCGGTTTTGTGCATATTGCAAAAAGGATGGACATGAAGAACACTTTTGTTATAAGAAGGACATTGATGAATTGAAGAATATTCTTGCTAAGAACAACATCAAATTGCCTTCCACGATGTTGACCTCAACCTCTTCTTCACCAAATTCAGAAAAAGATAAAGGAAAGGGTCACGCATTTGTCACTAAAAAAAGACAAGCTTTGTATGCTTCTTCAAGTCCTAATTCAGGTAGATGGCTTCTAGATTCAGGGGCTTCTCATCATATGGCTTCTTCACAGTCCATGTTTTCATCATTTGAGCCTTGCAAAGGTCCACTTATTTTGATGGGCAATCACACTTATATGAATGTGATTGGGAAAGGAAGTATTGATGTTAGGGAGGGACACTTCAATGATGTGTTGTGTGTTCCACACTTGACCAATAACCTTATTTCTATCTATCAAATCACAAATGGTGCTACAAAGAAGACTGTGGAATTTACACCTGATTCAGTTTTCATCAAAGACTTGGAGAGTGGAGCAGTTATTGCTACTGGGATAGTGGATCACTCTTCTCGATTGTACTCCTTTGCAGATTTTGTTCCTCTTGACGACAATGATTCTTCAGACAATGATTCTTCAGCATATGATCACGATTACAGTGATGATTCAGATTTTGAGGAGAGTTTTGGCTACTTAAACTTGGGTATTCTCACTCATGATCAAGTTCTTAAGCCTTCTATTTCATCTCCTCCTATCGAGACTACTACTACTCTTGTTCCTGATGATGCTTGCATTCACACAGCCATGGATTCAGGTGCTTCAGTGCAACAGGATATTCATTGTCTTCTAGACTTAGTTCCATGGGATGACTACTTGACAGACATTGTAGGTTTGTTTGTGGAGTCCTACATTTCAGATTTGGGAGACTTCATTGATGATATTCATCTTCTCTTTGGTGAAGATGATCCTTCTTCAGTTGTTGTGAGGGACCATGCTGACCCTCATCTTCATTCTCCACTTGATCCTTCTTTCAAGATTGACATGATTGTGGATACTTTGATACAACAGTTGGAGGAGGTCACTTTATCTTTAGAGGAGACACTTGGGTCTTTGGTACATGTTCTACATTCATCCTCAATTGATCCTGATTTTTCTTTTTCAGCAGAGTGCCTTAGTATACATGAATTGGAGGAGGCACCTTTCAGCTTTGACATGTGGACACTTGAGCAGGTTTCAAAGATTCCATACTTTTTGAGGTTTCTTCCTATAGATTGGGGAGGAGGCTTCATATATTCACCTTTGGTCTTGTTTCTTCCTAAGGGGAGGAATGTTGTTCTACACTCATGGAGCAATTTCTACATCGAGCCTGGAGCATCTACCATTGGTGTTCATTCTACATTGAGGGGGGGCTACTTGGTCTCTCTTCCACTTATTCTATCTTATGGGGGGGATATTTTCCTCACATGAGGTCTTCTCTCTCATATTTTATTATTGTATTCATCTCTTTTTTTAGGGCATGGTTTTTCCCATGAGGTTTTCCCTCTTTCTCCGCTTTATGAGAGATTGCATTGTTCTTGCATATTGTACATGGGTACCTAACATGGCCTAGTAGTCGGGACCCATCTTGCATTGTGAGCTTAAGTGTATTCCCCTAAGTCGCACTTAAGGGGGGGTGTTGGGTGTAATTAAATATTTACTAATTACATTTTACTTAAGTTTACTTAGGATAATGCATTTTCATATTAGTTGTCATTGTGACACTTAGGAGTTTGCATTTCATTTTAGCACATGGTTAGGAGAATTTTCATTTTAGGTGTGATAGTTGTCATTACATACCTCTTTGTGTGTGAAATCCACCTTTAGTGCTCTTATCACATTATCATCCTCTCATTGTTGCACATGTTGCACATTCTTTGATGTACAATGAAGGATGATCCACCTTTGGTGGACATGTGATTCCACCTTGTGTGGGTGATATCTTATCATCTCCTTATCATGTAGTCTTATTGCATTGCCTATAAATTTAGGCACTCCTACTTTGTATTCAATTCAATTAGCTATAATCAATTATTTGATTATTTTTCCTATCTCTCTTGTGTTATCTCTTGAGCTTCTAGATCTTGGCTTTTATTCTTTGCCTTAGGCAAATTCTTACATGGTATCAGAGCAATATCAAAATTCTTACACTAACCTTCGAGCAACTTTCTTTTGAGGCATTACACCTACCGTCAGATCAACAAGATCTAACCTTACTTTAACTCTGCTTTATCTTTCAGCCGCTAACATCAAGGTGGACACATGTCACATAGTCACGATGCCACGATGAATAAAATGCATGCATCTCTAGATAGCGGCAACACGGAAACCATTGGGTTAATCTTGATCAAACTGTCCTTTATCTTCTGCTTGAGCTCTAACACCGATCCTGCCAGCTATCAACCAGTCGCTACAAGCTTTTCCGATAACTTCATCGGTGATGTGGATGCACCAAATTGGTCTTTACCGATCACCCCTTTCTTCTAATCGCCAAAAGATATCCCGAAACCTCAGTTGAGGATCAGAGCGCTTGAAATTTGTCTTCATCGATGCTCTTTTATGCCCGATAGAATCATCAGTGGATCTTTTGCCGATTGACAATGTTCTTGGACACATCGGGGCTACATATGGCGATGTCCACATCGAGAAGGAATGGACATCGCATGAACTTGAAATTAGGATTTCTGATCATCGATGAGGCTCTGATACTGGACCCATTGACGCTAGGTGTCACACAGTCATGATCCTGCGAAGGATAAAAACTTCACAACTTTTAATTGCAGATCACGCACATTGTAGGATTGACTTAGATCTTACAGGGTTTAATGCATGCTGAGACATAGGAAATATTAAAGCTTGGGACTTAGGAAAATATTGAAATTTGTCAGGATTTAGACTTAGGAAATATTAACGGGCCCGCTAGGTAAAAAAACTTAAGAGGAATTTGGCTCCATCCGACGGTGATTTAAGACATGTGCACTAAAACTAGCTAAGTGATAAAAAAAAAAGGTAACGTAGGAGTGTTTAAGGACTTGGACAAATTTTGAAACCCCTTGGCATGATTTAAACCCTATTTCTTCACATTGGAACAAGATATGACAATTTTCATGGATTCTTGGCATGACAGGAAATTGAACCAACACACTGCATCTTTTTTCGCTACATTTATTGGGTTTTTGTTTACGCAAGATTAGTTTAGATTTGAAACTATATTAATTTTCCAAAGAGATACAAGTCAACCATTATGAAAGCATTTTTATTGAAAATGTCCACTGAGATGTTAGAGGTCAACTAGTTGTATGCATCTTGTGATTTTGGCTAACTTTCCTTCATACTCTAATGCAATAATTTTAAGAGATAGATTGAAGGGAATAGCTCAATGCAAGTACAATTACTTTTTCACTTCATTTGTTGGTTTTTGCTTTGGTGAGATTGGCGAGTTCAAATGTGAAACTTTATTATTTGAGGCAAAGTCCAATTATTTTGAAATGGTATTATATTCATTATGCCCATTGTGCTATTATATTCAATTTGCTCATTGTGCTAGGATTAAAGTGATATCAACTCAATAAATATTTTATAATTCTAGTGTCTACAATACCTTGGAATAGGACATGGATGCATAGAGGGTGATTAGGTGAATTATTTATTAATTATTTCTCTTGGTTGACTTATATATTGGTTATAATGGCATTGGATAAGGTAGGTTTGATGTAGGAGCATCTTGGGTTGTTGGCAATCTTGCATCAATCAAAAATATTTGTTTCATATTTCTTTTAGTTTTTGTCGTTGGGTTTCTTTCAGTTATCTTTCATTTTTTATCATTTGTTGTGGCAAACCTCATAGAGTGTTTCTGGCATCATATTTTATTGTCACCTAGGTTCACACTTTGATTGGTTACTTTGCATTCAAGATATCTTAGATTTTCTGGCAGGATATCATTGTTCTTCATGTTTCTCGGTTAGTTTGTATTTTTCAATCTCACGAAGGATTATCCTTATCAGGGAAGCTTCGTGGCACATCTCTTGAGGTTTCTAGATGTGTGGTCGACCTACTTGTGGGTTAACTCGTTTTGATTTACTTATTCAAGGGTGATTCTTATGATTTAGGCCCAGACCTATAATGTAATACGTTTTCCTGTTCTTGGAGAATGTGATCTTCTCTCAAGACAACTTGATGCTTGTGAAGCCTTTAAATGTTATTGTAATTGATCATTGTAGTAAGGTTTTTTGGAGGTTAGGAGGTTGGCTAAAGGAATTCAATAGCAGTTGATAATAGGTAGTATAAAGAGATAACCTCTTAAGGTTTCTAAAGCAAGCATGTATGTCTAGAATGTAAGATTGTATGTTGTAGATTCATTGTACTGGTTTATCTAATAATAAGAAGGTTGATCATGCATATCTCTCCATTACTTTGTATTGCTTGTGTTGTGTGACTCGTGTTGCAAGGATTGACTTGACTTCATTGAGGTTCCTCCTGTCCTTGGCTAAATCATTTGGTATGTGGAGGTGAGATCTTTGTTTCAGAGCCCGCGAAGTCCTGAATCAATTTGTTGTCGAGTGACAATGTGAGAATATGGCCCACAATTGCAAAGGATTCACTTGAGATGGCTCACAAAAGGACATGCTAGAGGTGGAGGAAGGAGAGATGCAAGTCTAATAGTATTGGATATGTTGAGACAAATTGCAACTAGGTTAGAAGTTGTAGAAACAACCCAAAGAAGAGGTCGACACATAGAGGATGTGAGTGATGAAGAAGAAGAGAGAGTTGAATAAGCAATTGGAGACGGTAAAGAACAACCTGAACTTGATCAAGGAGATGATAAATTCTTGAGATCCTTAACTAGGGTTAATGCTAGACTACATTTCAATCCGCTTGATTATGATGGAAAATTGGATCCAGATGAATTACTTGATTGGATCGCGAAGATGGAGAAATACTTTGATTATGAAGGTACTGATAATGCTAAGAAGGCGAAGTATGCCTGCACAAAGTTGAAAGGAAATGCATCTTTATGGTGGGAGCACTCGCAGACTGAAAGACAAAGAAGAGGCAAAGACAAAATCAAATCATGGGATTAGATGGCGAACAAGTTGAAGCCCAAATCCTTACCTGTTGATTATCAAGTTTGTTTAGGAAATTGCAAAATCTAAAGCAAAATGATCTTAGTGTGAAAGAGTATATCGAAGAGTTTTATAGGTTGGATATTAGGTTTGGTCATATAGATGAAGAGGTGGAAAGAGTTGCTAGATATTTGAATGGTTTGAGGATTTCAATTCAAGATGAGATTAGTTTGATTAAATTGCAAAGTGTGGAAGAAGCCTACCAGTATGCCCTAAAGGCAGAAGAGAAGTTGAATAAGAGGCAAGAGAAAAGACAGAAGAAGAGGTGGAAGATTTCAGAGAGGAAGAACATTTGTAGGAGGTGGAAGATCTTATTCAGATCTGAACAAAGGAAAATGAGAGTTCAAGACAGAAGAGAGTTAATACTGAAGAAATGACTGGAATTTCCAGCGATGTGGAGGATCAAGTAGCTATGGAAGAGATGACAAATGAGGGTTTAGAGGAACTTGTTTCAAGTGTGAATTGGTGAATAAGTTGCAATTGTAGAGGTTGAAGCATCCCAAACCCTATCAGACTACATGGATTCAAGATGATCATAAGATATTGGTAAGTGAACAATGCCTGGTGAATTTGAAAATTGGTTCTTATCAGGATGAAGTCCTTTGTGATATTATGCCTATGGATGTATGTCATATATTGTTGATATTTGTAGCATCGCTTAGATAAATAATATTGACTATATGATTATTATGAAAAATGATTATATATATATATATATATATATATATATATATATATATATATATATATATATATATATATATAAAATAATTGATATTACTATATACATTGATATATATGTATATATAAAGTTAGATTATAATTATTCTTATAATAACTAAATAGTTAAATTAATAAAATAAATATTATTATTATTATTATGTAAATATTAGAGAAATTAATATAATACTCAAGATATATATATATATATATATATATATATATATATATATATATATATATATATATATATATATAAAATTGTCATTATATTAATTACATAATAATGAATAGACATGTCCCATGAAGGGACATGTCTCTTCTTGGCTAATTCTCAATATAAATGCAAGAGATTGTTGCATTTGGAAAACACATACAATCAGATAGTGCTATTACATTTGCGATGATTATAAAACCTTAACATGGTATCAGAGCCAAGTTGCAAATGTAAGACGATAGTTTGTTGATGGTGAATGTGTGACTGTCTCAGTAAATACAGTCTCGGTATGAGGACCATATCTCACAAATGAACCATTGGATTTTGCTAAATTTTGGATATGTTGGTGATAAACAAATTTAGAATAATATCACTGGAGCGATTGGAGAGAACATCTCAAATGCAAAAGTTATGACCGACTGTGTACAGGTCTATGCAAAAATCTGTAAAAGAGCAAGGTTCCTTCTTTAAAAGCCTAACTGCTTGAAGGAAGATCTGATCATATTGAAGATTGTCATAATGTATAGAACCTTTGGATATTAAAGATAGTTCATGTAAAGAATTATGGTAATGTTCAAGAATGACGAAATCATTTTGTAAATTAGCATGATATTTTCTATATCGGCTCACCTTACAAGACAAAATAATTGAATTTTATAAAAGATAAGTATTTCAAGTTTTATTAATGCACATAATTTTTGAGTTTGTAATTCATGCTATAATATTGGTTGATAAAATATTGTATGCTTCTATCATTGGTATTTTTGGTCGAGATAGTTTAGTGAGCTATTTGTAATCTCTTTGTGACATACCTTCAGGATAGAAGCACAAGATAATTGCATTCAAGGGAAAAAGAACTTGATGCTTTAAAATGAATTGATGATTGAGACTAGATGCAAAGGGAGTCTGACATTTCAAAAGAGGTCAAGAATTTGATAAAGTTGAGCTTCAGAGGGAAAAGATTCTTCAGTCAACTTGTGACAATCTTGATCATATTGATTGAGAGGGAGTTCACTATTGAAGGTGAAACACTTATGAGGTAAACTCGATATAGTTGATTATTATACTAATGAATCATGAATGTTTATAATGGGCCTTCCCCCTATGTAAATCATGAGGAAGTGACGACTTCCAAATGATTATCACTTGTATTTGTAAAAGTTATTGGAAGGTGACGATCTTACAATAATTTGACCTTCTATTGTGATAGACATCTTGTGATGGCTGAAATAGATCATAATAGATAAAACTTGTGGATAGAATCGCCGATAGAGGCAATCCACACTAAAGCTCGTGAGTTTGTGGATAGAATCGTCGATGGAGGCAATCCACACGAGAGCTTGTGGATAGAATCGCCGATAGAGGCAATCCACACTAAAGCTTATGAGTTTGTGGATAGAATCATCGATGGAGGCAATCCACCTGAGAGCTTGTGGATAGAATCACTGATGGAGGCAATTCACATGAGAGCTTGTGGATAGAATCGTTGATAGAGACAATCTACACTAGAGCTCGTGATTTTGCGTATAGAATCGTCGATGGAGGCAATCCACACGAGAGCTTGTGGATAGAATCGTCGATGGAGGGAATCCACACAAGAGCTTGTGGATAGAATCGTCAATGGAGGCAATCCACTTGAGAGCTTGTGGATAGAATCACCGATGGAGGCAATCCACACCAGAGCTCGTTGATAGAATTGTTGATGGAGGCAATCCACATGAGAGCTTGTGGATAGTGTCAGACCAATTTTCTGTCAATGCAAAAATCCAGTGAAAATGGCCTTTTCCCCGCAAATTTTGTAATGTTGTCCTGTCGTGCCTGCAATCACACTTTTGGTATGCAAAGTTGATCCATAATGTTTTATGTTGTGCGCCCTTAGCCCCGTGTTCTTCATGTTGTCACTTAGCTCCAGTCCAAATCATGTAAGCTAATTCGCAAAACCTAGGGAGAAATTTAAGTTTTAAGGTCTGCAAGAGACTGTTCTCAAAATTTGCCCCAATGTCGAAGACTCACAATGTTTTTGAATACCCATGATGTTTTCGATCTTTTACCGAAAACCATGTTTGTTTTTGACCTCGCTTTTCTTCCCTTTTGTCGGCTTTCCTTGTTCATCGGTCTTAAGTGCACAGGTGTGATCGGATGGTGGGCTCGGGTCTTCAAGGGTTTCAAATGATTAGTTGTCGCATGATCGCATGTCAAAAAAATTTGACATGCGACCATGCGACCGGTTGACACATGTCTCAGCGGGCCCATCTCAGGGGGCTCTAACAGATTGTTAACAGGTGTGCAGGATCAACGATCCTTGCTATACCGCAAGGAAAAGATGCAAGCCTTTTAATCTCCACGCTTTAACGATGGTCGTCCGATGCGTTCCCTGAAGAAGGGTCAACGTGGATCCATTGCCATGTCATGCCACCATGGACCTTGCTCATTGGTTGTGTCAATACTTTGTGGGACCTGTCAGATGTAGCGGATTGGGCGTGTTCTCATTGGTCCAGGTGTGCTAAGGTGGATTTGTTAGTGGGGCCGCCGATTTGAAAAGAGGTTAAAGTGTCATGTGATCTCTTGGTTGTCATTACACCATTGAGGTAAGATGCTCGTTGTTTAAGCATTGCGATGTAGCGACAACCGTCCGATGCGATGGTAGACGATAGGCTTGTGGGTCCTCTGGGTGATGAGGTGGTTTGCACAAATGGCAACATCTTATTGGTCCATGTTTTAACATGTTGGATTTTGTCAGTTGGCCCTATTGATCGGTTGTCAGTGGGTCCTGAGCGCGCTTGGAGGATCAACGATCGGCGTGTGATCTCATGAGATTTGTCAGAGCTATGCGAAGATGCAATGACCGTCAATTTTCCAGGTGGACCCAGGTGGAAATCTTAGTCACTAAATGGAAAAAAATGAAATCGAACGGCCACGACTTAATCTTGATCCAAATTTGAATATGGGCCGCTGATTTCTTAAAGGCGCCATGGAAACGACCGTTGAAGTTTAAATTCAAATTTTTGAAGGGTTTCCTGTGACCAGAAGGACTGAAATTCAATGCAGAAGCGACTGGTGCTGGTGGGAGATGATCTATTTGCCGTCACAGAGTGGTCCAGGGTTTTCTTTGATCGTCTGCAGGGTTTGTACTGTGTGGTTTTGTGCTTGAGGCGTGTTGCAAGGTTGACATTTTGAGCATTTTTGTGGTTCTCAATACCTTCACAGAGAATTTATCATGATTGAGGATCGTTCTAGGATTTTCTTCCTCCTGGTTGCCTGAGTTTCCACCCCTGTAATAATTTTATGACCGTTTCTAGTTGGTTGGGTGGTTGAAACCCTAACCCTAAGTCATCTGTAGCTTGTTGCATTCTCTTTGAGAATTCCAAGATGACTAGGAGGTATATATTGCAGGTTTTCTGACTTAGGAGTGGTTCCAAAATATTTTCTTTTGGTCCCAGATTGTTGATAGTGAAAATTTGAACAAGGAGAGCCTGGATTTAGGGTTTGCTTCCTTTGTTCATTTTGTCATTTGGTAATGTATTGATTTTGCAAGTCTAAATGAGAATATTTTTGGATTCCAACCTCATATTGGTGTATGTCTTTTTGTTTTGCTCTTGAGTTCATATATGTTGATTGTACAAAGTGGGTTAGCATATGGTAAACAAAGAGTATTTTGAGGTTATCTTTGAGTTCCTAACAAAGTTAGGATTAAAGTCTTTAAGGTAAGTTCAGTGAGTTCATGACAAGATAAGGATTTGATGCCCTGATATGTGAGTGAGGGGAGTAATAGGAAAAGCACTTACTCTGAGTCTATATGTATTTGAGTTAAGTTTTTAGGGTGACATAGGTTGTTAAGTGACTCTCTGCCCTGGGATAAGGCACTGATCCATTCTCTGGAAGCAGTCCATCATCAGCAATCACACACACAAACATTCAAATGATAAAATCTTAAAGCAGTTAGTAAAGAGTATATAGTTGTATATCATTTAGTGATTCCTTTCAAGAAGTGAGTCAAGGGTACACCCGCCTGAGCATTGAGGCTCAAAGTGTAGGAGGATATCTTTTGATCCTTGTTAATTGGCCTCTTTCTTGTAGACTTTGGAGCAGTGATATAGTCAAAGTGTTATTTAAGTTATCCATCAAAGTATAAATCTACAAGCGAAGATCAAAGGGAAGAACCAACAAAATGGTGACTCTGCTGGGAAGAGTCTAGAGAAAAGATTTTTAAGTGCACTCTTGTTTTCCTGTTGTATTTCAAGTAAAGATTTCCCATCTAGGTGGGTGGCGACTCAGAAGGTTAGAACCAGTGCTATATATTGTAAATCATGGACAGGAGGAGGAATACTAGGTCCTTTGTCAGAAAGAATCCGAAGGTCACTCTGGAGCAATTGCCTAGACAAGAGAAAAGGAGTTGGATTAGAAGGAATGGTGAGTCTACTAGTGCTCCCATAAGAGAACAAAGAAATACTAGAGCTAGAGTACCACATGTTTCCTCAAGCGAGGAAGGTTCACATGACAGAGTTTCTAGATCAGATGGTGGTCACTCTGAAGATAAATTTTATGATATCCCAGAGGCTGCATTTCAAGACAGGGGTTCATTGCCTGCAGATTTAGGATGAACAAGCTAGAGAGATGGGTTTGGAGATTGATTTAGATCTTGATGAAGATAATTTCATAAGAGAACCCATGAGACCTAGGCAAGTCCACTTTCCATATCAAAATCTTTCTGATATGGATGTGTCATTAGGTTCTGATGACATTATGGTAGATCCTGATGATTTAAAATGCACTAAGGTTGTAGTTGGCAGAGCAGGATGCCATACATAAGAGGTTACAAAAGGAGAGAGAGGCTGAAAAGGTAAATGCTTTATTAGAGAGGTAGTCTCTGTTGAGAAAGATCAATGAAATGAAGGAGAGAAACAAGATGCTTACTTCTGCTCCTAGGGCTTTGCAACATGATGTCTTTGGTGATCTTGATGCTCTGAGGAGTGAGCAAGAGCGCTTGTTGCAGGACCATGAGTTTGATGAAGAGGGCCCCATGATCAGACAAGTGCAAAGTTATGCTCCTTTGCCCAAGGATAAGGATGGACATAGGATCACTAGGCCTGCTGTTGTTATTAATGAGAAAGGAAAACAGAAGATGGTGGGTGACCAAGCAAGCAAACCAGTGACAATACCAAAAATCTCACCACCTGATTCAAGTAAGGAAACAGAGATAGAGAGAAAAAGAAAGGAGGATGAAGCTCTGGCTCAAGAGTTGGAAAAAGCTAAGATTGATGCTGCTATTGTGGAGAAGAGAAGAAAGATCCAGTTCTTGAAGGCTTCATCAGCTGATGTTCATGGCCCTTTTGTTGCTGAATTAGGTATGCCATCTATGAACACTACTGTTCCACCTAGCCATGCTACTACTAGCAATCGTATTCCTAATGCATCCACCATACCAGTTGTTGACCCTAACAAATAGTCAAATAGAAATATGGGTGGGAATGTTGATAATAATGCTAATGCTAGTGGGAATACTAGTTCAAGTTTTCAAAGAAGACCTATGCAATTAAAAGGCTATAAGCAAATTAATTTTGATGGAATTCCAGGTTACCCAAATGCTTTTCCAAATGATATTACAGATAAGGTACCTAAGTTTGCTGGTAATAATGCTATTAGCTGTGAGGAGCATCTTAGGTTGTTTGTTGATATGCTTAATGACTATGAGGTAGAGCATGAGGATGTGGTCATGAAATTATTTGTTCAATCTCTAATGGAGGATGCTAGAGATTGGTTCAAGAGACTTCCTAATAGATGTATTGATACTTGGGATTCCTTTGAGAGATGTTTTAAAGAGTAGTATGGTGATAGGCCTAATGTTAGTTTCGTGTTGAATGAATTCAATACAATAAGGAAAAATCAGAATGAATCTGCAGTTGAATTTAACATGAGATTTCAGAAGGGTATGCATAAGTTGTTCCAAGTTATGCGGTTGGATGACAATGTTTGTCTAACTACATATTTCAATGCATTTGATGGAAAGATGAGATATTTGTTGAGAGACAAAGAACCAATAACTCTCAGGGATGCTTTCAGGATTGCTGTCAATATTGAGAACAACATGAAAATATCAGGAAAGTTGGGTGGAAAGAGAGATGACCCAAAGTTGTTTGGGGACAAAAGATACAAAAGAGAAAATGAAAAGGTTGTTGGAACTAAGAAACAGGAAGAGGATAAATTGGATAAGGTGCTCAATGCATTGAAATATTTGAAGGCACCTGCAAATAGGAACATCAGTGCTCTTACCAATGAAAGGCCTCAGTTCAACAACAATTTCAATAAGCAGAATAGATTGCAGAACTACCCCTATAACACCCAATGGAAGGATGGCAAGCCTATTGTCCCTACTTCAAGAAATAATAATGACAGAGGTGTCCCTGACCCTCTACAAAAAGTTTCAAAAAATGTCATGGAGGACATACCTTGGTGTGTTGCATGCCAGTCCCCTCAATTTGCAGAGCATTGTGTGGTTGCACAATCTATGGCTGCAAATCAAGATTGTGGTAGTGAGGAGATAGATCAAGAAGAAGATCGTGATGATGTTGGATGCAACATGGCTACTTCATATCTAGGATATGAAGATGATTTCAATTTTGATGAAGAGGCAGATGTAAATGTGAAGAGACACAATCATGCCCTTTTTCATCAAGAGGTATTTTCTAATAGTGAAAACATAGATCAGAAAACATGTAACATGAACTCTTCTTCTGAGCCAGTAAATTTGAGAAGACCTTCTAGAGAAGAAATGGATAGGATTACTGCAGAAATGATTGCCCAAGTGCAAACTAGAGGCATGGTGGCAGGGGATACAAATGAAAAAGCTGCAGGAATGTTTATAAAGAGTACCAACTCCGGAGAACCTAATGAGAACAAATCAAAAGGTGATCACATGGTGAAATTTAAGAATGTAAAAGGAAAGAATTGTGAGCCTAAGGGAGTAGGAATGGAAAAAACCTCTAGTGAGATTGAAAAGCCAGTTAGCACCATGGTTAAAATTGAAAGGATGAGGGTGGCCAATACACCTAATGTATCAGATAAACAGAAAGATAATAAGGCGGTGCAGATTGAGATTCCTTCTTCTGCTCCTGTTGATATGTTATCTGTGTTGTCCCAAATCACAGTTAAGGTTCCATTGTTAGAATTGTTGAGAATCCCTGAACACAAAGACAGAGCCATTGCATGGGTAGATAAGGTTCATAATAATGATGTTGCATGCAATGAATCCCAGGGTAAAGCTTTGAAAGGTGTTGTTGCTCAGGGAATTATATCTCAAATTCCTCCTATATATTTGGATAGTTCTTTCAATGCTAGCTTTGAGAACATTGATCCATTTTTTTTAAGTGTTCTTGTGAATGGAATGAAACTAAGAAATTGTATGATTGATAGTGGTGCCTCTAATACTGTCATGCCTTTCAAAATCATGGAGAAGTTGGGCCTTAAAGTTGATATAGTTCAAGGCAGATATTGTGCGATGGATCAGAGGGAGGTGCCAGTTACTGGGACTATCAATGCAATGCCATATAGGCTAGCAATATATCCAGAGAAAGAGTTAACAATGAGTGTTTTGGTGGTGGATATCCCTCCTCATTATGGGATGCTGCTATCTAGAAGATGGAGTGCTACCATGGGTGGAAGTCTATAGTGTGATCTGTCCTATGCCACTTTCAAGATTGATGATCAGTTTATCAAGATTGAGAAAGAGCCAAGAGTATGCCACATGATTGAAAGGAACATTGATAATGAAACTACATGCTTTGTGGATACTGACATTAATGCTTTCAGGGCAGAGATTCCCATACTTGAAAAGAAACATATGTTACCACCAATCTCTGTTGAGGTGAGTGCAAATTCTGTGAAAGGTGATTTGTGGGTAATGTACTTTGATGGTGCAAATTGCAAAGATGGAGCAAGAGTAGGTATTTTACTTATTTCTCCTGATGGAAGCACCTACAAATTTTCTTTCACATTGAATTTCTTTTGTACGAACAATATAGAAGAATATGAGGCATTGTTGTTAGGACTGAGGTTGGCACAAAAGCATGGTATTAAGTGCTTAAGTGTTGTTGGTGATTCTGAGTTAGTGGTATCCCAAGTCAGGTCAGTGTATGCTTCCAAGAATAAAAGGTTGAAACAATATAGGAATGCAGTTTGGGATTTGATTGAGCATTTTGATGCTTTCAATATTGAATGGAAAGATAAGAGTAACAATAAGATGACTGATTTGTTAGCCAATATAGCAATTAACCCTAGTGATAGTACATTTGCTGGTATCTCTAAAGTTGACATTCAGACTAGACCTAGCATACCAGATAATGTTGAAAATTGGCAATTTTTTGATGATGATAATGATATACTGAAGTTTATGAATTGTGAGGATCAGTATCATGGTCAGGAATTTGATTGTTCATCCTGGGTTGAGTCAGTAGAAGGAAAGGAGGTTGTCCTTGGCAACGAGGTCATTCAACTCAAAACTAACAAGGTTCCTAGGGGACTTGTTGTTTTGGAGACTGTCTTTGATAACCAGGATAGAGTTCAAAAGAATATCAAAAGAGAGGATCATGCTGATCTAGAGGAGATAAATCTTGGAACACATGAGGCACCTAAGAAAGTATACATTGGTAGAGATATATCTCAAAAGGTAAAGAGGTCTTTGATTGAATTATTGAGAAAATTTAGGCATGTTTTTGCATGGTCATATGATGACCTAAAAGTTTATAGAGAAGACTTATTTCAGCATATTATTCCATTAAAAGAAGATGCTAAACCTTTCCGACAAAAACAAAGGCCTATTAATACTACTTTGGCACCCAAGATGCAAGAAGAGTTAATGAAGTTGAGAGATGCTGGAATTATCAAGCCTATTAGGCACTCTTCTTGGGTTTCAAACCTTGTTCCTATGAGAAAGAAAAATGGTGACATCAGGCTTTGTGTGGACTTCAGGAATTTGAGCATCAGTTCATTAAAGGATAATTATTGTCTGCCCAATATGGAAGCTATGTTGCAGAGAGTAACTGAATCAGAATTGATGTCTATGATGGATGGTTTCTCTGGTTACAATTAGGTAATTGTCAAGGAGTCAGAACAATTTAAGACAACTTTCACTACACCTTGGGGGACATATGTTTATGTGAGAATGTCTTTTGGTCTCACAAATGTTGGTGCTACTTTTCAGAGGGCAATGGATGTTGCCTTTTCAAATTTCATTGATGATTTCCTTGTTATTTATCAAGATGACCTGACTGCCTATTCCAAGAAGGAAGAGGACCATTGTATTCATCTAGAAAAAATATTTGTAAGGGCCTTGGAATATGGCATTTCACTAAACCCAAGGAAGTGTGCATTTGGTGTCACCGAGGGCAGGTTGCTTGGCCACTTAGTTGGGAAGCAAGGAGTGAGAATTGAGCCTGAGAGAGTAGCAGCTATTGATAAAATCCAGAGACCAAAGAATGTTAAAGGGATTCAGTCCTTCTTTGGTCAGGTCAATTTCTTAAGGAGGTTTGTGACAAATTTTGCAAAGGTTACTAGACCTATTTCTAAGATGTTGAAAAAGGGATTTGTTGTCAATTGGGAGGGTGAGCCTGATGAGGCTTTCAAAAATATCAAGTAGGCTATTAAAGATGCACCAATGCTAAAGGCACCTGATTATAATGTCCCAATGCACATCTTTTCCTTTGCATCTTTTCACACTATTGCTACAATTTTGTTACAAAAGAATAATGATGGTTTTGAGCAGCCTATTGCATTTTTCAGAAAATCTTTGCAGGCTATTGAATTAAAATTTTACATAAATGAAAAACAGGCTTATGCACTTGTGAAGGCAATCAAAGCTTTTAGGTGTTACTTGATGGGAGCAGTTGTGATTGCTTTTGTGCCAAGTGCATTTGTGAAGAATATTTTCTCACAGCAGGAGGTGTCTGGGAGAAGATGCAAATGGATCAATAGGATCCAAGAATTCAATGTTGATGTCCAGATTACTAAGTTGGTTAGAGGACAGGGATTGGAAAAACTGATGGCCCAATCCAATTTTGATGCTAATCAGGTAAATCATTTTGAAATTGATTATACATGTGATATGGATGATTGTGTTTGGTATCAAGATATTATCTATTACTTGAGAAACATGAAGTGTCCAGATGAGATGGATGACAGTAAGAAAAGGACATTGAAATTACAGGCCATCAAGTATGTAATTGTGAAATGTAAATTGTATAGACAGAATTTGGATTGCATACTATTGAAATGTGTGGATGAAGACCAGGCTAGTAATTTGTTGAAGGAAATGAATGAGGGAGTTTGTGGAGGGCATTACATGGGTAAGACTACTACTCATAAGATTTTGAGAGCAAGATTCTGGTGGCCCACAATCTTCAAGGATGCAGAACAGTTGGTAAGGAGGTGCGATGCTTGTCAAAGGTTCTTTGGTAGACTTAAATTTTCAGGAAATGTTCCATTAAGGCCAGTAGAAGTACATGCTCCTTTCCAACAATGGGGAATTGATTTCGTAGGGGAGATACCAAACAAATCAAGTGGAGGACACTCATGGATCTTAGTTGCCACTGATTACTTCACAAAGTGGGTAGAAGCTATACCTACAAGAAATGCAACTAGTAAGGTGGTAATTGATTTTCTGATGAATAATATTGTTACAAGGTTTGGGTGCCCTAAGAGAATAGTAAGTGATAATGCCATGTGCTTCAGGTCTGCTGAATATAAGGACTTTTGTAGAGGTTTAGGAATTTAGGTTTCTAATTCCTCACCTTATCATCCACAAGGAAATGGTCGAGCAAAATCTACTAATAAGAGTTTGATTAAAATCTTAAAGAGGATCCTTGAAAAGAATAAGAGGGCATGGAATGTAAAGTTGCCATTAGCTTTATGGGCTGATAGGGTGACTGTGAAGAGGGCAATTGGTTGTGCACCATTTGACCTTGTATATGGAATACATGCAAGGATGCCTCAGAATAATATGTTGGAAATGTATAAATTTGTGCAATTATATGATGATGATTTAGATGATGAGATGCAGTTGAGAATTAAGGACCTCATTAGGCTGGATGAGACTAGAAGAGAGTCAGTTTCAAGAAATGCTAGATTGCAGTTGCAATTTAAAAATTTGTATGACAAGAAGACTATTGCAAGAAAGTTTGAACCTGATGATTTAGTATTGATCTGGAATGCCAGACTAGAGGATAAAGGAAAGCATGGTAAGTTCGATCCAATCTGGCTAGGGCCATATCAAATTCATTAAAAGTGGGGCCAAGATTCTTATGTTGTAAAAGAACTAAATGGTAATGTTCAAGAGTTGCATGTTCATGGACAATTCTTGAAGAAATACTTCTCTTGAGGTATTCTATTTTCCATGAGCAATAGATAGGTTTGTATATATGTGTATAGCCCTGTAGGTTCTGTAGAGTTGTCTGGTCCTTGGTCTTGTTTTGTTTAAATTGCAGTTTTCCTTGCCTGCTCCTTATTGCCTGCATTTTTCTATCTGTGGGTGGTCTGCTTTAACCAATGATTCTAGATTCTTGCCATGCCTGCAAGAGGCATGCATCCCCAACAAGAGCCACTGTTAGACCAATTTCCCGTCAATGCAAAAATCCAGTGAAAATGGCCTTTTCCCTGCAAATTTTATAACGTTGTCATGTCGTGCCTGCAATCACACTTTTGGTATGTGAAGTTGATCCATAATGTTTTATGTTGTGCGCCCTTAGCCCCATGTTCTTCATGTTGTCACCTAGCTCCAGTCCAGATCACGTAAGCTAATTCGCAAAACCCCGGGAGACATTTAAGTTTTAAGGTCTGTAGGAGACTGTTCTCAGAATTTTCCCCAGTGTTGAAAACTCACAATGTTTTTGAATACCCATGATGTTTTCGATCTTTTGCCGAAAACCCTATGTGTTTTCGACCTCGCTTTTCTTCCCTTATGTTGGCTTTCCTTGTTCATCGGTCTTAAGTGTGCAGGTGCGATCAGATGGTGGGCCTGAGTCTTCAAGGGTTTCAAATGATTGGTTGTCGCATGATCACATGTCAGAAATTTCTTACATGTGACCATGCGACCGGTTGACACATGTCCAAGTGGGCCCATCTCAGGGGGCTCTAACAGATTGTTAACGGGTGTGCAGGATCAACGATCCTCGCTATACCGTGATAAAAAGATGCAAGCCTTTTAATCTCCACGCTTTAACGATGGTCGTCCGATGCGTTCCCTGAAGAAGGGTCAACATGGGTCCATTGCCATGTCATGCCACCATGGACCTTGCTCATTGGTTGTGTCAGTACTTTGTGGGACTTGTCAGATGTAGCAGATTGGGCGTGTTCTCATTGGTCCAGGTGTGTTGAGGTGGATTTGTTAGTGGGGCCGTCGATTTGAAAAGAGGTTAAAGTGTCATGTGATCTCTTGGCTGTCGTTACAAAGTTGAGGTAAGATGCTCGTTGTTTAAGCATCGCAGTGTAGCGACAACTGTTCGATGCGATGGTAGACGACAAGCTTGTGGGTCCTCTAGGTGATGAGGTGGTTTGCACAAATGGCAACATCTTATTGGTTCATGTTTTAACACGTTGGATTTTGTTAGTGGGCCCTGTTGATCGGTTGTCAGTGGGTCCTGATTGCGCTTGGAGGATCAACGATCAATGTGTGATCTCATGAGATTTGTCAGAGCTATGCGAAGATGCGATGACCGTTGATTTTCCAGGTGGACCCAGGTGGAAATCTTAGTCACTAAATGGAAAAGAATGAAATTAGACGGCCACGACTTAATTTTGATCCAGATTTGAATATGGGCTGCTAATTTCTTAAAGGCGCCATGGAAACGACCGTTGAAGTTCAAATTCAAATTTTTGAAGGGTTTCCTGCGACCAGAAGGATTGAAATTCACTGCAGAAGCGACTGGTGCTGGTGGGAGATGATATGTTTGCCTTCACAGAGTGGTACAAGGTTTTCTTTGATCGTCTGCAGGGTTTGTACTATGTGGTTTTGTGCTCGAGGCGTGTTGCAGGGTTGACATTTTGAGCATTTTTGTGGTTCTCAGTACCTTCACAAAGAATTTATCATGATTGAGGATCGTTCTACGATTTTCTTTCTCCTGGTTGCCTAGGTTTCCACCCTTGTAATAATTTTATGATCGTTTCCAGTTGGTTGGGTGGTTGAAACCCTAACCCTAAGTCTTCCATAGCTTGTTGCATTCTTTTTGAGAATTCCAAGATGACTAGGGGGTATATATTGCAGGTTTTCTGACTTGGGAGTGGTTCCAAAACATTTTCTTTTGGTCCCAAATTGTTGATAGTGAAAATTTGAACAAGGAGAGCCTGGATTTAGGGTTTGTTTCCTTTGTGCATTTTGTCATTTGGTAATGTATTGATTCTGCAAGTCTTAATGAGAATACTTTGGATTCTAATCTCATATTGGTGTATGTCTTTTTGTTTTTCTCTTGAGCTCATATATGTTGATTGCACAAAGTGAGTTAGCATATGGTAAACAAAGAGTATTTTGAGGTTATCTTTGAGTTCCTAACAAAGTTAGGATTAAAGTCTTTAAGGTAAGTTCAGTGAGTTCATGGCAAGATAAGGATTTAATGTCCTGATATGTGAGTGAGGAAAGTAATAGGCAAAGCACTTACTCTGAGTCTATATGTGTTTGAGTTAAGGTTTTAGGGTGACATAGGTTGTTAAGTGACTCTCTGCCCTGGGATAAGGCACTGATCCATTCTCTGGAAGCAGTCCATCATCAGCAATCACACACACAAACATTCAAATGATAAAATATTAAAGCAGTTAGTAAAGAGTATATAGTTGTATATCATTTAGTGATTCCTTTCAAGAAGTGAGTCAAGGGTACACTCGCCTGAGCATTGAGGCTCAAAGTGTAGGAGGATCTCTTTTGATCCTTGTTAATTGGCCCTCTTTCTTGTAGACTTTGGAGCGGTGATATAGTCAAAGTGTTATTTAAGTTATCCATCAAAGTATAAATCTACAAGCGAAGATCAAAAGGAGGCAATCCACATATTGAGACTATGTTTCTATTGATTACATCATGAGGATGATGCCTTTATTGCTTACATCATATGATTTATGTTGTCAAGTGTCATAAGTGTTGAGATTGGATTGATTTATCCTCCCTAGCTAAGAGGGAGTGTTGATATTTGTAGCATTGCTCAGATAAATAATATTGACTATATGATTATTATGAGAAATGATTTTATATATATATATATATATATATATATATATATATATATATATATATATATATATATATAATTGATATTACTATATACATTGATATATATGTATATATAAACTTAGATTATAATTATTCTCATAATAACTAAATAGTTAAATTAGTAAAATAAATATTATTATTATTATGTAAATATTAGAGAAATTAATATAATACTCAAAAGATATTAAATATATAAATACACACACACACACACACACACATATATATAATCATCATTGTCATTATAATAATTACTTAATAATGAATAGACATCTTCCATGAAGGGACATGTCTCTTCTTGGCTAATTCTCAATATAAATGCAAGAGATTGTTGCATTTGGAAAACACATACAATCAAATAGTGTTATTTCATTTGCAATGATTGTAAAACCTTAACATATATTGTTGGGAAGACCATGGCAGTATGATAGACAAGCTTTCCATGATGGTAGAAAAAATAGGTATACTATCTTTGCAAATGGGAAGAAGCAAGTATTATTTCCTTTGATAGAGAAAAGCAAGAGCGAGTTTGTACTGGTGCCAGAGTTTTCTTAGTAGGAAGGAAATTCTTGTATGGTTTAAAGAATGTTAATATGTGTTATGATTTGATTCCTAAGAAGATTGGTTTCAAATCAGAGGAGGAACAACCTAAGGAAATACAAGAGTTGTTGACAGAGTATAAAAACACAATCTCAGATAATGTATCTGATGGATTACCACATGTGAGAAGTGTTAGTCATTGTATGGACATAATTCCTAGAGCTAGTTTTCCAAACAAGACAATGCATCGCATGACACCTGCAAATAATGAAGAATTGAATAGGCAAGTGCAAGAATTGTCAGGTAAGGGATTGATTAGAAAAATTTTGAGTCCTTGTGCATTACATGCAGTATTAGCACTTTAAAAATAATGGAGAATGGAGGATGTGTACTGATTCTAGAGCTATAAACAAGATCACAGTGAAGTATAGATTTCCTTTGCCTAGGATGGATGATATAATGGATTGCTTGAGTGGAGAAAAGTATTTCACAAAGATTGATTTGAAGAGTGGTTATTGTGTGGTTTTAAATTGGTATGCAATTCTAACTGTAACCAACACTCAATAAACCATTAACTCAAGAATTTAGCTACAACTATTCAAATAAAATGAACAACTAAATCCTCAAAAGCAACTTATTGCTTCCTATTTGAAGCGAGTTTAATCATTTTCTAATGCTCATCAGATTGGCATGAAAGATTAGTGACTTGACTACTCCAAAATGGAAGATTCAAAGGTGAATGAGATGCAACACTTGCATACTTCATTCCATGATGATCAAGATGCCAATGCAAACTAGACAACTAGAAATGAAACTAGATTAGTATGAAGCTACAATGCAAGATTAATCTAACACTAGCAATGCTACTATTAAAATAAACTAGAATCCAAGTAAACTAACAATGCAAATTACTCTAGAAATGAGAATAACATGACCTAACTAAGAATGCAAAGATGAGATGGAAATAGCACAAGTTCACTATAGTGAAATGCAAATGACAAGAGATTGGAACTCAAATGCAAAAGAAGGAATCCCAAAAATGCAAAAGAAGTGAAACCCTTTGAGCCAAGGAAGAGCTTTCTTTTAAAGAAAATGTCTCAATAATGGATGGTGAAGATTAAGAGACAATAGATGTTAGGTAGAGATGAGCGGTGAGAGAGATAAATCCATGTGAGAGGATCCAAGAGCATTTGATTGGCCAAGCTTGATTGGAGAATAAGACATAATAGAAAATCCCCTTTTAATTTTCATTTAATCAAGATTAAGTTGCACACTCATGTGAAGAATGGGTTCTTTTAATAAAAGTGCTAGGACTTTCTATTAAAAGTAAGGTTTTGACAATAAAAATTTTCCAAACTTTGATTTTACAAATGATTTGTGCTTGATTTTTAGAAATAATTTAATTATGCAAGGGGGGATTATTCAGGGGGATTACATAATCATGTCTAGTAATTATGTCTTTGAATTTTTGAACTTTGATTAAGACAATTTGATCAAATTAGGAGCTTAGGTTTTACTAGACCAATTTTAGGTGATTACAGTTATCATCATATCAAAATCAGAGAAGGAGATGACTGGAAGAGAACATTCAAGACAAATGAAAGATTGTATGAGTAGTTGGTCATGCCTTTTGGATTGACTAATGCACCAAGTACTTTCACGAGACTGATGAATGAAGTATTGAAGAAATTCTTAGGTAAGTTTGTGATTGTTTACCTTCTTGACATTCTAATTTTTAGTAAAAGGAGGATCATTTGTTGCATCTGAGACAAGTGTTGCAGAGGTTGAGGGAAGAAAAGTTGTTGATAAACATCAAGAAGTGCTTGTTTATGAAGGGGGAGATCGTGTAGTCCTTGGGATTTGTGATTTCAATAGAAGGATTGAAAATGAACCTTGAGAAGGTTAAAGCAATTATTGAATGGCCTACACCTGAAAGTTTTGGAGAGGTAAGATCATTTCATGGACTCGGTAGTTTCTACAAAAAATTTATAAGGAATTTCAGTTCGGTTTGTAATCCTATGACTAAGACAATGAGAGGGGATAGGAAGGATTTCAAGTGGACAAATGGATTAGATAGAAGTTTTGAGTTGTTGAAACAAAAGACAATTGAATAATGTGTGTTAGCTTTACCTGATTTCAATAAGATATTTCAAGTTGATTGTGATACAAGTGGAAATGCAATTGGAGTTGTACTAAGTCAAGAAGGTAGACCGTTGCTTATTTCAGTGAGAAATTTAATGATGCAAAGAGAAGATATTCAATTTATGATCATAAGTTTTATGCCATAGTTCAAGCTTTGAAGAAATGGAGACATTACCTATTACTTAAGGAATTTGTGTTGTGTATCAATCATCAAGCATTGCAGTATTTGAACAGTCAAGGAAAGTTGAATCCGAGACATATGAGATGGGTAGAATTTTTGCAGAGTTACACATTTGTGTTGAAGCATAGAAGTGGTAAGTCAAAAAAGGTTGTTGATGCTTTGAGTAGAAGAAGGAGCTTGTTGATAGAAATGCGAGTGACAATATTAGGATTTGAGAAGTTGAATATTTGTATAAAGAGGACCCTGATTTTACCGAACCTTGGAAATCTTGTAGAGAACCTATTGCCACATACCAAAGTAAGTGGTTGGATTATTTCATTGAGGAATGTATGTTATTTAAAAGATCTCAATTATGTATACCTAGGAGCTCAATGAGGGGTAATTTTATCATGGAAAAGCATAGTGAAAGACTAGATGGACACTTTGGAATTGGCAAGACAACAGCTTTGGTGAGTGAGAATTATTTATGGCCTCAGATTCATAAGGATGTTAAGAAATTTTTTCAGAGTTGTAAAATTTGTCAAGTTGCTAAAGAGGTAGTCGGAATATTGGATTGTATAGCCCATTGCCTGTACCAACTAAACCATGGGAAGACATTAGCAGTACCTGTGTTACCGAGGACACAAAGAGGTAATGATTCTATATCTGTGATTGTGGATCTATTTTAAAAAAATGTCACTTTTCATTCCTTGTAAGAAAAAAATAGATGCAGTGCATGTAGCTATTTTGTTTTTCAAGGAAATTGTGAGATTGTATGGATTACCTAAGAGTATAGTTTCAGACTGAGATAGTGAGTTTATTGGTTATTTTTGGAGGACACTCTAGATGAAGATGGATATTGAATTGAAATTTAGTTCACATTTCATCCACAAACAAATGGGCAGATAGAGGTAGTAAAGCAAAGTTTGGAAAATTTGTTGAGATGTTTAGTTGGAGATAAGCCTAGAAATCAGAATTTGGTTTTAGCACAAGAAAAATTTTCATATAACAATTCTATGAATAGTACTACAAAGAATACACCATTTGAGATATTCACTAGTATGAATCGTAAAGGAGTGTGAGAATTAAGGGATATTAGTCAAGAAGTTAAGAGGAGTGTAGAAAGGGAAGAATTTGTAGAGGTTATGAAATCATTGCATGATGAAGTTAAACAACATTTGGAGGACATGAATTTGAAATATAAGGAGAAAGTAGATATGAAGAAAAGACATAAGGAGTTTGTAGTGGGAGACGAAGTAATGGTTTATTTGAAGAAAGGAAGATTTCTAGTTGGGACATATAAAAGTTGAAGATGAGAAAGTTTGGACCATGTAAGATCTTGAGAAGATTTGATTTAGGGAATGCATATAAAGTAGAATTTTCAGAGGACATGGATATATCACCTATAATCAATGTTGTTGACTTATATGAGTATCACGAGGCAACTTTTGGTGAACTTGGTAGATCAAATGTTGAACATCGGTATCCTAAGAAGCAGAGGAATGAGATAAAAGAGATTTTAGATAGAAGAGTTGGTAGAAGTACAAGAGGCAAACAATAAAAGGAGTATCTTGTGGAATGGAAAGACAGACTAGTTGAAGATTCTTCTTGGATTTCTCAGGCTAAGGTTGACCTTTCTAGTTTTCCTTAGTCTATGGAATGTGAGAGGGTCACTTTTCAAATAACCCCGAGTGTCTGATGTAGGAGCATCTTGGGTTCTTGGAAATCTTGCATCAACCAAAAATATTTGTTTCATGTTTCTTTTAGTTTGTCTTTCATTGGGTTTATTTCAGTGGTCCTTCATTTTGGATCAATTATCATGGCGAACCTCATAAAATGTTTGTGGCATCATATTTTATCGTCACCTAGGTTCACACTTCGATTGGTTACTTCACATTCGAGATATCTTAGTTTTTCTAGCAGGACATCACTATTCTTCATGTTTCTCGACCATTTTTTTTTTTTGATATCGTGAAGGATTTTTCTCGATCGGTGAAGCTTCATGGCACATCTCTCGAGGTTTCTAGATCTGTGGTCAACCTACTTATGGGTTATCTTGTCGTGATTTACTTGTTTAAGAGAGATCCTTATGATTTAGGCTCTTACCTATAATGTAGTACATTTTTCTATTCTTGGAGAATGTGATCTTCTCTTAGGCCGACTTGTTGCTTGTGAAACCTTTAAATGTTGTTGTAATTTATCATTGTAGTAAGTGTTTTTTGGAGGTTAGGAGGTTGGCTAAAGGAATTCAATAGCAGTTGATAGTTTAGGTAGAATAAAGAGATAACCTCTTAAGGTTTCTAAAGCAATCCTGTATGTTTGGAATTTAAGACTCTATGTTTCAAATTCATTATATCGGTTTATCTGATAATAAGAAGGTTGATCTTGCATCTCTCCATTACTTTGTATTTCTTTTGTTGTGTGACTTGTGTTGCAAGGATTGGGTTGACTTCATTGAGGTCTATCATGTCCTTGGTTGCATCAAGGTTACCCATAAAGTGTGAGGTTTACTTGAACAATGGTTGTTGGGAAGTGATTGGAACAAATGTGCATCACTTTCTCATTCTTTAGTGCTAGGTATGAGTGGAGCCTATTTCTTATGATGGAGAAGCTTTGCATCAGTTGCAAGCTTCAAAATGGAGCACTTTTTGAGGGGATGCGTCATGTTTGGTAGAGCACATGGATGGATGTGGTTATGGAGGTATTTGATTTTTGTAGTGGCATAGATTTTGGTGGTTTTCTGTTTATAAACAATTTGTGGTTTTCTCTTCCTCATTCTCAATAAATTGAATGTCTTGGATAATTGTATTATAGTTTAGTTTTTTTATTTTGCAGGTGGGCATTGTTATGTCTAATGTCCTCTTCTAGCACTTATTGTATGGTATGGTCATTAGCTTATTTCTCCATGGCCTTGTAGGCTAACTAAGAAATTTATTGGACTTTGAGGATATTTGACCTAGGTAGTTTTTGTTGCTCATTTTGAGAAGTTTAGAGGTAGTTTTTGACATACTTACTATTTATAGTAAGTCTTTTGGGCATGGTCAAAACCTTTAGTGATGTTGGCATATCGATGGTAAATGTGTAATATTGGCAAAGAGTTATATTACCATTGATATGATTTATTTATGCATTAATAAAGTTAATTTATGAAGTTAAATATAAATATTCAACTTTATTAATGTGGTACTATAGTTAACTAGAAAATATTTTAAGCCCCTTTATTTAACTCATTGGTGATATAAAATGTTTGGGGACTTAAAATTAAAGGAAAAACATCATGGACAAATAGGAATTGTGATAAAATAGAGGAAAAACAATCGTGAGAAAATAGGGGGAAAAGAAAAATCCTAAAAAAAAGAAATGACAAAAATTGATTGTGTTTATTCCACATTGGCAAGGTGAATGAATGAATTCTCTTGAGAATGATATAAAAGAGATTGAAGAGCTCTTTTTGAGCATGCTGAAAAATATATGTAATTGATAGGATATTGGAGATTTCTTCTTCAAACGGATTTGTGAGGACGTAAACCTTCATGAATGACATTCTCTTCATTGTTGAAAGACACGATCAATAGGGTTGGTAAGGGCTTCTTACAAGGTAACTCTTTTTGAGATAGTAATTGCATTCAAATGTCAATACTTGGTTGCTAGGCAAGTTCAAATGAGAAGTTTGAATTGTGGTATTATTTATCTTGTTGTGAATGACTTTGTTGGAAACATTTACATCATGTGGAGAAAACCACACATGTTGTCCAAGTTTGATATAGTTGAGGAGTGAGTTGCAACAGTAGAGGAAGATATTTTTAAGTTTGTGCAAGTTTAGGCCCTTCAAACAATGATGTACCAGTATGCAGATCAAATGAAATAGTGTTGATCAAGTATGAGATGGGTTAGGGGCATGTCATTCATTGTCACCTAAGTTTTTGAACAAGACCAAATTTAAACTTCCAATGCTCGTCATCATCTCATGGGTGGTAATTTTGATTGGTCCTTTCATATTTGCTTTAATATCCTCTGATTTTCTGTTAAAATAAGGGGGAGACAATGTCATGTCAACATAGAGATACTGGTTGTTGTGGAATGATCAACATGGACATGGCCTTGAGACTTGTTTTCAAGAACAATGATATAGAAAGCATCAAAGAATATAATGAACACAATGAATAGAGCAGGAGTTGAGATGTAAAGTTGTATGAAATGATGAGAGCATGCTTCATTCAAAATTGGACAAGCATCATCTATGAGGATTTTTTATGTTATGCAAGGAGGCTATAATATTTGTTGTCGAAAGCATGATTTTTCAACCATATTTCTATATAGGTTACTTTGATGGGAATTGGCTCGACATCAAAGGCATTCTATCAAAATAAGAAATATGGTGACATGATTGAGCATTTAGTTGCACTACCAACATCAAGATTGTCAATTACCACCAAAATTGACCTTGATGAGCTAATTGCAAGCAAAGCACGGTTTGGGAAATACATTTTAGAAGCAACAACAATGAAAAATTCATTGAAAATTTCTCAAGGCCCCGATCGTGAGTTGAGAACTCACATATATGGTTCTATAGTTCTTAAACTTTTCGACTTCCTGATATGCCTATCTTCTTTCAAAACTCACAAAAAAACCGACTTAGTTCAATGTCTTTAAATTAAGCAAAAAAGGGTTTTGATGGGGTCTCGAAACCCAATACAAAGAAAGATGAAAGATAGGACAATAAAGCTCAACCCAAGACAAACAATGCTCAAAAGTATAGATGAGAAAACATAATAAGAACATTGCACAAAAGCAACTTGCATCCAAAGCCAACCAACATGACTAGAGAAAACCCCAGCCAAAACCCCCACTTAAGATTTGTCTTTAGTCTTTCTATTTTGGGAACAAAGTGTCATATTGAAGGAGGGAAAAGATCTCTTAGATTTTTTCACTTTTACCATACACCAAGCCTCCTCCACCTTAGCCGCAACATCTTGTCAAGCCAACACTAAACCAAAAGAAGAATCAGAAGCATGATTAACAAAACCAGAGCCAACAACAACTAGGGAACCAGAGCCAGGTACAATACCAGAACTAGCCAGAGAAGCCCCACAACTAGCAAGATCCCTACCAAAAGCACCAGAAATATGAAACATCTAGGGAACAACACCAACATTACCAATTGAAACACCAAGGGGGGTCTCAATGAAAGATCCAACAACACCATCACAACCAAAGATAACCGCACCAACAGTTGGTGGAAAACTAGCCTTAGGACACAGAGGAGCTGAAACCTTAGAGCGCCCATCGTTAGAAGCATGAGCCTCTAAAGGGGAGGAAGTAGAAAGCAAAGGAACCCGCGCGACCACTTGGGAAAAGCTCTTCTACTCAATTGTATAATGTTGGGCAGAAGCACCACTCCACCACGAGGTAGAAAACCTATTAATCTAAAGACCATAAAGGGAAGCCACATGCCCAGTTTTAAAACATTTCCTACATCTAAAGGGAATCCCTTCGTAGTCCAGAGATTGAACCCAACTTCCTTTAGAATAATTAATCAAGATCTCAATAGGTAGACCCTTAGAAATATCTATCTACCAAGATACAAGCGTAGGTGGAGTGAAGAACATCAGACGAATCATTATCCACCATAAGAAAGTCCCCAAGGGAATTCCCAACCTCCTCAAGAAGATTTTCAATCCAAAAGTGGAGAGGGAGATAAGGCAATCGAACCCAAACAAGAATCGAGTTAAAATTTTTAGAAGAGGAATTGAAACCAGCATACCAAGGCTTTACCGTGAGCAAATATTTATTTTCCCAGCTAAAAAAATGATCACAAAACACTTTATCTCTATCCTTCGAAACTTCAAATTTAGCAATAAAAAACCCCTTGGCCATAAGGTAGATGTGAACCATACCAACCAAAATAGGCTCCCAATGTTGCAAAATCCAAGCATGCAGCTTCGGGAGACAGGGCCAAAAACCCCAGAACTGACAGATCAAAGCATGGTGATAAAAAATAGAAGCTGAGTGATCAACTTCCTCCTCCAAATCCTTATCCAGGGTAATGTTCAAAGACTGAGAGACAAGAATAGGCATCCAAATAGGCGTCTTCAAACCAAAATCCCTAGAACCAGCAACAAACTTTGCCATCACAACACGAGAACTCATCTAGCTCGGGACGAGGAGCCCCTGTTGCAGAGGACGAAACCCACACCCCAACGACAAAGAAGGGCTCACGCAGGCATTGGCGACTGCAAAAGATCCAACCCCACCATCGCAAGGTGCAATAGAAACCGGAGGGCAAGAAGAGGACACAACACCACCAACATCCAACACAACAGACGCAACCGAGCCAGAGACAGGATACGCTGCAGTAGATAAAGGAGTATTCCCACACGCAGAGGAAATAGCATTTCAAGTGGGAACCGAATTTTGAACAAAGGCCATCGCAGCTGCATTGTATATGATAACTGAGTTTATCAATGTTAACTTAGTTCAATGTTACCATATGGACATGACAAGCAATTTGGAACAAAGAATAGTTATCTTCGAAGTCTAGAGAGAGATCAGGACATCAGGCCTTTCTAAAACACCCAAACCACTTCTTAACTTCTTGTTTTCCCCGACCCCCCGAACATATGCATTATCAGCGACACAGTAATTTTCTGAACTATCCCAAAGCTCTAATATGTTTTAGGTTTCTCCCAAATCTCCGAGTTTGGTCCAAAGTCAAATACAAAGGCGATGCAGATGTTATGTTGAATTTTGGTTTTCAGTGATATTTCAAACCATCATTCTTCTCGACAACAGAGATGTCCAGCCTAGAATCAAAAGGTTGGGCTTTTTGCGGGTTTTATTAATATGAAGAAGATGGTACATGACTTTGCACTGTTAGACACCAACCTTTCTCTGTGTGAGTTGCAGGACAAGTAAATCATATCATGAAATGAATCACCCCAATTTAAGTGTGCATAGAAACATTGTTCGCAATGCATATTGTGTTGCTCTAGAGGTCACGCTTCATGTTTTCGAGAATGTCATTTTCGAAGACTTCTCACAGGCGATCATAGGAGCCCGTGAATGGGTCTTGCAAGCCCTGTAGGGACTTAATGCTATCGGTGAAGTCATTGGAAGTTTGCATTTATTCTCTATCAAATTTCTTTGACAGCAACGCATAAATTAAGGTCATCGCATCATTCTGAGGCACAAAGTTTCATTAAAAATATCATTTGAAATGTGCTTAGATGCCTATGACAAGTTTCACCATATTGCTCTGAAAAGCTCTTCCACTGAGAAGTGTGTTAAAGCGAAAGAATTTAGGGGATCCACATATCATGTTCATTTGTGGGGTTTCCTAATCCTCTATGTTTGAAAGCCAACAACAGTTAGAGAACAATTATAATAAACACCATGATCTACCACCATATATAAAGGAAGAAAATCTTTTCAAAATAGTTCCCATTGATCGAACTTTGGTTCCAATTTCTGGACGAATCTTTAAGGAGGTTTGTAAGTAGGGAATCCCTGTAGGCGAGGCAATCAATCTATCAAAGTTATGAAGAACCGATCAGTGAGCCAAAGCATCTTTTACTATGGAAAGTTTACTTTGTGATCCTGATATAGGATGACAATCTGCATATACAATTACTGAAGATGGTATGATGCTGCTTGGGAAAAGGCTCAAATTCGAATACAGGGGCCTAGTTGAAAATATTTTATCCTGCTTTGCCTCCATCAAGTATTCAATAGTATGCAAAGTGTTAAGAAGTCATTCTCAGAGGACTTAAATTCATCAGAAGCATTGAGTATGAAGTTGAGGGGCTGGTGCATTTCCCATGAATAGGACCGAGATAATATTGATAGATAATCAGGAAAAGCTATACTCCTATAGAATACATTTGCTCTGAATACGTGATTCCAGCGATGGTAGGAAATGAAGATTCACTCTAAGATCTCACATTTTTAAAGGCAACTATAGGTGTCTAATGAAATGGGCTCAAAAGAAGCGGGAAGATGAAAAGATTTAAGGAGAAGATAATGTTGCAATTAAGGTCCTTTTCAAGAAACGGTTTATCATTTTCAATAATTGGTTACAAGGAGCTGAAAGGTCACCGAGCACTATTTAAGGAATGATTTTCAAGAAAACCAGGGGGTCATTTTCTTCTTGACTACCAAGGGAACAGGGGAAGGCACATGCAGCTTTGTTTTCTTTGTAAACACATTTTGCTGAATAGAGAGGGAGTCCGTGAACTCGTTTTTCTATTGGATGAATAAAGAGAATGTTCTTAAATCTGTGAAGTAATAGATGTTTTATTTTGGTTGAAAATGTCCTTGGTGTCACTGCGATCTTTTTCCAATGCTACTTCTGTCATATCAAATTGTGTGGATGTTTGTTTGTGAATCTTTGAATTCAAGTTACAAAGACTTGTTGTTCATTCTTTTCTTGTTTCTTATATGTGAGTGTGAAAGAGGTGAACTTTGTATCATTTTTCTGCATTCACTTATTTCTATGTTTAATTGTTTGTATCTATTTTCATGGTTATGGGTAGGTGTTGGTTTATCTTTTCTGCTTTTTGGTGAAAAGCATACTCTGTATTTCCATTCGTTGCATATCTCATTATGAAGGAGCTATAACTCTAAAGTTTAGAGGAAAGTTGTCAATCCAATGACAACTTCTCCAATTTTCAGTGTTGTTTGTTCTTCTTTCAGATAATCTTGAGTCATTTTCTACATACATTTTTGAAGGACAAATATGTTTACTAACATTCATGAAGGACAACAAATATACAATGTCATTCAAGTATTTGTGAGTGGTTTCAATATTGTAGAAGTGGGACAACAAATTTGGTATGTTTGTAATGCTTTCATTGTTTGGAAACAAGTATTAACTATTGAAATAACATTGTATATATTATTGTGAGGAAGAATACATGAGTGTCAAGATATGTTGTTAGCTTTGTAAAAAGATTACAATATTTGTGAGACATCATTTTTGTTGTAGTTTTCGGTTAAATAAGTAATGAAACAAGAGCTGTGCCCAGCAGGAGTCCCTGCCTTATGCAAAGAGAAACAATGTCATAAGTAAAGAGAATGGATGATGTACAAAACATAGGGCAGGGCTCAAAGAGAAGGACGAAACACAACAATGCAATGGGGAAATTGGAAACGGTGGATGAGAGGAAAAATGAAGTAGGAAGGGAAAGAAAGTATGGTGCAAGAAGTTTGACAATTGGCATTGTAAGTAATATTCATTAATACTAAATGCAAATGTTATTTTATGGGCTGGGAATTGTAATCCAATAAGATGACATTTGTGAACAAAACAAGTTCATATCTTGTAGGGTGGAAATTAGTTATGAAAAATTTTGGCAAAACATAAATTCTCCTTGTAGAGATTAATATATATTTGAAGCTAAATAGACAATGTTATATTATTTGAATATATTGAATATATTATAGACAAATTATAAATTCAAAGTTATATATTTGAAGTCATAGATAATATATATTGTAGATAATATATATTGTATATTCAATATATTCAAAGTTATATATTTGAAGCCATAGATAATATATATTGTATTCTTATCCTATGCAAATTCTAAATTGTGTTTACACCAATTTGAAATAATTTTATAGCAAATATTTTTTTTGTCAATCTAATTTAAGACACTCTTAAACTCTCTTTTATCTTGATGATAAATTAGAGATTGTAGAAATGTGTAATCTTTAAGATAATTATAAAATTAATTTCATCTATACATATTTTATAGAAAACAATTAAAAAAAGAACAAGACTGCATAGAGGAGAATCGTTTGAACTTTGCAAAATGATTTGTTCATGGTACAAGTGTGCTACATGTGTTAAAAATCATTCTATCTATGTTGTTATCGTACGAATTATGACATATATTTTTAACTAAGGAGAAGTATAGAGTTTAATTTTCTTTTATAAGTTATTATATGTTACAATATATCTCTTTTTATGTCTTTCATGTTTTATCATTTTTAATAAGCATATTGAAGATGTAAAAGTTTTTTTAAAATATATAATGATATGAAATTAAAATTACATAAACTAACATGCTTGAATAAACTAAAATTCATAATATAAAATAAACATATTATTTGCATTGAAATAAAAAAGTGACTAAAATATCTTCAAAGTAAAAAGTATAATTTTAACAACATTTTAAAAATTACAAAATAAACTAAGTTTAAACAAAGCATTGTAAAACCTAGTAAACTAAAACGAGTAATGAATAAATATTAATTTGTTTGTATGGCAAGACATTGTCACATCCACCAATTCAAAAAAGTTATATGTAATAACAACAATAAATTGGTCAAAACTAATTTAAGTTAATAATTCATAATTCAAAACAATCAAAATAATAATAAATAATTCAAAATAATTGTAACAATTAATATTAAAATAATAAATAAAATATAATTAAAATAGAGGCAAAAATCAGAGTTAAATAAATAATAAAAAAAAGGCAAAGTGGTTCAAATCCACGATAATGACATTATCATTTTTTCCTTATGTGTGGCATAAATCAAAAGTAGGAAAAAAATTTGTTGATGCAGTGAAAAAGTTAAAAACAACGAATTTTTATTGATTAAAATGAACAAATAACTGTGCAGTGCCGTCATTTCAGGATGGTGACATTACGTCGGCTGCGTAGCTAATTTCGTGCCCATTAAAAAAATTTGACTCCATACACACTTGCAAAAGACAACTCATGAAAACTGCCAAAAGACAGCTCACTCATCTCTTAGAAAATGATGCAAAATATATAAATTTTCCTATTTAAAATTGTTTAAAACCATTGGCGAAAATTGAAAGAGCCAATGAAAAATTAGCATTGAATTTTGGAAAATTCAAGATTAATAATTATAATCTCAAACATTTGAGATCAGCAATGTTTTCATCTCCGCCCAGAAAAAAAAAAAATGCTATAAACAATCGAAAACTTTAGTCTCCTGCCTACGACAGGAACTAATAAAGTTTATGTATGCATTGGGATCTATTTTGGTTATAAACACTTGTGTACTTGTTAGTTAATAGAAATAAACAACATATACATCTACACACTGAGAATAAATTAGAAACTAGTAGTCAACTTGCAAGACAACTGTTTGATAAAATTACATTGTTTGGAAAGGCACAAATATTGGTCTAGAACAAGGGTGTTCTTACATTATGCTATTAGATTGAGGAAGTAAGTTAGTAGTATTGATGTCACATTATTACTACATTAATGCAAATGCATCTCCTCTCTAAAAAGAAAGTTGGACATATTAATGTAACATTGTTATTGGACTAAAATAGACTAGCTTTTCTTTTAAACTAGTTTTTTTGGGCATTTTTTAACTTATATATCATGTTATGAGCATTATTTTGTATGCTTATATATTTCTTATTTTGTATGCTTAGTATTTTATTCGTAATAACATTGTCTCTTCATGATATTTAAATGATTAATAATAAGTTATTTCAATTGGCAAATCAATTTTTTTCACTATTGTTAAACTTGCATTTTTAAGAATTTATCTCATTTATGAAAATTTAGCATTAGAACTTTGGTTCTATCTAAAATGGACATATTTTAAAATGTTTTAGGTTGCAATAGGAGCTTTTGACTTCATATTTATATGCGGTTGAATACACATGACATATTTTGTTTAAAATTAGAGAAATTCAATAGCATTAGATACACACTATGAAAGCTAAACAAGAGAAACTTTTGAAAGACACAGATAAGTCGAAAGCAATTGCAAAGGAAAGGAAACTTGAGGGTATGTTTGATGAAGATTGAATTAAGTGAGACAAGAAGGAACGTAAAACCATTTAATTGTGTTACAAATGTCATCATTTTGAATGTTTAATAAAAAGAAAATCATTGCATTTTTATTATTGTCATGCCCAAAAGTTGAGGAAAACACAGTTACGAAATTTTTTCCTAAACATACTAACATACTAAACGCACTTACACAACTAGAAAGTAGGCCATGTCTTGGTACGAGTCTCCAAACATGCTACCAAGGTTTCTAAGCTACTAATTTGATCGGCACGCAAATTGAGACAGTTGACTTGAAAGTCAACCCGAGTCAACCATAAATCAACTACACACCGGAACACGTGCGATCAAGATGGAAGGAAGCAAAAAGCATCGAGGTTAACTTGGACACGCAAACTGAGGTGATGTCCAAGGTTTGACTAAGTCAACCCAAAAAGTCAATTGTGCCAAAATTTAGCTGAAAGAGGTATCCTAAGGTTATTGATACAACAGGTAATGATAGAACATGTATCCGAGATGGTTGACCAAAAAGGTCAACTAGGTTTGACCAAAAAGTCAACCCTCTCAAAACGATATGAAACTGAAATCCTAGGTTCTAGGGAGCGAGGAGAAACACTGGTTCGAAAATCAAAGTGAACGGAGAAGTTTGACCGTCATTGACCAAAAGTCAACTGAACAAGTCATAAGTCAAAGGTAATGTTATTTATACTTGCTAGATAAATATCATGATGATAAGGGTTTGTCGAGGACCCCTCATTGATAAAATATCTAGGTTATTAATTAAATTACTTAGATAAATTAATACTTCAAAACTTTATGTCTAAGATAAATATTAATTAACAAAAATTCCCTTTGTTTAACTTAATGGTCTAACCTATAAAATTTAACTAGAACACTAAAGCTCATGTTCCTTCACAAAATCCAAAAAAAATCAACATAATATCTAACCATTCATTTTAGATAAAACATAACCAACAATATAATCTAATAAAGTAAAATACAATTACGTTATTATCTTTAGTGTCTAAGATAAAGATTAAACTATCTAATCTGAAAACTAATTAATCCAATACTATTTCAACTTAATTATAAATAACTTATTTATAACAAATCAAATTTAAATCTAGAATATTATTAAAATAAAATGCAAGTCTTAAATAAATCTCAAATTTAATAAATTAAATAACACTAACCAATTAATATTTAAATAAAAATCTTTCTTTCAAATATAATTTTTTTTTTTAAAAAATAAATTATATACATATATTTTTATACCCCCCAAACCCTGCGGTCGTAGCAGAGCCGAGGGCCGAAGGGAAGGAGGCGGCGGTGGCGGTGAGGCGGAGGTGTTGTGCGCACGCTCGCGCTGTGAACGGCGGCCGAAGAGGGAGGACAGAAAGGGGAGAGATGGCTCGCGGCGGAGGAAGGTGCGGGGGTTCACGGCGGCGGCGGCAGACTGCCGGAAGAAGGCGGTAGAGGGGTCTCAGCACCGAGCGGAGAGAATGGGCGGCGGGGGCAGCGGTGGCCTTGGTGCGAGCGCCGCTCCGCCCTCCACTGCAACAACAGTGGTGGGGGCGGGTGATGGCACCGCCCAAGCTGCGCCGCTGCTATCGCAAGGGAGGAGGAGGAGATCGGGGCAGTGATGGCCCCAGCCACTCCCAAACCCCCACGCGGAAAACCAGTGCCGAAGGCACTTAAAATTAAATAATAATTTTAATGTAAAAGCGCCCAGCGCTTTAAAATAAAATAAAATGAACTCTCAACTTTAAATTTTATTGTATAAGCATATAGTTTATAAATACAATCTATGTATTTATTAAACTATTAAATTTATCTTTTTAAAAAAGATTTATTTACTTTTACTGGTAAAAAAATCATTTCCTGTACCTCCAAACAGGGGTATGGGGAATATTAAAAAAAATAAAATAAATTTGATATGCACAATCTATAAATGTAGATAAACATATTGTAGGGATAAAATTTTCATTTGGAGCATAAAATTTATTTATTATTTTTTTGCAAATATTTCAAAATATTCTAAGTACAAAAATTTTTAAAATAAAATTCCACATTATATTCTTCTATGAAATTTGTTTAAATTCTTGGTGTAAATTAAGAACAGCATAAACAATCTAACAGCTTATTGATTTCCTCTAAAATAACGAAATAATAATAAACTAAAGATAACAATAATGAGATCAATTACACAATAGAATCCATCTACCAAAACACCATTTTCTTGAGACATATCCATAATCTCAATGTGTGTTTTAACAATAAATCACTAATTTCAAATTTAGGCATAAACTTGCAAGTTTAGATTTTACAACATATCTGGAAAGTAAATTACAAGAAGTTTCAAACTGAGGTTCTCTAAGTCCATAATACCACAATCCCTGCGTCTCTGGGTACCTGTGCATGCATGGTTGACCACGGAGGCTCACCTCCCAACCTAGGCCTTTTCAAGGCCACCCCCGAGCTAGGGGATCCAATAAGAAACAGGATAACAAATAGACAATCAAGAAATAGGGAAAACAATCAGGAACAAGATGACACTAAATCAATTCCCAACAGGATATAACAATAGGAAGACCTCCTAGAGGTCTTTCTGAAAACAGGGTAGAGGTGGACTACCAGGAGGAGAAGCCACAACATGATAAAACATCCCAAGCCACACATGGACTTGGGTAGACCATCTCCAAGAGATACGGTCTCAATCTCCTTATGGCCCCCAGGTGCTCGTAGGCTATGTTTGGCATCATGGGTATCGTGGAACCCCATGTTTATCCCTCCACACATGGGAGACTCTGCACATCCTGGGTCTACTTCCTACTAACCCCTTCAAGGTTACTCCACCCTCCCTAGGGTGAGTAAACCTGGAAGAAACCATCCCCAAATTGCAATTACAAAAAGGAAAAAAAAAACAACAATTATAAACTTTTAAAAATTCATACAAAACCTGGATAAAAGCCATGGACTCCATTAATGGAGGTCCAAGCTCAAGAACACAAAATATGAAGAACAAAATAACACAAGGGCCAACCTTTCTCCAAGTGTGTTGAGTATCTGAAAACTTGAACTCCTTCAATGTTAGCCTTCTCCTAAGCTTTCCAACAAATCTGGTCTCCAAATCTAGAGAGTGGGTGATCAACTAAAACTTAGCCCAAGGCCTTTCCTAAATAGGCAAACCTCCAAGAATGGTGGAACCAATCAGAAGAGAGAAGGAAACTTCCATCCCCTTCTTCCCACTTGCCTTCATTCACCATAAATGGAATTGAATGTAAAATTGAGAAAAAGAGAGGTTAACTAAAACCTCACAACTCTTCAAATCCGTCCAACTTCAAAATGGAGACTTTAGGGGAGTAATAAATGAGTTTAAAGGCTTATTAATGGTTGAAAATGACCCCTAACCCCTAGGGTACCAAGTTGGGTAGCTAAAACTTACCCCGGTTACCTTCTAGGAGCCCAAAAGACCTTCCTAAAGTCCACCTGAAGTTTGTGCACGGATTTGGGGTCTTGGTTGACTTCTAGAAACTTCCTAACCCAAGTTTAGTTGATCACATCCTAAGGTAATACCCTGGTTAGGCCCTAAAACACTCAATAATAAACATACTTAACCATGCCAACACATAAGCCACAATTTGCCAAATTTGGCACATTAATTAAAACAATGACATGGTTAGATCATATACAAAATCTATTTTAATTACACACATGCAAACCACATTTACGAAATGAAAAACATCACAACGAGGTCCATGTCTCTTTATTCAAAGAGGACCTTGGCATGCACGGTAAAAACATATATTTCAATATTGGATCCCCAAATTTAGTTCCATGGTCAACTTATCCCGCACACTCATTGCACACATCAGTAGGTCCAATAAAACATGATATAAACATAATACATCATAACTGCATGGTTTAAAACTATGTCTGTAAATTACTCAACTAAGCATAACTTCGGTTTCCTAAACCGTCTTTACATTACAATAGTTTTAAAACATCATAAATCATCATATGTATGTAACCATAACTGAAACTGAAACATAACATGTAATATCCCAAGTGTACCCTGATTACATAATCAGGTACTAAACATATAAAATAGGATTCAACATATCCTTAAATACATAAGTGTCCACATAGTCTAATATGTCTGAGAAATAAGTACTGAAAGCATAGAAAACATAATAGCAAAATGTGACTGTCTGATAGGTCTCACAATTATGTCAGATGATAGGTGATGTTTACCTTGAACTAGAAGCCTAACCGATAAGATCTCAAAAGACATTCATCTTGTTCCAAAATGAAGGTGGCACTATTGTCAAGCATTTTAGTATCTCTAATCTAATTTTGAGCTTGTGAAATTCAATATATGTTAAAATTGATGAGAAATACAAATGTCTTTTTGTTTTGCTATCTATCTAAATTTGGGAAAACTTAATTTTACATTCAATGGTAGTATTGTAGAGTCAAAGACAAACATACTATTATTGTTTATACTAAATGAAAAGATGAGGAGAAAGTTCAATTATAGTGAAAAGATGAAGAGAAAGTTTAATGATAAAAATTTTAAGGATGTTTTGAGATAAGTGCAAGACAATAGCTCCACATTTTGGCTAGAAAATAGAAACAATTTTATTTTATTTTTTAAATTAAAGTTTGTCATAGTTGAGATAAACATTCAAAGCACTTAAATATAGAATATTGTAAAAGTATACATGTAAGATATTTTTGGTTAGATTTCAAATTTATATTTTATTCCAATAATTAATTGATAAAAGTTGATTTTGTATAGGACGTACAAAAGTGACATTTATAAAAGAACATATTGAAGATCAAAACATGCACATGTACACCAACAAAATAATTAATAAATGAAAGTGTTTTTCAAAATCATTTTGTGAAAATATGTATATAATGTTGAAGTCTCAATTTTTTTTTTTAGAATTTTCAATATTCTAATTTTTTAATGTTGAAATTATGTTATTTTTTGAATTATTTATATACAAAAAAAAAACATAAGTTTTGAAACTTGAAGGTATGATGACATCTATGTAAACTTATAAACACATCAAAAGAAAATAAATTGCCCTCTTACTTTTCTTTATCAACCCTTCTTTTAGCTTGATGAAGTAGTTTTCAAATATTTAAAATTATCAATTAGAGTCAATTTTGAGGATCCCTTTTAATGAAGATTTTGAAACTTACATGTATAAGCAACACTTTAAATAATTAACAAAGTAGCATTTCGGTTGATGAAGTTTTTAATAAAACTCTAAAACTTGTTGACAACATGATTCTTTCTTTTCCTTATTTGCATGCACCACCCCCATGTAAATAAGCCTTTTAAATAGAAAATAATACTTATTGGAGCCACTTGAACCACCAAAAATGTATTCTTTAGTCATGTTTGCAATCTATGATTTCCTTGATTGGCAAACTTAAAGGTTCGTGAACCTCAAATATTGTCAAAACAATGAATCAACTCATCTTTTTCAGTGAGGAGAAAGTTAGCAAAGATTATTTTTTTCCAAAAAAAAATGAAGGCAAAAATTAGCCAATAATATAGAGAATGAAGAATTTTTAGCCAAAGGGGAGGTTAGTTGATGTAGGGCAGGATGGGAAGAGGGGCCAAAGGCACACCCTGATCACCAACCTCCTTGCAGAAACATCACATGGAAGCAACAACACAATAGGGAGAGAGAGAATGCAAAAAACTTCATACATTATCCTTCAATAGGTTCATACATATCGGGTTGTAAGGCCTTCCCGATTACAGCCAAATACAATCGAAATTCAATTACACCAATCCTCATCCATGTAAGTATTCGAATTTCAGATCCAATCTTCTATCTCCTAACACTGATCTCCAAAAATCCTGCTAACTACACTACAACTACAACATAACACTTTATTTATATAAGAGGCTATCGAAACAAGTCGGCCTTCAGATCCATCATTGGAGTAGGAAATGATCAGATCTAGGTCCACACACTTCCCAATGATCAATGTAACCATTAACTCCATGACCAAAATTAAATGTACAAGTCAGCCTCAATAGAAAATCAAAATAAACCACTCGGTGAGAAAGATTACCGAGCGATAGGAAATGAACTCGGTGAACCAACTAAGCCAACTTGGTTAACGAAGGAATTGAGTAGCAGCCAAGTCCCGTCCGTGTAAACAGGAAAATGTCACCGAGAGCCCAAAATCAGCTACCGAGCACAACTAACAACTCTAACTTGTTTTTGGTGATACAAGATTGCCAAGAACATGAGATGCTCCTGCATCATTAGCAAACTTTAGGTTCTACTGAAAAGGAATTTTTCAAAAGCTCATACTATCCAAAAGGGAAACAAAAGACTTACACTTTTGGAAAAGACACTTGGGGTTTTAAATTACTTCACATGGTGGATAATAAGCATGATTTTTTTTTAAATGGTATAATTAAAAATTTAGGCCAATAGTACTAACAATATATATAAAAAATAGTTCCATCATTGGGACTATCTATTTGTACATATCTAAATATATTCATCTCCCAACCACCAATAGGTCTTCTCTCTAAAATAGTCGTGTCCATACTGCATCCATGGTTTGTCTCATTATATAAACCTAATGTGTCTTGATTGGGACACATAGGATCCTCCATGTGTCCTCTAGAATTAAGGCCATCTCCCTAGTCTAGAGATGGAGCATACCCATCTCACTATGCCACCTCTCTACTAGTGTTGTCAACATGGCCATGTGTGGCCAAATGATTAGCATCCATGCCATATAATATAATCCACATGCCCTTAGTAGGTCCTAGTCTACATCTTGAAATTGGTCCATAAGCCTCTGTACCATCTATATCCTCTCTCATGTGGTAGCTAGAGGTAATCTCTCTTGAACACCTAAACTAAATTTTAATGTTTCTAATCATCATCAAAATTTCATTCCTATCATATATACTTCCCTATTTTGCATTTTAACAAGATTTTCTCAAACACACAGCACTTTTACCATTTTCCCTTCCCATTCACCTTTTTTGGAAAATTTACCTTGCTTTAGTCCCATTCACCAATTTCTTGGTGGATTCACCTATTTGTGGACCCTTTCATCACTTTGGCATTGTTTCATCCCTTTCCTATCCTATTTGACGATTCCTTGACATATTCACCATGTTGTGATAAAATTGATTCACTTTTCACTCATTTTTTATGCTTTCACCATAAACTTCATGGATCTATTTGTTTGCTCCACATTTGCCCCAAATATATACTAAACTACAACCTTATCATGGATGTGTCTTCCAAGTTGTAATCAATGAATGTATCATGCATGTTTTATTCCTAGCATTTTTGGTTCCTTGTTAACTAGCTAAATTACATTTCAAATTGTGTACTTGGCATTCTTTGAGGAAGGGAGGGAGGGAGAGAAAGAGGGGATAAGGAAGGTGAGAGGAAGAGATGGAACCTCAATCCCCCATCATCAATAATATACCCTAAACCATGAGTCTTGAGCCCTAAACACTAAACAGTAAATCCCAAGCCCTAAATACTAAACCAAAATAATTTAGATAGATATAGGAAGAGAGGGAGGAGGGAAGGTGAGATGGAGAGAGGGGTGAGGAAGGAGGAAGAGACCTAGAGTTGGGAGATAAAGAGAGGGGGGTTGTAAGGAAGATGTGAAGAGGGGGGATAGATGGATGAAGTGAGGGAGAGATCGAGAGCTAAAAGAGAGTGAAGGATTGATAGAGAGGGAAAGGGGGGGGAGGGAGAGATATACTCACAACCCTTTATAATTAGTTGTTAATCTTATACCATAGGTCCTAAAACCTATAACTTAGATCTTGAGTCCTAAACCTTAAACACTACATTTTGAATCTTGGGATCTAGACCCTAAACCCTATACCATGAGAGAGACCCTCAAGAATCTATCATTAACCACACACAATGAACCCTAAATCCCAAACCCAAGTTTTATAACCTTAACTCCCTAACATCAAATATAAACATTATACCTTGAATCCAAATCGTTAATCCTAAGCTCTAGGTTCCAAACCCTAAACCATGAATAATTTAGAGAGAGAGGGAGAGAGGAAGGGGATGTGAGAGATAAAGGGGTAAGAATAGAAGGAGATGTAGAGGGGAGAGAGTGAGGGTGAGGTAGAGATGGGGTATATATGATATATAAAGAGATGAGGGGAGAGGGAGAGACAATTCAAGAGAGAGGGAGGAAAAAGGGTGGGAGGGAGGGAGAGGTACAAAGGAATACCTAGAGTAGATAAAGAGAGAGGGTGGAATGGGGGGAGAGAGGCTAGAGAGATATGTAGACCCTTAATCTACCATCATCAACCATAAATCTTGGGCTCTAAACCCTCAACTCTATACGATAAACCATAAAACCTAATATTAATAATTTTAACACTAAAACCTAAAAAATATATTCCCTAAACCCTCGTATTGTACATCCATCATATATCATAAACACTAAACCTTACATTTTAGGACCTAAAGCCTAAATTTTGTGTGTGTGTGTTTGTGTGTGTGTGTGTGTGTGTGTGTGTGATAGATAGAGAGAGAGAGAGAGAGAGAGAGAGAGAGAGAGAGAGAGAGAGATGCAGGAGCATCTTGGGTCTTTGAGCAATCTTGCATCAACCAAAAATATTTCCTATTTTCTGTACTTGTATGTTGTTTGCATTATAATATTTGCATTTATTGGTTTCATGTTATGTGAATCTTACATGATGTTGAGGACCTATTTTGGAACCTTCTCCTATAAGCACATAATGATTGGATGGATCGTTTCAAAGTTAGAGTTGTTTTCCTTGTTGTCAGAGCTATATTTTCTTGCGTTTCGCACGCTGATTGTGCATTGTGTAGCTTTTGATCCATAATGAATGAACCTTTGCACTCTTAGGGCCTTAAATTGGACCTAAATTACTATCTTCACCTAAGAACACAAGTCCTAATTCATTATGAGTTGGGAGTTATGATTGTTTTCCTCGGGTACCTATTTTCAGTCAGTTTTCACGTGAAACATGGAGTGTTTCCTCTTGCGTGGTTCCGTATGATGAGATGGGATCTTGCTAAGTTAGGGACATGTTATTGGATCATGTGTGGACCTAAATATAAAGGCACATCATGTTTTGTTGTTTCTTTCTTTAGTTTTGGTTTATTCTTCTAGGCTGGACCTATAATGTAATTAAATGCCTGACTGGCCAACTTGTGGCTTTGTTGACTATATATTGAGAGCTTAGGTTGATGTAGAAGGGAGATAAGAAGCAAGAAGAGGAAGTAGGAATTAGGAAATAAATCTAGATCATGTGAGATCTTGTAGATCAAATTGTTATCTGATACTTGTAATAGCAAAGCTAGTGGTTTGCACACTCGGAGACAAGGAGATTGCTTGGAGGCTTGCAAACTCAAGTTCAAATCTGCCTTAGTGTTTCCATCAGTTGGTGATTTGTTTTAGAACTGAACTAGTTGAGGGATAGCAGAAATACTTTGATTGTATTTGGCCCTAACCCAGAAGGCCTTACAACCAGGCATGTTAATGAAAATTCAGTTGAAAAGCATATTCTTGTTGTGCAATTCCGCATTGTGGTATTTTTCTGCTTGTTTGGATTGTCCTTAATTGGATCCTCCTTACCTGACCTACGTTAGAGAGAGAGAGAGAGAGAGAGAGAGAGAGAGAGAGAGAGAGAGAGAGAGAGAGAGAGAGAGAGAGAGATTTTCCACAAAAATACAAGTGCATTATGTGAAGCCTAAGGGAAAAAATAATGTGAGAAAGTAATAGTGTGCTCATTTTATTGTCTACGTTTGGAAATTTCCAAGCCTTAGGGTTGGATTTATCTTGGAAATCCAACCCAAAGGGTTGGACTAATATTTGAATGCCCCAAAATGTGTTCTTTCAAATTGTGAAAAAACAACAACCTCAAGCATTCTCTCCACTAGGTTTGCATGTATTTCAATGTCAAGTCAAATGTATAACTTGTTAGAATAATTGAGAGGGGGGGGAGGGGTGAATCAGTTAGATCAGTTATCCTATAGTCCCAAATACAAAGATGTACTCCACAAAATAATTCAACCAAATTATGCAGCTTGGTAACACAAAATATCAATATGTCTATTCACTTTACCGATTACCAGTAAATAGCTAATTGTGATTACCAACCAAATCAATTATGTAGTATGTAAAGTATGATAGCAAAACAATCATCACAAATAACACATAACATAATGATTTAACGTGGAAACCTTGTTAAGAGAAAAACCACTTGGGATTGGTAACCCAAAATAATTCACTCTTCTGAAGTGAGCTCGGTGAAGAGCCAACCCTGTTAAAGGTTACAATACACACTGTTAGGTGTGACCTGGTTAGAGGATTTATCGCTAACAGTTAACTTTTGACCAGCATTCACTATGGGGTCAACAAGATAACAATGTACATTCTATGAATGACATAGGACATAATATAAGACGGTTAAGTCCACTCGGTTAAGAGATTTTCTGAATCAATGGTTAAACTGGTACAGTAATGTTCTGATTCAAATACAACTTAAATTGTAGATATTCAGAAGTATGCTAAGCCCATACAAATCCTCTGATCATTAATCAATTCACTTCATTAATATTCTTCAACTTACTTTCACTCTGTAAATGATTCCCTGACGCTCGGTAAACTCTGCAGTCTCGGTTCTTCAATAACCAATTTGATCAGGCATGCATGAATAAGTTCTTCACGCGAATTCTTTGCAATCTTCTTCTTCTGGCATATTTCAATAATGAAACTCATATCTCTTATATAGACAAGTAAACCATTTTCTTATCAACCATCAAATTTTTCCGCTTAATCTACTTCGTCTATTGTGCCTCTTAAACCTTCCTCGACAGATGTGTCATTAACACGTTTCAATCTTACCCTTTAGATCTTTTCTAAATTTTGTTAGTCGTGGATCTCATAAAAAACTTCATCCTTAATCTCAAAATCATACCAATATCTAGCTCATCAATTTCAGTCGGCTGATCTTAGCATTTAATGTTTTCATCTATACTCGATTGATATAGAAATGCATTGGTGATAACTAGTTGAACTAGCTCGGTTAATACTGTCAGTCGGTATACACTACACTAGCTCGGTGTATACAAAAATTTTCAATTACTGACCACATTAACATGTTCAAGTCAACAATATACAACCATAGACTCATCAATAAGTTACCCAATGTTTTCCTTATCCTTATCTGTCATATCCATCTTTTTCTTCATGTAGATATCTCAGTTCTTCATCTTTTCTTCCTTCAATAGATGTTCAGATGTTTGTAACTAACATGATAAGTACTGTCAAGACTAGTTGACATCAATGACAAAATATTGACTGATTTAATCATCTTACATATCATTTCATTACTCGGTGATCTCTAATCACTGTTTCTTCAGTTCATTCAGGTATTCAATCAGTTGTAGTTCATCATAACTCTCTCTTTGATTTCTAACCATGCAATTTTCTTTATGTTTTGACTATGTTAAGATTTTGATCTTTAATTTCTTTTGCTTCTATGGTTTTTCTTTTGTCAAAAACCAACATATGGTCTTTTTGCCTTCATTTTTTACTTATTTGTTGAAATTTAAAATAAATAAGATTTTTTGAAACTAGATTGTATTTAATTCACAACCATTTTTTCAATTCTTGAACAACTTCAATAAAAATTAAGTGTTTGCATGCTCAATTTTGGTTTTCCATGATGTGCCACTTTGAATATTAGTAAAAAACATATATACTAATTAAAAAATTAGCAAAAAATCGAGCATAAAACCCATGGTGTTAAATACTATTTAATTGAAGATATTTTTGAAATACTAATTTTTTCATTGAAGAGATTTTCAAATTACTTAAAAAAGTTTAATTTAGGGGTTGAACACCAATTGCTATTTTATGTTTTTTTGACAAACATACCACTTTATGTACTGCCCCTTTTGAAACCCTTTATTTGCACCATTTTAAAAAAAATGTAGTTTACAAAGTAGATTCAAAGCGCTTCAATGCTTTTTCTTATCGTGTCTTCAAATTTTGATCATAACTATCTTCAATTTACCATCCAATACCATTCTTTATAATTTTAGGAAAATGGCCTCTTAGACCGCTTTTTGGTCCCCCATTGAGTTTTAAATATTTTGCTTGGACAAAATCACTTGCCCTCATCCTTTTTAATATTTATAATTTTTGAAGATAGTTCTCAAGAAATTTGTAGTTAGAGCCTATTTTAAATGTGATAGAAATGCTATCAGTGCATGCTTTCTTGCTTTAAAGGTATCTAATAAGACACTCATGCAAGGGAAATTCAAAAAGTCATGAAATTAAATATATATATATATATATATATATATATATATATATATATATATATATATATATATATATATATATATCTTTTAATTATTTAAAACTACTTACTTAGCATGTTGACTACTCATTTTACTTCACATGCATCCATATTGTCATTTGCATGCACATCAAAGTGGGGGCAAAATGTAACAACAAAAATTGCAAACCTATGCCCTTTTCCCTTGTGTTTTGGATCCACTTCAATTTGGGTGTCTTTTATGCATTAACTGTTGGCATAACTTCATTACATTGTCGGTTACCATTCAGTAACTGCAAGAAGTAACAAGTAACGGTCCCCATTCGGTAACTGCCAGAAGTAACGAACTGCAAATTACAATGTATAAAATCCTTTATGTTATCAAATATATGATCGAACATTTTAATCTCTCTCATGTGGTATCAGAGCGTTGTAGAAAGGATAATGTAGAGCGGTTGCATTTGCTGTGAGGATCTACCTGATGTGTCTTTGTGTGTGCCTCTGCGATGGATAGCCTGAACATGGTAATGTCATCAAAGAGATCAAATGTCTCTCGCACTAGCCGGAGGAGTAATATCAGTGTGTGCTGGCTGGAGGAGTAATATCATTATTGTTGCCTCCATTATGTGGACAAGTGCGATGGCTAGGAGTCATATCATTGTCGTTGCCTCCATAAATCGAAATAGGTAGCAACTACATCACAAGGAAAAGGAAAAATTGCATATTGCACAGTCTTGGATGAGATAAACCTAAGTTGATTAAACTAGGCTTCAACGTCTTCTATACTCATTGTCTTCATCAATTACTATATATGGAGATACACAGTTAATGATAAAGTATCAATTAACATTTGGAGCAGAGTTGTTTGCCGTCATTTTTGAAGAGTATAATCATGGTGAAGTATTTCATTTCTAATACAGTCATAATATAGTAAGTACACACTTTCAACCAAGTATAGAATACATACTATTTTCAATTTTTTGGTTGGCGATTTATAGTATTTTTGTTCAATGGATATTCCATTAGATAAATACTCTGGTTTCAATTTTCATACATGGAGAATTAAAATACAAATGCAATTGATGAATAAAAACATATGGGGCATAGCAAGTAGAAAAGAAAAACCACCTGTAAATGCAAATAAATTGTTGGAGTGGAATGGTAGAGATGATAAAGCCAAGGCTATTATTGGTCTTGCTCTTGCAAATTTTGAACTTCATCACGTAGATCTAGATAACACTTCTGCTGAGATTTGGGATAATCTAAACAAGTTGTTTGGAGCAAAAGTTGTCAATGCAAAGTTTTCTCTAAAAATTCAATTGTTTAGATTCAAAATAGAAAATGGGATCACGATGTCAAATCATATAAGTAATTTAAGGTCTCTCATTAGAAAACTTGCAGAAGTTAAGGCTCCTATTAATGATGATATTGCTAAGGCCATCCTGCTAAATAGCTTATTTTCCAAATATAGTAATGTTGTCTTTACACTAAGTCAACTCACTTCGCAGACTCTAGAGGATATGATTTTAGCCCTTCTAGCATAAGAAAATAGGACAAAGAAAGTCATAGAAGAAGCTCATCAAATAGATCAAGCATTATACTCACAAAATACTAGAAAATGGTCAAATAACAATAGAAGAGACAACAAAAGTTTTTATTGTAAGAAAAAGGGGCATACAACATGGATTTGTAGAACCATAGCTAGTGATGTTCTTAAAGGAAAACTTAAAGAACAATCTGAAGAAGGAAATGTTGCATGCATTGAAAATGAGGACACATCAGATGATGGAGAGGTCATTAATGATTTCAGTCTCCTATTAATTGCAATCTTGTGCTTTGAACCTTCACATTTGGAGGTTGGCAACATCAGAGGATGGAGGAACTTCCATCATCTCAAGGAAACTTCTCACTTTGAGATGGTGTTCTGCATGAGAAGCAATTTTTGACATTTTTGTTTTTCACTTTTGTTTAGCTTTCTAATGCTAACAAGTTTGCAGAATGCATGTCTTTTGAAGATTTATTTTGGAGACAGGTTTTTTTGAACTTGATTTTGCGCTCAGTATGGATTGTTGTCTAGAGAGCTTCTAGATTAGATGATTGAGAATTATACTGATGCAGGAGCATCCTGGGTGTAAGAGCAATCTTGCATCACCCAAAAATATTTCTATTTTTGCATTCAATAAGGGCTATCTTGTGTAGAGCTACTATTTATGGAAACTTGCTATTTTTAGTAATTTGGTCTTATGATCTCGGAATGTTCTAATTTTACATGTGGAGGTTCATCTCGGTCATATCAACTTGCCAGCAAAGTTTCATGGCTAGATCAGGTCTAGTTTTGAAGATATTGAAGATTTTCGGTATTGGCAGCAGGGTACAAAAACTTTGAACTCAGTTTTGAAGGCTTTAGAGGCCTCAGATGAGGTTGAAAATTTGGGTGAAGGGCACTTGCGCAGGTCAAGCCTGTAGAGCGCTTTGTGACATTTTCAAATTGGGGTTATAATAGTCAATCGGGTCAACTGGTGATGACTTATGGTCTCCGGAAGTCAGGCCACCTGAAATGACAGAAAATAATTTTCCTTTAAAAATTTTGTTTAGGTTTCAAAAGTTATTTTGAGCCGACTTTGATGTAATAAATCAAAAAATAAAATAATTCTAAGTTTGGTCGGCCCTTAGGGCTAAATTTCTGGAACCTTCTCGGGCGGTGGAAAATGCCTATATAAAGAAGGCCCATAGTGTTGTCTAGGGCAGTTCTGGGTAGTAGATCTGGGTATTGATTCGAGGCTTAGTCCTATAGAATATTGTAAGGGAATGCCCATGTGGCTTTGCATATTGTAATTCTGAAAGTTTGTAATTCCACATTTGTGGAGATAATAACAAGCCAATTTTCTGTTCTTGCATATTGTTGTTGTTTCTCTGTTTCTATTATGTGTTTATGGTATTAAGGGGAGCACCCTTCATCATATACCCTTTCACGGTCATTAGATAATGACAAAGATCTATCGCATCTCTTAGGGATCATTGTTGAATAATTCAAGATTGTGATTCGAGAGTTTGGGATTGAAAGCTTAAGAACACAACTCGAAGCTACACCTTTCCAAGGGTCACAAGACAGCTTGATGGAACCTTGCATGATTCAGGATTTGCAACTTCTAAAAGAAGAATTTTTCAATATATGTAATCATATTATGTAATCAACATGTTTTGTTATGTAAGCCTTAAGGGGATCCCTAGGGCAAGGTGAATTTTATGTTTTTAGAATCAACGTAATAAGGGGGGAATGTTGGCATAGCTTCATTACATCATGATGCAGGAGCATCCCAAGTTAGTTGGCTATCCTGCATGTTTGGGAGATTTGATGGAGTCGTGTGGACTTATTTTCATATGTGAGGGGTTTGGTAGAGTTGGATAAACCTACTTGGGTCTTGGGTAATTGGTTTTGATGTATTTAATGGAACTTGGCATGGTCTTGGTTGCTCAGCATGGCCTAGGAGGAGCTTGGCCTTGCTTAGAAATTTGGTGCCTATTACAGGCTGTATAAGTAATTTTCCACAAAGAGTTAGTGGATGAAAATTTTAGGGATTGAAGAGGACCTATATTTCTACCTACGGTTTGAAGCACGAGTTCTAATTCATTCAGAGCTAGGAGATATTGCAATTTTACTAAGAAATCAATTTTGGGCATTTAATTATTGTTGTTGGCCGACTTGTGGCATTTAATTTATGTGTTTGTATTTAATTTATGTTCAGGGCCGACCTATGGCTTAGATTGGTATACGTAGGGGTTGTGGGGGAAGTCTTTAGGCATCATTCATCCATCTTGGAGAAGAGGAAGAGGTAGAGGAGCAAATTTTGAGGAGAACTAGTAGCTGTGGCTTGGGAAACAAGGAGATTGCTTGGAGGGCTGCGGGCACAAGTTTAGATCTTTCTGGAGGTTTCTACCATAGTGTGGCTAGGGTTTGGATTGGATATTGAGGGATCTTGCAAAGTTACTATTGGAATTGCATTGTATTTGGCCGTAACCCGGAAGGCCTTACAACTGGGCATGTTGGATGAAAATATGATAATTCTATTATGAGTTTTGCAATTGTGTGGTTCTAAATCTTTGTATTGTTATTATATTCTATTGTGTGGTTATTTGCTGGGGGCTAGGACATCTCCATCGGGGATTCTCTTGCCTTGCACTGCATCACATCGTCGGTTACCATTCGGTAACTGCAGGAAGTAACAAGTAACGGTCCCCATTCGGTAACTGCCAGAAGTAACGAACTGCAAATTACAATGTATAAAATACTTTATGTTATCAAATATATGATCGAACATTTTAACCTCTCTCATTAACTAATGTACAAATTGGCATATTTTTGTGTGAAAATTGACAAATAACCTTTAACATACCTCGTTTCATCTTCATAAATCTTAAGGGTCTAAACGGGTTCATCATCACCTTGGTTTAGATCCACAAGTATAAAATTGACCCAAGTTATTTTCACGCACATAACTTTGAATCCCTAACTTTTAAAGCTAGTTTTGTAACCTAGGTTGATGTTTATTTTTCACAGTACCTATTATAAGTCAACTAATGCACATATTTTTAAATTATTCACTTGGGTGGTGTATCCAAGGATAAACCCTAATTTATCATTATCATCATATATCTAAATGCAACAACATTCACAAAAGAGCACCATAAAGCATCCTAATTGCATTGTCATCTTACATGATTATCCTAGGCATGTTGCACACTTCCATGTTGTCTTTAATCTTGGTTCATTAGTGTTGAATTAGTCTACCCAAGGCTTTGATTGAGGATCACATGGCTCTTGCTTAGCAAGTTCTCAAATAGTGTTTGTAAACACCACCTCACTTTAAGCAATATAAGAAACAAGATAAGATGAACAAATTCTAGTTATCAAATTTCAGCTAGTTTACTTATACAACTCTAAATTTAGTTTCATGTAATAGTTTACTTCTAGTAAAATTCCATAGACAAAAATTTGAACCAAAACAAAAATAATCATTTTACACATTTTTGACATGCCCACCTAAGTGAGACCTTAAACTCCAACAAAATTAAAAATCAACTTATAACATCACTTGCAACTTTTTCCAACATTTAAAATTAGAACCAAATTTCACATTTAATATATCATCTATATAAATATACATATCAAATCCCTAAGCTTTGATCTAAATTGATTATTTTTGGTGTTATTTATCTTACGATTGGTCTCCTCAATCACAAGCAGATATTTTGTAAAATAATGATATTCCTATTCCTTTCCCGCCATTGTTAATTTTCCTACGAAAATTTGGCGCCAAAATCACATGAAAACTAGGTCAAGAGAACACTGTTCTCCTCATTACATCTTTGTTAGTGTTTCTGGGCGAGAAACCATTCGACTTTGAGTTCTTGGATCGTCTCATAGAGCCAGCATACTGTTCAAAATGCCTGGTCCAGATTTCAAAGCGGATAGAGGTAAGCTAAATAATCCCAGATTATAATTAAGGGCTGGAATGGGACAGATCTGATCATTATGCTAAATCGTTCTTTTCCTATTTTTTATGTAGAGATTTGCAAGGATTTCCTGAAGAATTTCGTAGCAGACAATGGCGTTACAAAGTACATGGACTTATTGGTATGTATATCTTACCGAAACCTTGATTTGGAAGGAGCATTGACGGTGACACAGTTTTTGAAAAGAGCTATATTTTTGAATTTTTTTTGGGTTTTTCTTGCAGCAAAATGTTGCTAACAGGAGAATACGATGCATTGACATTGAGCTTGATGATATCGGCAAAGTAAGATGTAGAAGCCAATCTATTAGATTTATTGATTTTATTCGTACAAGAAAAATAATCAGCGTTACAGTTAGAGGGTTAAATCTTTTAACGCTAAAGTGTTGTGGTTCTTAAGCTTCCATGTCCATTTTTAGTAGAATAAGGCTTTTGGAAACACCCATTTGAAGCTTTTGCTGATGCCTGTGCACATCGGTTGCCTTGCAGTACAAGGATTTAGATGAGGGGTTTTTGGATAGGGTAAGGACAAATACTCGTCGTTATGTCAGCATTTTTGCTGAGGCAGTTGATGAATTGCTGCCTGAACCTACTGAAGTTATTCCGAGAGACGATGACTATGATATATTAATGAGGCAGAGACAAGAAGAGACTGGAGAAAATGCAGATACTGTGGACCCTTTTCAGAAGATGCCTGCAGAGATTAAGCGTTTCTTGTAAGTTAGTTAAATCGTGCCTTGCTGTTAAGTTTTAAGTTATTTATGTGGCTCCTTTTATGCATGTGCCATTATGCCTATTGATTTGTTCTAAAGCTTGTGAATTGATGGAAGATAACTAGTTGTTCATAAAAAAGAAACAAGTGTGGTCAATGTCATAATATACACAGGGTTGTTGGTTTCTCGCCACACGTCAGTTTTTAGCGGGTTTCCGGCCTTTGATGCCTGCCCATTGCTGGAGATATTCTGTGCATCTAAGCTTTTACAAGGGTATCTTAATAAACATTGGGATTGACATTTCAGCCCTGGCCCACTCAAGCTCAACTTAGGTGTAGACAAATGATCATATGGTAAATGTTCAGCAACCATGCTGATCTAAATGTTACAATAAACCATGTAACAAAGCAGAGAGGTCTTAAATTAGTTTCTGAACTAGATGTAATTTAGGGCCACTTTTCAGAACAAGGCAAAATAAGTGGAAAAGAATGTTGCACACAATACATAGCATTGTGTTGATTTATTTTCATAAGGCTTAAGATTGACAAATATTGACATTTTGTTGGTATTTGGTGGATACCACAGGGAATCCTCAAGTATGCTATGAACTTGTATTTGCTTTGTCTATTTTATTCTGGCAAAGCCTAAAACTAATTGAGGTTATCTAATCTGAAATGGGAGTCCTGCAAAATGGTTCAAGAACTTTTTCATGTTCCAAGAGACCTTAATCTGAGTAAAAATGAAAGAAATGATACACGTAGGTCACATTGAGGTTCACAATGCAATTCAGTTTAACCCGAATGCAAAGTAGGTGTATGGAAAATCCAACTATGTTGCATGTGATTTAGGTAGTGCAACTGTTTTTTACTGTCTTGATGTTTTTTAAAAGTTTTTTGTTCAGTGTTTGGCTGCAACTAACTAATATGTTACTGTCAATGCAGCGAAGTTCACATCAAAGCCTTTGCAAAGGAAAAAGCTTTTACATTGAGAGAAGTAAAGGCCTCACATATTGGACAGCTTGTCAAAGTGATGGGTATAGTTACACGCTGCTCGGATGTGAAGCCACTGATGCAGGTTGCAGTATACACTTGCGAGGAATGTGGATTTGAAATATATCAAGTATGATTTTTCTAGCCCTTGTTGGTTTGTGTATTATCTGAGTTGTGTTTAGTAACCCTATTATGGGAATTTTCTTACTTTATGGTTCACTCTCTTGCTGAGATGTATATTCAGTTTTTTCTTCTGTTCGAGTATCTTATGATAAAGACATCTTAAACAGGAAGTGACAGCTCGGACTTTCATGCCTCTTTCTGAGTGCCCATCTAATCGCTGTAGGACAAACAATGCCAAGGGCAATCTCATCCTTCAGTTGAGAGCCTCAAAATTCTTGAAGTTTCAAGAGGTAACTTAAATTTTTATTTTCTTGGGAGTAAAAGAATAATTCCTCATCAGATGTTCTGGCTCTTGTAAGCTAACATTTTTTCATGCTACCAAATTAAACTCACATATGCATAAGCACGGTAGCCTGAATGTTTTAATTTAATGATGAAAAGGGGTTGAATTACTTGTGCAATTGATTACCTTTCTGCTTCGTTGAGAGTGCTAGTCCTACAATGCTTGAACCTCATTTAGGTTATTTAAACTTTCTTACTGATTAGAACTGTTTCATTTGTAGTTACAGAGAAATGCATAATTTGAGCTCTCTTCCATATTATATGGGTATCTTCTCCAGCATATTTGTATTTATGTGTGCATTTCAGGTTGCCTTGGCTTGGGCCATATTTCCGAGCTCAACTTACTGTTACCATCAACTTGTTGTAATGTATTATGTAGTCTCTAGTTATTGGTTGTGATCATTATTAACATCTATTGGGGATTGTAATTTATGAAATTTGACATGGTTTACTTTTTCCCTCAAGATTGCCTACCCTTTCTTACTATAGTTTATACTCTATATTTGCTTAGAGTGATTTGCTTTCAGCCCTAAATGGAGTAGTTTTGCATTTACTCTTTCGCCACATTATGCTTGATGATCCAAATCTAAATCATTTTTCCCTATAGATGCAAATATTCTTGCAATGATGTGACCCTCTGGCAATCTCTGACAATTTTTTTTAAGTTGCCTTGTACTATTTGGGTGTCTTGGGGATTTTAGTGCATCTTAGAGTTTTCGGTGCACTTCATGTGTTCTCTCAAATAATTTCTTTTCAAGGGTCTTTTACTAGGCAGTCCTTCAATCGTGGATTCTGTTTTACTGTCTTACATATTAAAATTGAAGGTTATTAGGTGTAGACTGTTATTAGCGCCCATGATTTTAATTTCAGGTGGCACAGGGCATTATAAGCATATGGTTTAGCTCTAAGTCAAGATGATACTTTCTGTAGTGCCTCTGCTATATACTTTTAATTGTGGGTTGAACGATAGATCTCAGTTAGCATTCTTAAATAGAAAGCAATTTTGTTGATTCAACTAAGCATATTAGGTTTCAGTTTTTTTTTTTCAAGTAAAGCTGTCTGCTGTTTGATTGTTTCCAGTTCAAGAGGATTCACAAATCACGCTCTTTGTGCATCTAATACCTTTCTCCTCTGCAGGCTAAAATTCAGGAGCTGTCAGAGCATGTTCCGAAAGGACATATACCTAGGTCGATGACAGTACACATGAGAGGAGAACTCACCAGGAAGGTATGCTATCTACAAGATAATATTGACTGTGCATTATGTTTGATGCTATATATATATATATATATATATATATATATATATATATATAAATATAAATTTTTGCCATAACTAGATTTTGTTTTGACCAGGTTGGGCCAGGTGATCTTGTGGAGATCTCTGGAATATTTCTTCCTATGCCTTACACAGGCTTTCGAGCCATGCGAGCAGGTTTGGTGGCTGATACATACCTGGAAGCAATGTCAATCACTCATTTCAAGAAAAGATACGAAGAGTGAGTTTTAGCTTCTCATATGTCATGGAGTTTTCTGATTCTTGTTTTGTAAGGGCTTTTATTTTTCCAAACATGATCCTCATTGTAAATAAGAAATAACATTAGTGAATCTAGATGTATACTTTATGTTAAGACCAAGAGGGGAAGAGTAAAAATATGTTTTATAAAATGTCAAAATTATTACTAATAGAAAAAAATGTTTACATTTTTAGGCAGCAGAATTGTTTAATTGCTATGCGTCTAATTATCAATAACTGAAAAATGGTTTACAAGATTTGTATATGAGCTAACCTTGGTGATTGACAAATTAACATTCCCTTTTTAATGTGAAGGAGTTATCATGAAATTAAGCAGTATTTTGAATTACTTAAAACTTCTCTCGGCCTGGTGTTTTGATGGAAACATTTGCTTGCTGATTTGAAGGCTGAAAAGTCTATTAGTATGACAGCTTAATTTCGTTTGAACTAATTCAGTTGCCTTGATAGGGCTCAAACTTTGATATTGAGCTCATTGTTTTGACATGTTCCAAAATTTGATAATAAGCTTGTGACATTGAAAAGTCTCAAACTTAGATAACGAGCCTGTAACTTTGGCAGATCTCAACTTTTCATAATGAGCTTGTTATTTTGATGGGTCTCAATCTGGGACTAGTTTTGTCCATTGCTGCAATTTGAAAAAATGACCAAACGTTATTAGCCAGTACGAGTAGCCAGCATCATTCTAGAGCACTCTGTATTATTGCTGAAGAAAATATTGAAAATGACACATTGGGTACAATCAGTACATTATGGAGGAACATGTCTCCTCTCAAATTCACCACACAAGTTATCTCAATAACCTCAAATAATGGGAATAAATTAACAAGAACCAACTTCATCATAATCATCATAAATTGTATCTCCAATATTAGCAAAATCATTCTTCACAAGAAGTAGATTCCCTTTTTCAATCTTTGCAACAACTGAATGCTTATCAAATATTGTGAGTGACATCTTATAAATATCAATATTAACTGTAGTTAATGTTGGCTTAATGAGATCTACCATCATTAGAAGAAATATGAGTAACATTATCACCATTATAGTAGGCACATTTTCACCATCGATAATAGATTGAACACTCGTAAGATACGGGTAACAAATCAACCTTGGATCTCCACCATGAATAATCTATCCAACCAAAATTCATATGCCTTGTAGAGCTTGAAGATGACTTTGATCTTCACAACAGGGACAAATTTGAACATTAATATGACTTTGAATAAATTTGAGCCTTGTTGGAATCTGCTTCAAATTCATCTACAAATTGATAGCATCTATTCACGCTTACACTGTTACCCTTTTACAGTCCAAAAAAGCAAATTCAACACTCTGTCATATCACATGCAACAATCTTCTTTTTCTTCATTTTCTTTATTTTCTTTCCCTTTCTCTGATACTCTTCTCAGACCCAAGTGGAGCAGAATATAAGTAGATTTTATTACTTTATAAGATAGGCAGAAGACAGTTGAACTGTCTCGACTATCTAAACTCAAAAATGGGTACATAATTTATGTGTTAATTCTGATGATTAACAGTTTAACAACTTTATACATAAATGGAGGATCTTTTTGCATTGTTATCGGCATCATTTCCAACATGCAGTAACCAGCTTGGTGCTGAATATTATACTAAATGATTTATAGTTATGCAAACATTCTCGCATGTTTTAACAAGATAATAAGCTTGTTGACTGTATAAAAATAATCAGTGTTCCACTACCCATTGGGGGGATGGTGAGACAAAGGGCCTAAGTTTGGGGATGGGGCTGGTGTGACGGTGCTGATATACATATAGTACTAGAAAAATTAATTATGAAAAGATGTATAAGAATTACATTTCAAAAGAAACTTTGACAAATTCATAAAATTGCAAATACTAAATACTAAAATATGAATGGTATGTGTCAAATATGTCAAATATGACTGCTGATTATGATTGATATTATATTCATCACTGGTTATGTGAAACCCTTATACATTGAAATCAACCATATATGCAAATGGAATTGGATATGAATTGTTGGATAACTATGACAGTAGCAACACATGAATTGCAAACATGGAAACACCAATAGATTCCTCAGTTTTGATTTTTATTTAGGGTAACCAGCATAATCAGCAATAATGCATGCAATAGAAGCTACAAACCCTCACAAATTACCCATATTAGGTTTCCAAAAGATCTGAAAATGTCCTTCAATCAGCCAAAATATATGTATATCTGATTTGCTTGCAAATATATAATAAAATAAATTTTAAAAAAGTACACTTTTAAAATGTCTAGGGATTGGAGACTTCCAGAAGCTCCCGAGATGCTCAGGGGACTCTTGGGCATCCCTAAGATGCTCAAGAGATTCCTAAGTATATATAAAAAAATAAATTTTAAAAAAGTATACTTTTAAAATGTCTAGGGATTGGAGACTTCCAGAAGCTCCCGAGATGTTCAGGGGACTCTTGGGCATCCCTAAGATGCTCAAGAAATTCCTAGTTGTCCCTGAGACGTCCCGGAGACTGGGAGTGACAGGACGGTAAGGGGATGCTCCATTCTCTTCCGTAAGTCCCCGAGACGTCCTTGTCTTGGAAATACGGGGCTCTGGGGAAATGCGTCCTTGTGTTTCACTGCAAATAACAGAAGCTTTCTTAATTTTCAGAATATACATAATGCAAGTATATGCCATATGAAGTAAAACTGAATTTTGTCAACTTGATGTAGGAAGTGTTTTTAAATGGTTATAGGGGCATCCCTAACATGCTAAGGGGATTCCCAAGTGTCCCCGATATGTCCTGAGGACTGTCAGTGGCAGGATGGGAGTCCCCAAGTCCCGAAGACGTCCGTCTCAGCAACATGGGGCTCTGGGGGGAATGTGTCGTGTTTCACTGCATATAACAGGTTTTTCTTAACTTTCACAATATACACAATGTAAGTATGCGATATGAAGTAAAACTGAATTTTGTCAACTTGATGTAGGAAGTGGTTTTTTAGTGGTTACAGTATTATGTGATTTTTTGGTTTAGATTTAATTTTGTAGTTTTGAATGAGGTTAATGGTTTACAAGAAATTCATTTTTATGAATAAAAATAATTTCTTTTAGTATTTGTTATATATTGGTGAGATTCATCAAGGTGAAGCATAGATGCATTAACATTTCATTGATGATCATTGATATATTGAGAAATTAAGATGATGTAAATTGATTCAATTGTACAATTAAATTCAAATTAACCATAACATAGTTTGCTACATGATAAATAAATTATCATATAATTTTTTTAATCAGTAAAATGTTGATTATTTTTAAGATATTGGAATTTAAGCTTCCTTGAAAATACGAAGCGTCAAAGAGCAAAGACCCCTTAACAGGTCAACAAATTGCTTCATTTTAACTCCACTCCTATCTTGTGAATGAAAAAGCATATTAAAACTTACTTCTTAATTAATTCTCTCGTCCTTCCTCGTCACCACTTTCCTTCCTCCTGCCCTTCTGCACCCTGTGACTGCTTCTTAGGTTTACCCATGTAAGACCTCTCCTCCTCATCCATGCTCTGTGAGAAGCCTTGTTTATCTTCACTCCCCACTGTTGAACAATCAGCTTTGACACTTTTTTAAAAATGTCTCTGCCCTAACGAGACCATTGTAGGTTTGGGATCCGTGTCTTGCTTTTCAACTACTTTCTTACACTTAACCTTCTTGGGTGTTTCAGTAACTTCTTTTTCCACCAAATAAAAATGAGGGAAAGCCTCCCTCCACCAAGTTGCTTATTTTTGTTTCTCTTCCTGGCACAGTCTGTAGCCACGTGCCCTGTTTGAAAACATTTTCTGCATTTGAAAGGGATTCCTTCATAATCCACAGGTTGCAGCCAAATGCCATTTGCAATTTTCAAACATGGATCTGCCAGAGGAGCTTTCATCATATCCATCTCAACCACAATCCGAATGTAAGTGGTATGAAGGAAAGTGGAAACCTAAAGATACCTTGTCCATCTCCAAAAATCTACCCAGGGTGTTACTAAAAGCCTAAAAAAGAGAACTTAATCTAGTATTCCAGGGGGAGACTTAGAAGTCTTACCAGGTATCTTGTCGAAGGATTCAGTGAGAGGCCTACGGATGGGTTACCAAGGCTTCAACAACAACAGATGCTTACCAGGTATCTGAATCCTTACAGATGCTACTACAGATGGAGTATTACCAGCTATCTTACTGAAAAGGTGGGTTACCAAGGCTTCAACAACAACTAATGCTTATCCTCCCAGCTCCATTGATGCTTGCACAATTTTCTTCCTGTCTCGTGCATTGTCGAAAACCACCACAAAAATCCCTCGGACCCTAGGATAAATTTGCACATCTCCTTCCAGAACGGAGCTCCAACTCCAATATCTATTTATGCAGTTCACCAAGGCTTGGCCAAAAACCTCCAATTCTCTCTATCAAGTCCATCTGTATGAAAAACTTTTCACAATTACATTTGCCAAACCATTGAGAGTTAGTACTTGCATAAGCAACCAACTAGTATTTGGACTAGGCCTATTATTCCAAGAACTATAATTTGAGTTTCCCTTTTTTCATAATATGGAGCATGTGAATCTCTGCCGTGCACTCAAGTTACTAGTCAAGCAGTCAGCAGTAGGTTTTGCTGCCTTGATTTGGCTGGCTTGCCATTTCATTGGAACATTTTTGTCTGTATTATTGGAAAGAAGCTTCTGTGATTTATGTAACTGTAATCTTGTGTCGTATCTTACCGATTAAACATTTTTTTATATTGTTTATTCCTTTGTACTCTAGGTATGCTCTGCAAGGTGATGAGCAAGAACAAATCGAAAGGTTAGCTGAGGACGGGGACATTTACAACAAGCTTGCACGTTCTTTGGCTCCAGAAATATTTGGTCATGAGGATGTTAAGAAAGCTCTATTGCTTCTACTTGTTGGTGCTCCCACTAAAAAACTGAAGGATGGGATGAAGGTATGATTAATGAACTGGAAAAGAGATGTAAATGGATGAATTTCGAAGGGTAGCCTCTGTGTAACTTAAGATTATGAACTGTTTGTTATTACAAGTTGTGGGTTTCTATTATATTTCACCTATTTCTGGCTGGATATTTTTACCCTTGTTTTGGATAGGTGTGACCATAATCTGTAGAACTGGTTGTAGCTAGAGTCAAATATCTACTGAGTCGCATCAATTCCTATTGTTTCTACTCAATGAACTGTATATAGCTCATTTTCATTGAATTCACAGATTAGGGGTGATTTGCATGTCTGCTTGATGGGAGATCCTGGAGTTGCAAAGAGTCAGCTGTTGAAACACATGGTCAGTGTGGCACCTCGTGGAGTTTACACCACTGGGCGAGGAAGCAGCGGTGTAGGTCTCACAGCTGCTGTTCAAAGGGATCCAGTTACAAATGAGATGGTCCTTGAGGGTGGCGCTCTGGTATGAGTAATTCAATATGTTGACCTGTTAATGGCGTTGTAATTGTGGGTTGGGATGTTAATCAAATACTCTGTGAGGTCGATCCTAGAAGGCTTAGCTAATATCCTTATTTGGTATATATAAAGCAACGGTAGTAACATTTCACGTTTTGTGGGATGAACCAGGTTCTTGCAGATATGGGTATATGTGCTATTGACGAATTTGACAAAATGGATGAGACAGATCGTACTGCTATTCATGAAGTGATGGAGCAACAGACTGTGAGTATTGCGAAGGCGGGCATAACAACCTCTTTAAATGCAAGAACTGCAGTTCTAGCTGCTGCAAATCCTGCCTGGTATGGATTGAGTCATTGATCATGAATCTGGTTTTATGTCCTAAAAATGAATTATTAATCTGAATCTTAGATTCTTGAAATAACAGAAAACCAGTGTGAAGGGTATTTATGCTCAAGTTCTACAAGAGCGAGAGATTTTTAATTTGAACTGCTGAATACATTTCATACCATTTCCAAATCAGCAAACTATTAAATGATAATTTTGTTACAGTTTCTTCCCACATCAATTAGCCTCAATTTTGTTTTACGCTCTGATACTTGTAACTTGTAACTATGACAGGGGTCGGTATGATCTCCGGAGAACTCCTGCAGAAAATATCAATCTTCCTCCAGCATTGCTTTCCCGTTTTGATTTGATGTGGCTGATACTTGACAAAGCTGACATGGATAGCGATTTGGAAATGGCTAGACACGTTTTATATGTCCACCAAAAGTGCGAGCCACCCCCTTTGGGTTTCGCTCCTCTCGATTCATCTATACTGAGGTGAGTAACTGACTGATTCTTAGATTCTGATTTTTAACTTGTACATACTATAATGTTGACTGCATTGATTATGTTTTCATGGGTGATTTTCACCAGGGCATATATAGCAGCAGCAAGAAGAACGGTGCCTTCTGTACCTAAAGATTTAACAGAGTACTTTGCCAGTGCTTATGCTGCCATGAGGCAAGAGGAAGCACAGAGTGATGCGCCACATTCTTACACCACAGCAAGAACACTTTTAAGCATTCTTCGAATCTCAATGGTACTAAGATTCTAATAAATAGTACATTTGTCTAATTACTATATACTAAAGATTAAGTCTCTGGCCTTAGAATTTTTTTAAATTAAATTATGTTGATATACTTAAAAAAGTTGATGTTTGGGTTTGTACATTATGATCTTTTTTGAGGACGAGAAGATTATGAAAGAAACTTGCAAGAGTGAGCTAATACGAGTTGTCTGCCTCCAGATTTTTCAGTCTTCCTGTATCTATATATCTCTAGCTCATTCTCGCAATTTTCTACCATTATCTTCCTATCCTAAATTTCATTTTGTATGTTCTTAAATATTGATTTTCCAAATATATTAAAGGGCTATGTTAATTGCCAAGAATGATATCAAGAAGTTAAATATCCTTGGTGATTTTTCGTATGTAAGATTTTTGACTGGACCATTAATTCCCAGGCTCTAGCCAGGCTTCGATTTTCGGATACTGTGGCCCAAAGTGATGTAGATGAAGCCCTCCGGTTAATGCAAATGTCAAAGTTCTCTCTATATGCTGATGAAAGAAAGAAGAGCGGTTTGGATGCTATATCTGACATCTATTCCATCATTAGAGATGAAGCCTCCCGAATGAACACCATGGACGTTAGATATGCTAATGCTCTCAATTGGATTTCTCGGAAGGTACTTTCTATGAACTGCTTTTTGGCCTAACCAATACCAGTTGATTGTGTTATTTTTATGGAAAAAGTATCATAAACTGGGTTTTGTTTTATGTGCAGGCTTACACAGAAGCTCAGCTTAAGGAGTGCTTGGAGGAATATGCAGCATTGAATGTGTGGCAAATTGATCCCAACACATTTGATATCCATTTTATTGACGCTTAAAGTGCGCAGAAAAAAAAACCCCTATAATGTATCATAACAGTGTAAAGTAAACGTTCCATCGTTTCCAAAATTCTAGAAACATGTAAGTTTTGTTTTAGGCGTTCTCATTGAACTGCCAATATTCAAGCTTATTTTCGTAGATAAGATTTTAAGATTCCACTAGTTTCCTAAGCAAAATGGGAGTGAGAGCACCTTGTTCAATTGGTTTACCCCGTGAATATTCATTTCCATTTAATAGATAGATGTCTTTTATAAAATGTGGATTGAATATTGTTCCATATATGGTCGAGGAGTTCGTTTTAACATATTTTTTTCCAGCTGGGATATTTTACAACAATTTTTGGCGAAGTCTTTTTTCCTACTATGAGAGATCTTGGAGTACAGACAGTGATCTTTTGTCATTGTCAAAATTCGTTTCCTAAAAGTTCATTTTCCTTCACATCCTAACGTTCGTAAATTGCATCCTACAATATTGTATGTTGGGGATATTATAAGTTTATATTGATCAATGATTTAATGGGATGAGATTGGGCGAGGCTATTTAATCTGTTTTGATTTATTTTAGATGGTTTTGGTCAGGTAATAATAATTTTATTGTTTCCCGCCACAATTTCATTGTATCATACAGATCGATTTTTTGTCCAATAGGGAAAAGAAAAAAGCTTGAGAAGCTCGAGCTGTCCATACTGGAGTTAGTTTAGTTAGAGGGTGTCTAATTTGGGAATATTATGCTTCGAGCCTCTCTCCGGAGTGCTATCCCTTGTTCCTTAGGTCGCTCCGGATATCGCTCCTGCGTTCGGAGATCCCCTTCAGGAAGGATTAGCTGTACGCCTGCCTAACAAACACATGCCCTTATAGATAGTAGGGCGAGCATAGAGTAGTTTATCTAGTAGCAGGAGTAGTTATATACCTATACCCAGTTTACGAAACGTGATCGAGATGTAGGTGATCGGGATAAGTACCTTCCACAAACTACTTGGTCATGCCATTTAACAATACACTATTGATTGTGAAAATGTTTCGTGATTGGTAAATTATTTCAGTAAGCACTATTTATAGTAGGAGTTGTCTTGAAGTCTAAAGGTATTTGAATATAGTAAACTATCCTTAGTTGATATGTGCAACTAGAAATATGAAATTAATTCAATTCTTCGAAATTAAAACTTTTATGACATCCTTAATTCATATATAATTGTGATATTCTATTAAGATTTAATTGTGTAGTTTTTTTTGAGTCAAACTCATTGACCCATGATTCATGAGTAGTGGTTCACCGAACCCATCTCTCATGAGAATGAAATGGAACACTTAGCACTCATTGGATCTAGGTGATGCTCACAGAGGTGAAGCACCGGGACTTCTCGGGAGGTCACCCATCCAAGTACTACAACTCAAGCATGCTTAACTACGAGTTTCCTCCATGGTTAAACCCACTCTGCTTGTATCCTCATTTGCAAAACCTTCACCAAGTATTGTGCTTTATGAACCATTCATTAGGAAGCCCCTTAAGCTCATCAATTGATAAGTAGGAGATATTTTCCACAGCAAGTCAAATTGTGATATTGCTATCAAGATTTAACTGTGTAGTTTTTTGAGTCGAACTCATTGACCCATGATTCATGAGTAGTGGTTCACCGAACCCATCTCTCATAAGAATGAAATGGAACACTTAGCACTCATTGGATCTAAGTGATGCTCACAAAGGTGAAGCATTGGGACTTCTTGGATAAATAATTCTTTGCAATTTGAAAACATGTGTAAATAGTTGGCTAAATAATTGACTATATGATATATTAATATAAATTTTATAATTTATAATAAACATGAAAAGTGTTACATTAGTAAAAAAATATGGTATTTGAATATAGTAAACTATCCTTAGTTGATATGTGCAACTAGAAATATGAAATTAATTCAATTCTTCGAAATTAAAACTTTTATGACATCCTTAATTCATATATAATTGTGATATTCTATTAAGATTTAATTGTGTAGTTTTTTTTGAGTCAAACTCATTGACCCATGATTCATGAGTAGTGGTTCACCGAACCCATCTCTCATGAGAATGAAATGGAACACTTAGCACTCATTGGATCTAGGTGATGCTCACAGAGGTGAAGCACCGGGACTTCTCGGGAGGTCACCCATCCAAGTACTACAACTCAAGCATGCTTAACTACGAGTTTCCTCCATGGTTAAACCCACTCTGCTTGTATCCTCATTTGCAAAACCTTCACCAAGTATTGTGCTTTATGAACCATTCATTAGGAAGCCCCTTAAGCTCATCAATTGATAAGTAGGAGATATTTTCCACAGCAAGTCAAATTGTGATATTGCTATCAAGATTTAACTGTGTAGTTTTTTGAGTCGAACTCATTGACCCATGATTCATGAGTAGTGGTTCACCGAACCCATCTCTCATAAGAATGAAATGGAACACTTAGCACTCATTGGATCTAAGTGATGCTCACAAAGGTGAAGCATTGGGACTTCTTGGATAAATAATTCTTTGCAATTTGAAAACATGTGTAAATAGTTGGCTAAATAATTGACTATATGATATATTAATATAAATTTTATAATTTATAATAAACATGAAAAGTGTTACATTAGTAAAAAAATATAAAAAACTAAATAACTATTTGTAAAAATGTAGAATTAATATTATATTCCAAATTTTATTAGTGTTTGCGGATATTTATTTAATTTTAATTCAAATTTAATAAATTTTAAAGATTGTCTTTTATAAAAAACTATCATTTACAAGTTGTAATTTAAAAAAAAATGGTATAGGTTGTAAGGAAAATCTTTTACATGTTATGATAGAAAAGTAGTTAAAATCAATAATGAACCAACAAATGTGATCTCTTGAAGTTATATGAGTTATGGAAGCACTAATGCAAAATTCTGTATAACAAAAAGTTTTTACATTATTTTTATTATTAAATGCAACCTAACAATGGGGATTGACCCTTACATAAACAAGGCCTAAAGGAAGAAAATTAGGCCATCGACAATACATAGATAACACAACAGGTGCTAGCACAACATTGTGAGGTGTTGACTAGAAAGACAATACGTAACACAAAAGCTAGAAGCCCTGAAAAGTAAAGGTCAAACTCACATCACATGAGAGGATGAATGAGAGTTTGAAGAACAATTCTTATTACGTTGTCAAACAATAGTTCAGGTGATGTTATCCTTAGGCTCCCCCTTAGGCTCCCCAATGATGGAAACTCTATTAGGGCAGCTATCAACACAACAATTAGTGTTTTGAACAGGTAGAGCAAAGTCAAGAGAAACTTATTGCAAAATAGAAGTAAGGTAGTAGGATCAACATGCACCACAAGTCTAGCAAGGGTTGCACCAGAAGTAGCAAGGGCAACATCCAGGGTTGTAGCACAAGCAAAGATTTGGACAAGCAACAAAAGCTTGATTCCTATCAACAACATGGGCCACATCTAGATATTCAGCAGGGGTTTCATCTTCATCAACAAACAGTGAGTCCTCAAAGGAAGAATTAGAAAAAAAGTCAGAAGCACATGTTGTCAAATGCTCAACACTTGTAGCCCTCTACCAAGATGCAACACTTTTTCGATGCAGAAGAGTGTAGTTAGTAGCCATGTGCCCAATAGAGAAGCAACACCGACAATGAAAGGGAAGACTCTCATAATCCAAGGCTTGAGTCCATGACCTTTCCCTAACCATGATCACCACCTCACTCGGAAGTGGAGACCTCACTCAGAAGTGGAGTGGAGATATCCCTATCAACCAAAATGTAGACTGAAGTAGAATGGCCTAGTGAAGCAATAGCTTCATCCACCTTCATCATCCTTAATGGTCCCTAGGCCATAACCACTAGAACCTAGTGCTGAAGTCCTAATATCGTTGATAGCTAGCAATGGCCCAGGACCCTCAACCTCAATAGAGGAAAATAATCAAAATTATGAATTAGCCAACAAATTTGGTCCTAGAGAAGTTTTTTTTGTTGCTTGAAATATCAGTCAATTACATAAACATTAATACAAAAAATGGGTTCTTATGAATCATTCATCTCTTTAAGTTATAATGAGTTATGGAATCATGTTTGAAAAGATGATATATGTTGTAGTGAAAAGTTCTTACATTTGTTGTCGTTGTAAAGTAATCAAAATTATGAATGAACTAATGAATGTGGTCTTAGAGATGCATTTTGTGTTGCTTGAAGTTTTAGTCAAATACATTATACACCTAAAATTGTCTTCAAAAAATTAATTAAATAGTTATTATTTAATTAATAGTCATTCTTCTATTGTTTGATACTTTTTTTTAATATTTAGTTAATTCACCTTATCTTATTCATATTTCATTAAATATGTTCCTAAAATTATTTAATTACCTTGTCATCATATGACCATGTCTCCTAATCCACTTCATTAGTCCACCTCATCCATGAGGCTAAGGAAATTAATTAATTTAATTTTCTATTGTTTGATACCTTTTTTTAATATTTAGTTAATTCACCTTATCTTATTCATATTTCATTAAATGTGTTCTTAAAATTATTTAATTACCTTGTCATCATATGACCATGTCTCCTAATGCACTTCATTAGTCCACATCATCCAAGAGGCTAAGGAAATTAATTTATTTAATTTTAAATAAGCCTATTTATCTTCAACAAAGAATCTCTATTCATAAGGGAAGGGAAAGGGAAGGGCTATGTGGCCTCATGAGACTAAGGCTCATGGCTATGTGTCCTCACGAGATCAAGTCTCTGCTACCTTTCTTATCATCTAGTCCAATATCTCTTCACATCCAAAGGACACTTATCCAAGAGTCCAACAATTGGAATTCTTCTTCCCCAATTCTTCCATTAGTGATGAAGAGATCCCTGACAAGTGTCTCTCCCTCCCATAAAATCCTCCATATTGCCAATGTAAAAGGAACTTCTCCCCCTCTATTTCTCTCACATTCCAACAAATCTCTACCCTCTCAACCATTTCAATCTCGTGGACGTTCGAAGGAGTTCGACTCTTTTTTGGGGCTTGGTTTCATGCTCGAATGCCATGTGTCCTTGTTGCTGAGCGACTTGCTTTTGCTGGTCACCCTCGATGTTTTTCTAATGCAATATGAGTGGACATCTCGCGGGAGTTTGAGTTGTTTCATTTTTCGTTTGGAGATCTCGTTCCTGTCTGCCACATGTTTCTTTTTTTGCCTCAACCGAATGCTTCCACGCGTTTAGCTCCACGAGCTCATTGTTTCTTTTAGTTCTGGCACGATTTAGAGAAGGCAGTAGTTGAGTCGTCGTAATCGCAAAAGGGTGGTAGATGAGCGGAGTAATGGAGGATCCGATTCTCTGAACCAGCGATGGAGATCTCAACTTCTTAAGGATGAACACAACGCTCTATCTGATTTGCCTGTTGTTAGGGTTTTCAAGCCACCGCTTCCTAGCCAGTATTTATATGCTGAGCATTGTAATGTAAAAGGAGGACTTTCACTTTTATGAACTAGTTATAAGCATTGAGCTCTATTTCAAACACTTGAGCACAGTAACCTGTATAAATAATGTTGCATTCACAATCTTGGTCAGTATTCTCTCTCTGACCCAAAACAATGCATGGACATCCATCAAAGCATAAGATGCAGAGCCACATTTGCCAGCTCCTTCCCGCGCAAGCTAAACTAAGGAGTTTTGGAATCGGCATCGAACATCCATCAAAGCATATTCGTAGGGATGTTTTTGTCATAAATTATATTTGGAGAGGCTCCACCAATATGCATGCAAAATGTAGAATCATGGGGAAAGCAACTAAATTATTTCAGAACGCCTCAAAGAAATGTCAGCTCATGGAATGCAGCGATTGCCAGTTTTACACAAAAAGGATTTATGCAAATCAGAAACTTCGAAGCATATGTAAATCTCAAGGCACATGAAATGTTTGATAGAATGTCTCAAAGTCGTGTAAATCCCATCGAGTCATGGTGGCAAAAGTGTTAATAAAATCTATTTGCTAAAAAGCTTTAGAAACTTCTAAAATAGTTACAACTAGAAAACACCAAACCAATCTTTGTCAGTATTCTCGCTGCCCACAACATAAACCATACTGGTGGAGAGATTTTAGTCAATTACTACAGTTGGAAACGTTCTTGCACGCATGCACTCAAACTATCGAAGCTCAAACCAAGCACGTGAAATGTTTGATGGGATGCATCAAACATTTATTGCCCCATTCAATTTATGATTGCATGATAGACATATTACAGATTTAGTTTAAAGGCATTCAGAAAATTCAAGCAGATACGTTGTCGAGCATGAAGCCGGATACTACAAACTTTGCCACCATTCCACTGCCTGCACCAAGATGGGAGATCTTGAAAAATGGAATGAACATGGATCAAAGCAGATATCAGAGTAGAGTTTTGTCAAACATTGTGTTTGGGATGTCTCATAGTGGCTACCTTGAGGACACTTCAAAACTTTATTATTAATATGCTTGTTGAAATGATGGTGGTTGTTTCTTTTCAAAATTCAGCGATGACTATCAAGTCATTGCTTGAAATGCAGAAATATGGTGACTATCAGAGCTCCTACATATTCTAAACGACGCTGGGGTATGTGCAGGATCATCAGGGGTCAAACTATGTCCTTAAGTGGCAATGAAAAATTAGAAAATCAAGATTAATCAACTTGACATGAAAAAATGAACTAGTTATCTACCTAATATCAAAAAGTTGTAAGAACATAATTTGTAGGAAATTGAATGTAGTTTTTAAACTACTAAGCCTTTTTTGAAAAAAAATTAATATGATTGGTAAAAAGTATAGATTGCAATGCAGCACTACAAACATTTCAGCAAAAAAATAAGAAGTATGTGTATGTCTGACCACCCTAATCAAAAGAAAATGATAATATTTTTTTTATAATATTCTATATATAAGTAGCTGACTCATGCCCGGATGTGACACATATTTTTTGATATTTTTATTCCAAACAGATAATTAATTATGATTTTTTTGCTACAACGCTTTCAGAATTTAAAAACTCTCGTGTCTGACCACCTTTACTCATTGAAAACTTATCATAATTCAATTTTTTTTTAATTTTTTCTTATACTAGACGAAGCATAAAATGTGACACATCTTTCGGATTTCAAAAATGTTACATGGTTTGAAAGTTATAGCTATTTTTCCATCAGTATGTCAATCAGGGCTTTAGACGTAAGTGAACTAGAAAATAACTAATAAATACTTAACGAATTCAAAATCTGACAACACTTATATCGATGGAAAGCTGACAATCATCCAAAGAAACCCTTATCGTTTTATTGAAATCGGGTGGAAAAAAAGTCGTCAACCTAATGCTCGAAGTGTCGATATAAGAAAAATAGAGAAAAAACATGTTTTTTGCACACCTTCAGCATTGACCATGGGGCTTTGGTTTCCAAAGCTATTACCAAGCCTAATCGGGTACCCGAACCCCGATTTTTTCATGTACCTGATTTTGTTTGAATTTGAATTTTGAAAAGTTTCCCCCTCCCACTCTTTTTTTATTTCCCTTTAATTTTAATGTTTTTTTCTTTCACCCTAACAATCAATAATTTATATATTTTATATTTATGTTTTATATTTTATATTATATAGTATATATATTATATATATTATTTATTTATATTATATATTCGATAATATCAATTTAAACGACCTAAGTATATAGTCTGTTCAGATTTATATTAAATGCAATATTTTTATATTATAATATAAATGTTACATAATATATATATATATATATATATATATATATATATATATATATATATATATATATATATATATATATATATATATATTGTTGCACGTATATAATATAAAGTCTAATATATATAATATATAAAATGAATAGGACATTAATATATTGTATATTTGATAATATATATTAAATGTAATATCTAATATATCTTATAATATATATTATATATTTAGTCTATTAAATATTATATTTTTAAAAATATTTTATATATTATTTTAATATTTAATTTAAGTTATAACAGATCCTCTCATGAGACAACAGGTCGAATCGGGGTCGCTAGACGTCTTAAGGGGTAATTAGGGTTTGTGAGGCAACTTCGGATGTACAGTGACCATTTGGAAGGCAATAGGGCATGTCCAAGGACCAATGTACCAAATTTTAATGACTTTTTCCTAGTCGAACTCGAAAAGGGTTCATGGGGTGCTCTTAGGAGACCACATGTCCAATAAATGTCGCTAGGTGTCTTAAGGGGTCATCAGGGCTCGTGAGACAACCTTTGATGCACGGTGACCATTTGGAACGCATTAGGACATGTCAAAGGACCTAACTCCATAATTTAGATGAATTTTGATTAGTCAAACTCGAAAAGGGTCCATGGGGTGCTCTTGGGAGACCATTATGCGATTTAGGGTCGATAGGTGACTTAAGGGGTCATCGAGGTTCCAAATGAAACTTTCGATGAACGGTGATCCTTTGGAACGCATTAGGACATATCAAATGACCTACGTACCAAATTTGGATAACTTTTGTGTAGTAGAACTTGAAAGGGGTCCATGGGGTGCTCTCGGGAGACCACATGTCGAATCGGGGTCGGTAGGCCTGTTAAGAGGTCATTAGGGTTCCAAATGAAACTTCGATGGAATGGTGACCCTTTGGAATGCATTAGGATATGTCATAGGACCTATGTACCAAATTTGGATGACTTTTGCCTAGTAAAACTTGAAAGGGGTCCATGGTGTGCTCTCAGGAGACCACGTGTCGAAATGGGGTTGGTAGGCCTATTAAGAGGTCATTAGGGTTCCAAATAAAATTTTGCTGGAATGGTGACCCTTTGGAATGCATTCGGACATGTCATAGGACCTACATACCAAATTTGGATGACTTTTTCCTAGTAGAACTCGAAAGGGGTCCATGGGGTACTCTTAGGAGACCACATGTTGAAACAGGGTTGGTAGGCTTGTTAAGGGGTCATTAGGGTTACAAATGCAACTTGGATGGAATGGTGACCCTTTGGAACACATTAGGACATGTTAGAGGACCTATGTACCAAATTTGTATGAATTTTTCCTATTAGAACTCAAAAAGGGTCCATGGGGTTCTCTGAGGAGACCACATGTCGAATCAGGGTCGGTAAGCCTGTTAAGGGGTCATTAGGGTTCCAAATGTGACTTTGATGGAAGGGTGACCCTTTGGAATGCATTAGGACATGTCAGAGGACCTACGTACCAAATTTGGATAACTTTTTTCTAGTAGAACTCAAAAGGGGTCCATAGGGTGGTCTCGGGAGACCACATGTCAAATCATGGTGTGTAGGCTTGTTAAGGGGTCATTAGGGTTCTAAATGAAACTTCCATGGAACGGTGACCCTTTCAAATTCATTAAGACATGTCAGAAGATCTATGTACCAAATTTGGATGACTTTTTTCTAGTAGAACACAAAAGGGGTCCATGGGGAGCTCTTGGGAGACCACATGTCGAAATGGGGTCAGTAGGCATGTCAAGGGGTCATTAGGGTTTGAAATGCAACTTCTATGGAACCATGACCCTTTGGAATGCATTAGGACTCCCTAGGGGTCAAAAGGGGTCAGGGGGACTCCCTAGGGGTCCTAACGTGTACTAGGACCCCTAGGGAGTCCTCGTGACCCCTTTTGACACATTGAAATACTCAAGTGTGTCTTAAGGGGTCCTTTTGACTACCTAGGGTTCCTTACACGTGATAAGGCGTACTAGGACCCCTAGGGAGTCATCGTGACCCCTTTTGACACATTGAAATGCTCAAGTGTGTCTTAAGGGTCCTACAACCCCTTAAGACACACTTGAGCATTCCAATGTGTCAAAAGGGGTCACGATGAATCCCTAGGGGTCCTAGTATGCTTTATCACGCGTTAGGACCCCTAGGGAGTCCCCGTGACCCCTTTTGACACATTGGAATGCTCAAGTGTGTCTTAAGGGGTCCTACGACCCCTTATGACACACTAGAGAATTCCAATGTGTCAAAAGGGGTCATGATGATTCCATAGGGGTCCTAGTACACTTTATCACGCGATAGGACACCTAGGGAGTCCCCGTGACCCCTTTTGACACATTGGAATGCTCTAGTGTGTTTTAAGGGGTTTTAGGACCCATTAAGACACACTTGAGCGTACCAATGTGTCAAAAGAGGTCATGGGGACTCCCTAGGTGTCCTAGTACGCGTTAGGACCCTTAGCGAGTCCCCCTGACCCCTTTTGACACATTGGAACGCTCAAGTGTGCCTTAAGGGGTCGTAGGACCCCTTAAGACACACTTGAGCTTTCAAATGTGTCAAAAGGGGTCACGGGGACTCCTTAGGGGTCCTAATACGCTTTATCACGCGTTAGGACACCTAAGGAGTCCCCATGACCCCTTTTGACACATTGGAACGCTCAAGTGTGCCTTAAGGGGTCCTACGACCCCTTAAGGCACACTTGAGCATTCCAATGTGTCAAAAGGGGTCAGGGGGACTCCCTAGGAGTCCTAACGCGTACTAGGACCCCTAGGGAGTCCCCGTGACCCCTTTTGACACATTGGAACGCTCAAGTGTGTATTAAGGGGTCCTTTTGACTCCCTAGGGTTCCTAATGCATGATAAGGCATACTAGGACCCTTAGGGAGTCATCGTGACCCCTTTTGACACATTGAAATGCTCTAGTGTGTCTTAAGGGGTTGTAGGACCCCTTAAGACACACTAGAGCATTCCAATGTGTCAAAAGGGGTCATGGGGACTCCCTAGGTGTCCTAGTACGCGTTAGGACCCTTAGGGAGTCCCCTTGACCCCTTTTGACACATTGGAACGCTCAAGTGTGCCTTAAGGGGTCGTAGGACCCCTTAAGGCACACTTGAGCATTCCAATGTGTCAAAAGGGGTCACGGGGACTCCCTAGGTGTCCTAATGTGTGATAAAGCGTAATAGGACCCCTAAGGAGTCCCCGTGACCCCTTTTGACACATTGGAACACTCAAGTGTGCCTTAAGGGGTCCTACGACCCCTTAAGGCACACTTGAGCGTTCCAATGTGTCAAAAGGGGTCACGGGGACTCCCTGGGTGTCCTAGTACACGTTAGGACCCCTATGGAGTCCCCCTGACCCATTTTGACACATTGGAATGCTTAAGGGTGCCTTAAGGGGTCGGAGGACTCCTTAGGACACACTTGAGCGTTCCAATATGTGAAAAGGGGTCACAAGGACTCCTTAGGGGTCCTAGTACGCTTTATCACGTGTTAGGACACCTAGGGAGTCCTCGTGACCCCTTTTGACACATTGGAACGCTCAAGTGTGCCTTAAGGGGTCATAGGATCCCTTAAGACACACTTAAGCATTCCAATGTGTGAAAAGGGGTCATGGGGACTCCTTAGGGGTCTTAGTATGCTCTATCACGCATTTGGACACCTAGGGAGTCCCCGTGACCCCTTTTGACACATTGGAATGCTCAAGTGTGCCTTAAGGGGTCCTTAAGGCACACTTGAGCACTCCAATGTGTCAAAAGGGGTCATGGGGACTCCCTAGGTGTCCAAACGCGTGATAAAGCATACTAGGACCCCTAAGGAGTCCTCGTGACCCCTTTTGACACATTGCAACGCTCAAGTGTGTCTTAAGGGGTTGAAGGACCCCTTAAGACACACTAGAGCATTCCAATGTGTCAAAAGGGGTCACGGGGACTCCCTAGGTGTCCTAGTACATGTTAGGACCCTTAGGGAGTCCCTCTGACCCCTTTTGACAGATTGGAATGCTCAAGTGTGCCTTAAGGGGTCGTAGGACCCCTTAGGGCACACTTGAGCATTCCAATGTGTCAAAATGGGTCACGGGGACTCCCTAGGTGTCCTAACGTGTGATAAAGTGTACGCGTTAGGACACCTAGGGAGTCCCCGTGACCCCTTTTGACACATTGGAATGCTCAAGTGTGTCTTGAGGGGTCGTAGGACCCCTTAAGGCACACTTGAGCGTTCCAATGTATCAAAAGGGGTCACAGGGACTCCCCGAGTGTCCTAGTATGCGTTAGGACCCCTAAGGACTCCCCCTGACCCCTTTTGACACATTGGAATGCTCAAGGGTGCCTTATGGGGTTGTAGGACCCCTTAAGACACACTTGAGCATTCCAATGTATGAAAAGGGGTCACGGGGACTCCTTAGGGGTCCTAGTACGCTTTATCACACGTTAGAACACCTAGGGAGTCCTCGTGACCCCTTTTGACACATTGGAATGCTCAAGTGTGCCTTAAGGGGTCGTAGGACCCCTTAAGACACACTTGAGTGTTCCAATGTGTGAAAAGGGGCCATGGGGACTCCTTAGGGGTCCTAGTACATTTTATCACGTGTTAGGACACCTAGGGAGTCCCCGTGACCCCTTTTGACACATTGGAATGCTCAAGTGTGCCTTAAGGGGTCCTACGACCCCTTAAGGCACACTTGAGCATTCCAATGTGTCAAAAGGGGTCACGAGGACTCCTTAGGGGTCCTAGTACGCTTTATCACATGTTAGGACACCTAGGGAGTCCCCGCGACCCCTTTTGACACATTGGAATGCTCAAGTGTGCCTTAAGGGGTCGTAGGACCCCTTAAGGCACACTTGAGCATTCCAATGTGTCAAAAGGGGTCGCGAGGACTCCCTAGGGGTCCTAACGCGTGATAAAGCGTACTAGGACCCCTAAGGAGTCGACGTGACCCCTTTTGACACATTGCAATGCTCAAGTGTGTCTTAAGGGGTCCTTCGACCCCTTAAGACACACTTGAGTGTTGCAATGTGTCAAAAGGGGTCACAATGACTCCCTAGGGGTCCTAGTACACTTTATCACACGTTAGGACCCCTAGGTAGTCCCCGTGACCCCTTTTGACACATTGGAATGCTGAAGTGTGTCTTAAGGGGTCCTACGAATCGTTATGACACACTAGAGAATTCCAATGTGTCAAGAGGGGTCACGATGATTCCCTAGGGGTCCTAGTATGCTTTATCACGTGTTAGGACACCTAGGGAGTCCCCGTGACCCCTTTTGACACATTGGAATGCTCAAGTGTGCCTTAACGGGTCATAGGACCCCTTAAGACACACTTAAGCATTTCAATGTGTGAAAAGGGGTCACGGGGACTCCTTAGGGGTCCTAGTACGCTTGATCACGCGTTAGGACACCTAGGGAGTCCCCGTGACCCTTTTTGACACATTGGAATGCTCAAGTGTGCCTTAAGGGGTCCTACGATCCCTTAAGGCACACTTGAGCGTTCCAATGTGTCAAAAGGGGTCACGGGGACTCCCTAGGTGTCCTAACGCATGATAAAGCGTACTAGGACCCCTAAGGAGTCCTCATGACCCCTTTTGACACATTGCAATGCTCAAGTGTGTCTTAAGGGGTCGAAGGACCCCTTAAGACACACTTGAGCGTTGTAATGTGTCAAAAGGGGTCACTATGACTCCCTAGGGGTCCTAGTACGCTTTATCACGTGTTAGGACCCCTAGGGAGTCCCCGTGACCCCTTTTGACACATTGGAACACTCCATTGTTCCTTAATGGGTTGTAGGACCCCTTAAGACACGCTTGAGCATTCCAATGTGTGAAAAGGGGTCATGGGGACTCCTTAGGGGTCCTAGTACACTTTATCATGCGTTAGGACACCTAGGTAGTCCCTGTGACCCCTTTTGACACATTGAAACGCTCAAGTGTGCCTTAAGGGGTCCTACGATCCCTTAAGGCACACTTGAGCATTCCAATGTGTCAAAAGGGTTCACGGGGACTCCCTAGGGGTCCTAACGTGTGATAACACGTACTAGGACCCCTAAGGAGTCCCCGTGACCCCTTTTGACACATTGCAACGCTCAAGTGTGTCGTAAGGGGTCGAAGGACCCCTTAAGACACACTTGAGCGTTGCAATGTGTCAAAAGGGGTCACGGGGACTCCCTAGGTGTCCTAACGCGTGATAAAGCATACTTGGACCCCTAAGGAGACCCTGTGACCCCTTTTCACACATTGGAACACTCAAGTGTGTCTTATGGGGTCCTAGGACCCCTTAAGGAACACTTGAGCGTTCCAATGTGCTCAAAAGGGGTCACGGGGACTCTTTAGGGTTCCTAGTAGGCTTTATCACGCATTAGGACACCTAGGGAGTCCCCCTGACCCCTTTTGACACATTGGAATGCTCAAGTGTGCCTTAAGGGGTCTTACGACCCCTTAAGGCACACTTGAGCATTCCAATGTGTCAAAAGGGGTCAAGGGGACTCCTTAGGGGTCCTAACGCGTACTAGGACCCCTAGGGAGCCCCATGAACCCTTTTGACACATTGGAACGCTCAAGTGTGTCTTAAGGGGTCCTTTTGACTCCCTAGGGTCCCTAACACGTGATAAGGCATACTAGGACCCCTAGGGAGTCATTGTGACCCCTTTTGACACATTGCAATGCTCTAGTGTGTCTTAAGGGGTCGTAGGACCCCTTAAGACACACTAGAGCATTCCAATGTGTCAAAAGGGGTCACGGGGACTCCCTAGGTGTCCTACTATGCCTTAGGACCCTTAGGGAGTCCCCCTGACTCCTTTTGACATATTGGAACGCTCAAGTGTGCCTTAAGGGGTCGTAGGACCCCTTAAGTCACACTTGAGTGTTCCAATGTGTCAAAAGGGGTCACGGAGACTCCCTAGGTGTCCAAACGCGTGATAAAGCATACTAGGACCCCTAAGGAGTCCCCGTGACCCCTTTTGACACATTGTAACGCTCAAGTGTTTCTTAAGGGGTCGAAGGACCCCTTAAGACACACTAGAGCATTCCAATGTGTCAAAAGGGGTCATGGGGACTCCCTAGGTGTCCTAACGCGTGATAAAGCGTACGCGTTAGGACACCCAGGGAGTCCCCGTGACCCCTTTTGACACATTGGAATGCTCAAGTGTGCCTTAAGGGGTCCTATGACCCCTTAAGGCACACTTGAGCGTTCCAATGTATCAAAAGGGGTCATGGGGACTCCCTGGGTGTCCTAGTACGCGTTAGGACCCCTAAGGAGTCCCTGTGACCCCTTTTGACACATTGGAACGCTCAAGGGTGCTTTAAGGGGTCGTAGGACCCCTTAAGACACACTTGAGCGTTCCAATGTGTGAAAAGGGGTCACGGGGACTCTTTAGGGGTCCTAGTATGCTTTATCACGCGTTAGGACACCTAGGGAGTCCTCGTGACCCCTTTTGACACATTGGAATGCTCAAGTGTGCCTTAAGGGGTCGTAGGACCCCTTAAGACACACTTGAGTGTTCCAATGTGTGAAAAGGGGTCATGGGGACTCCTTAGGGGTCCTAGTACGCTTTATCATGTGTTAGGACACCTAGGGAGTCCCTGTGACCCCTTTTGACACATTGGAACGCTCAAGTGTGCCTTAAGGGGTCATAGGACCCCTTAAGACACACTTGAGTGTTCCAATGTGTCAAAAGTGGTCACGATGACTCCCTAGGGGTCCTAGTACACTTTATCACCCGTTAGGACCTCTAGGGAGTCCCCCTGACTCCTTTTGACACATTGGAATGCTCAAGTGTGTCTTAAGGGGTCCTACGACCCCTTATGACACACTAGAGCATTCCATTGTGTCAAAAGGGGTCACAATGATTCCCTAGGGGTCCTAGTACGCTTTATCACGCGTTAGGACACCTAGGGAGTCCCCGTGACCCCTTTTGACACATTGGAATGCTCAAGTGTGCCTTAAGGGGTTGCAAGACCCCTTAAGACACACTTGAGCATTCCAATGTGTGAAAACGGGTCACAAGGACTCCCTAGGGGTCCTAGTACGCTTTATCACGCGTTAGGACCCGTAGGGTGTCCCCGTGATCTCTTTTGACACATTGGAACACTTAAGTGTTCCTTAAGGGGTCGTAGGACCCCTTAAGACACATTGGAGCGTTCCAATGTGTGAAAAGGGGTCACGGGGACTCGGGGTTGGTAGGTCTGTTAAGGGGTCAATAGGGTTCAAAATGCAACTTTGATGGAATGGTGACCCTTTGGAATGCATTAGATCATGTTAGAGGACCTACATACCAAATTTGGATGACTTTTGCCTAGTAGAACTCGAAAGGGGTCCATGGGCTGCTCTCGGGAGACCACATGTAGAAACGGGGTCCGTAGGCCTGTTGAGGGGTCATTAGGGTTTTAAATGCAACTTCAATGGAATGGTGACCCTTTCTAACACATTAGAACATATCAGAGCACCTACGTACCAAATTTGGATGACTTTTTTCTAGTAGAACGCGAAAGGGGTCCATGGGGTGCTCTCGGGATACCTCATGTCGTATTGGGGTCGGTAGGCCTGTCAATGGGTCATTAGGGTTAGAAATGAAACTTTGATGGAACGATGACCCTATGTACCAAATATGGATGTCTTTTGCCAAGTAGAACTTAAAAGGGGTCCATGGGGTGGTCTCGGGAGACCACATGTCGAATCAAGGTCGGTAAGCCTGTTAAGGGGTCATTAGGGTTACAAATGCAACTTGGATGGAATTGTGACCCTTTGGAACACATTAGGACATGTTAGAGGACCTATGTACCAAATTTGTATGACCTTTTCCTAATAGAACTCAAAAAGAGTCCATGGGGTTCTCTGAGGAGACCACATGTCGAATTAGGGTCGGTAGGCCTGTTAAGTGGTCATTAGGGTTCCAAATGTGACTTCGATGGAATAGTGACCCTTTGGAATGCATTAAACATGTTAGAGGACCTACATACCAAATTTGGATGACTTTTTTCTAGTAGAACTCAAAAGGGGTCCATGGGGTGGTCTCGGGAGACCACATGTAGAATCATGGTGTGTAGGCCTGTTAAGGGGTCATTAGGGTTCTAAATGCAACTTCTATGGAACGGTGACCCTTTCAAATTTATTAAGACATGTTAGAAGATCTATGTACCAAATTTGGATGACTTTTTTCTAGTAGAATGCAAAAGGGGTCCATGGTGAGCTCTCGGGAGACCACCTGTCAAAATGGGGTCAGTAGGCATGTTAAGGGGTCATTAGGGTTTGAAATGCAACTTCTATGGAACTGTGACCCTTTGGAATGCATTAGGACTCCCTAGGGGTCAAAAGGGGTCAGGGGGACTCCCTAGGGGTCCTAACGCGTACTAGGACCCCTAGGGGGTCCCCCTGACCCCTTTTGACACATTGAAACGCTCAAGTGTGTCTTAAGGGGTTCTTTTGACTCCCTAGGGTTCCTAATGCGTGATAAGGTGTACTAGGACCCCTAGGGAGTCATCGTGACCCCTTTTGACACATTGGAATGCTCAAGTGTGTCTTAAGGAGTCGTAGGACCCCTTAAGACACACTTGAGCATTCTAATGTGTCAAAAGGGGTCACGATGACTCCCTAGGGGTCCTAGTACATCTTATCACGCGTTAGGACACCTAGGGAGTTGCCGTGACCCCTTTTGACACATTGGAATGCTCTAGTGTGTCTTAAGGGGTCGTAGGACCCGTTATGACACACTAGAGCATTCTAATGTGTCAAAAGGGGTCACGATGATTCCATAGGGGTCCTAGGACAGCTAGGGAGTCCACGTGACCCCTTTTGACACATTGGAACACTCAAGTGTGCCTTAAGGGGTTGTAGGACCCCTTAAGACATACTTGAGCATTCCAATGTGTGAAAAGGGATCACGGGGACTCCTTAGGGGTCCTAGTATGCTTTATCATGCGTTAGGACACCTAGGGAGTCCCCGTGACCCCTTTTGACACATTGGAATGCTCAAGTGTGCCTTAAGGGGTCCTAACGCGTGATAAAGCGTACTAGGACCCTTAGGGAATCATCGTGACCTCTTTTGACACATTGGAATGCTCTAGTGTGTCATAAGGGGTCGTAGGACCCTTTAAGACACACTTGAGCATTTCAATGTGTCAAAAGGGGTCACAGGGACTCCCTAGAGGTCCTAACGCGTGATAAGTTGTACTAGGGCCCCTAGGGAGTCATCGTGACCCCTTTTGACACATTAGAATGCTCAAGTGTGTCTTAAGGGGTCACGATGACTCCCTAGGGGTCCTAGTACGCTTTATCACGCATTAGGAACCCTAGGGAGTCAAAAGGACCCCTTATGACACACTTGAGTGTTCCAATGTGTCAAAAGGGGTCACGGGGACTCCCTAGGTGTCCTAACACATGATAAAGCGTACTAGGACCCCTAGGGAATCATCGTGACCCCTTTTGACACATCGTGACTCCTTATCACACGTTAGGACCCCTAGGGAGTCTCTCTCTACCTCCAGTGAACTATTCTTCAAAGCGTCCATTTTTGCATAACTAGGGTTTACAACGCTTGTAAAAGGCACATTTAATACAAAGATTTAGCCGACCACATTAGTACATATATAATATACATTATATATATCATATGCCTCTTTTTTATATATATTATATACATAAATATATGCAAAAGTTCAATTGTTTTCATTTGCTCCCGCCGTTTTTTCATCAGTTGGGGAATATCGGGTACCCGATTTTTGCTAGGCAATATTTGACGAAAATATTCCCTGTCCCCACAGAGCAGACAATCACAGGATTTTATACTTTTTTCACGCGTTGCAAAACAGAAAATGTGATTTGGGGCCCATTGTTTGATTTTTGTCGACTTGTGGTTTCACCATGGGAAGCACTAGTCGTTGAAAGGCTAAACGTAAGAGGAAGTTGATAGATGATGAAATTTAGGCATATAGGGAAAAAGATAAGGAAAATCACCGAAGAAGGAGAGAAGGTATGTTAACCATTAATCAAGGTGACCCCGTAAATGTAGTTGTAAGTGAAGAGGATGTTCAATTTGAAAATGCACAGATGGAGATTGAAAATGTAGACTTTGGGAACGAAAATGTTGCACAAGAATGACATGAATGTTATACATCTCCAAATTATATGTGAAATGAAGTCCCTTGTAATAAAGATAATCAATCTTCAAATTCGGGGCTTTCAAAAACACCTAAATGGTTAATTGAAATTGAGGAGAACATTATGAATAATTGGGAAGGAAAGAGGTCACATAGAACCGTTAGGTTGTGGGCTTCAAGACTTTATGATCAATTTTTTCAAAACAAGACATTGGTTGAGAAATGTCAAATTTTTGTGCAGTTGTTAAAGATGCAAAAGATGAGACCTGTGCTTGTGAAATTGAAGATTCGTGTGAACAAAAAAATGGAGAGAAATGCCATTGTTGTGAAAAATCTTTTCAATGCTCTCAATAACATTGGGAAGACTAGCAGAGAAAAAGACAAGAGAGTTGCTCAGAGGGTTATTACAAGCTCCTTAGTAAGTCATCAGTTGAGAAAGGCTCGTTTGATGAGACAAACTTGTGTTGACTTTAATATAGACCGTAAAACTTTGGGTAGAGCACTTACAAGAAGAGAAAGACTTGATGATCCACTTCAAATTGATACATGGGCTTATGGTGGGAGACTTCCACGTTTCGATAAGAAGCTAACAGACATTGTCAAGGATGAAATTCAACAATTTTGGGATGCTAACTCAAGAGTGTCACCAAATGTGAAGGATGTCTTGAAGTTGAGAGTTGGCAATCGAGACCGCACTCCACATCCTAAACATTATGTGGAGGTAAGTCAAAAAATGTTGTATAAAAATTTTTGTGAGACACATCCAACATTGAAAATATCACAAAGGTCTATTGAATCCGTGAAGCCATTTTATTGTGTACCCCTTAATATTTGAAATACATGTTGTTGCAAATATCATGTTGAGTTTTCAATGCATCGTGAATTATTACGGTCCATTCGTTCTAAATTGCATACTAATGAAATGCTAGAGGATTGTGGTGCAAGTGGTCTTCCCAAATCATCAAGAGACTTGCTAGATCAATTTTTATGTCATAGAGATGATGGTTGTTTATTTTATAAAAAAAATTGCTTAAATGCCAAGTGCTCAGAATGTGGTGGCTTGTCCAAGTTTAGAACATGTTTTCATGAGGGTTTGGAACACAATTTTGGAAAGACACTCGTCCAAAAAAAGGTATATGAAACAGTGAAATATACATTGAAGAGTGGAGGTGAAGGCTCTAGATGTGAGTTAGTTGCAAAAGAATACAATGTTGCTGATTTTATCTCAGATTTCAAGAAAAATCTTTTTAACAAGTATGCAAGACATAGTCACAGGTCTCAATGGTTGGATCAACAATTCAGGACATGTAAGGACACTTTCCCCATTGGAACTATTATATCCATTGTAGACTTTGCGGAGAACTATACATTGTAGCCCCAAAATGAGACTCAAGCTCAATATTACAATTTGATTCAGGTTGCTATTTTTGTACACATCACATATAGAAATTCCCTTGATAGCACAAAAGATGAGTGAAAGATAATCAGAGAGTACCATTTTTATATGAGCAACGACAAGTCTCACTCTCATGAGTTTGTTCAACATTGTTTCCAGAACTATTTTGACTTCTTGCAGGAAAATGGTATTGCTATGGATAGGCATCTCATTTGGTTGGATAATTGCACTGGTCAATTTAAGAATGCCAGAATGTTTTATTGGTTGTGTAGAATGCATGTGGAGAGAGGTGTACCTCATATTTGGAGTTTTTTTGAGTTAGGGCATGGGAAAGGGGAGCATGACGGAGCAGGTGCGTGTGTCAAGAGAGCTCTAGTTAAGGAGCAATTGAGGATTTCAGGTGCTATACTTCTTGATGCTCATTCTACTGTTGATTGGTGTACTTTAGCATTGTCACAGGGGGGACTCTTGATTCTACAGTGTGTAGATTCTTTTGGTTGGTTGAGGATGAAACTATAGGAGATAGGTTGGATTGTCAAACAGTGAAAGACTCTTAAAAAATGCATTCATTCCAAAGCTCCAATAGTAGTACATGGACCATTCGGACACGAGAGTTGGCTTGTTTTTGCCCCATGTGTTTTCAGTATGATTGGGATCATTGCGAGTCAAGTGAGTGGGTGGATACATGGGTTCCATAGTATTTGACTCCTTTATCTTTGACACTCTCTATAAGAAATGATGATGTGGACACTTCAGTTGACTATGACCATCTTTCAGATCTTTTGAAGCCAGGAGATGTTTTTGCATTGGTTGCACCGCAGGGGAATGATGAGAGGTCAGATTATTGGTTAGCACGTTGTGTACAAGGTAAACAAAAGCTTGTACAACCCATGACAGATGGTGATGGGTTCACATATCCTACTGGTTCAGTTGTTGTTGCGGGAACATGGTTGTGAACATACATGATTAGAAAGAATGGAGTTCCCGCATTTGAAGACTATGAGAAGCACAAAACTATTCTTATGTATTCACACCTTGTTATAGAAACAAATGTCAAGTTGTCAAAGCATCAAGGAAGACCAAAGACAAAAGAACTTTGGACTATTACTACTGCTGATCATGAAGCACTATTGGAGACCCTGAAGCAAAGAGATGACCCTTTAGGAACACGTGACTAGGTAATAAGTTAACTTAGTGCATTATTTTCTAAGTTTGTTAAGCTTAATTTCAATACATTAATTTGACCTTTCTTAGATTGTATTTTGAGTCAATAAACTTGGTTTTGTATGTGGAATGTAACTTGTGCAGGAGCACCTATGAAGATGCCTATGGTCACCATGGATCCAATTAGAGATAGAAGGACAAAAGGATCCTTAATGGTTAATTGAGATCTTTTGAAGCCTATAATGGCAATTTGTAACAATCAATTTGATTTAAAAGTTAAATGTCCTAAAACTCTTCATAAGGACTTATGACCAAAATCATGTATGGGTGGCCAATAGTGCCAAGAAGAGATCTTACATGTCATATACTTATGTCATTTGCATGGTTTGAATTCTTACATGTTTGATTGTTGTTTGTAATGCTTTAAGGATATTATTTTTTTTATCAAATTTAACAAGCTTAATCATGATTAATTTCACAGTTCAAATTTCAAACATACCACTAATAGTCAGTTGAAAGCGGCTCGTATCTCAGACCTTGTGAGAGGTATTGACAAACTGTCAGGTGCTACAGGATCATGTTTTTGAGATCTACAATAACCTCTCTCAGTTTTGGGCAATTTGACTTTGTTTGTATTTGGCAAGGCGATCTCTGTCGATGCCAAAACTTGTAGTGAGGGTCAGTTGAAAGTGGCTTAGTAGTGTATCTTTCAAACCGTCTGACCTGGCATTGAACCGTCTGCTCCATCGGCTTCAGTTGGCCGGGTAAACGCCAGTGACAACCCCATTCTACCCACAGAGTCATGAAAACGCTCGCGACCACGCTCGACCCAAGTGACCCCAAGGTGCACTAAGCATGATTGGGCAGCGATCTTTTGGGGCTCGTATCTTGGACCTCGTGAGAGCTATCAACAAATTTTCAGGTGCTACAGGATCATGTTTTCAAGGTCTACAATAACCTCTCTCGGTTTTGGGCGATTCAACTTCGTTTGCATTTGGCAAGGTGATCTCAGTCGATGCCAAAACTTGCAGTGAGGGTCAGTTAAAAGTGGCTCAACAACGTATCTTTCAAACCATCTAACTTGGCATTGAACCATTTGCTCCATCGGCTCCAGTTGGCCGGGTAAATGCCGGTGACAACCCCATTCTACCCATAGAGTCATGAAAACGCTTGCGACCACGCTTGACCCAAGTGACCCCAAGGTGCACTAAGCACGATTGGGCAGCGATCTTCTGGGACTCGTATCTCAGACCTCGTGAGAGCTATCAAAAAACTATCAGGTGCTACGGGATTGTGTTTTTGAGGTCTACAATAACCTCTCTCGGTTTTGGGCGATTCGACTTCGTTTGCATTTGGCAAGGCGATCTCAGTCGATGCCAAAACTTGCACTGAGGGTCAGTTAAAAGTGGCTTAGCAGCGTATCTTTCAAACCGTCTGACCTAGCATCAAACCGTTTGCTCCATCGGCTCCGGTTGGCTGGGTAAACGCTAGTGACAAACCCATTCTACCCACAGAGTCATGAAAATGCTCGCGACCACGCCCGACCTAAGTGACCCCAAGGTGCACTGAGCACGATTGGGCAGTGATCTTCTGGGGCTCGTATCTCGGACCTCGTGAGAGATATCAACAAACTGTTAGGTGCTACGGGATCATGTTTTTGAGGTCTACAATAACCTCTCTCAGTTTTGGGCGATTCGACTTCGTTTGCATTTGGCAAGGTGATCTTAGTTGATGCCAAAACTTGCAGTGAGGGTCAGTTGAAAGTGGCTTAGCAACGTATCTTTCAAACTGTCTGACCTGGCATCAAACCGTCTGCTCCATTGGCTTCGGTTGGCCGGGTAAACGCTAGTGACAACCCCATTCTACCCACAGAGTCACAAAAATGCTCACGACCACGCTTGACCCAAGTGACCCCAAGGTGCACTAAGCACGATTCGATAGTGATCTTTTGGGGCTCGTATCTCAGACCTCATGAGATCTATCAACAAACTATCAGGTGCTACAGGATCGTGTTTTTGAGGTCTACAATAACCTCTCTTAGTTTTTGGCGATTCGACTTCATTTGCATTTGGCAAGGCGATCTTAGTCGATGCCAAAACTTGCAGTGAGGGTCAGTTGAAAGTGGCTCAGCAGCGTATCTTTCAAACCGTCCGACCTGATATTGAACCATCTACTCCATCGGCTCCGGTTGGCTGGGTAAATGCCAATGACAACCCCATTCTACCCACAGAGTCATGAAAATGCTCGCGACCACGCTCGACCCAAGTGACCCCAAGGTGCACTAAGCATGATCCAACAATCTTCTAGGGCTCGTATCTCAGACCTCATGAGAGCTATCAACAAACTGTCAGGTGCTACGGGATTGAGTTTTCAAGGTCTACAATAAACTCTCTCAGTTTTGGGTGATTCGACTTCGTTTGCATTTGGCAAGGCGATCTCAGTCGATGCCAAAACTTGCAGTGAGGGTCAGTTGAAAGTGGCTCAGCAGCGTATCTTTCAAATCGTCCGACCTGGCATCAAACCGTATGCTCCATTGGCTCCGGTTGGCTGGGTAAATGCTAGTGACAACCCCATTCTACCCACAGAGTCACGAAAACGCTCGCGACCACGCTCCACCCAAGTGATCCCAAGGTGCACTAAGCACGATTGGGCAGCGATCTTCTGGGGCTCATATCTCGGACCTCGTGAGAGCTATTGAAAAATTGTTAGGTGCTACGGGATCATGTTTTTGAGGTCTACAATAACCTCTCTTAGTTTTGGGCGATTCGACTTCGTTTGCATTTGGCAAGGCGATCTCAGTTGATGCCAAAACTTGCAATGAGGGTTAGTTGAAAGTGGCTCAGTAGCGTATCTTTCAAACCGTCCAGCCTGGCATCAAACCATCTACTCCATCAGCTCCGGTTGGCTGGGTAAACGCTAGTGACAACCCCATTGTACCCACAGAGTCATGAAAATGCTCGCGACCACACTCGAGCCAAGTGACCCCAAGGTGCACTAAGCACGATTGGGCAGCAATCTTCTGGGGCTCGTATCTCAGACTTTGTGAGAGCTATCGACAAACTGTCAGGTGCTACGGGATCATGTTTTTGAGGTCTACAATAACCTCTCTCAGTTTTGGGCGATTCGACTTCATTTGCATTTGGCAAGGCGATCTCAATCGATGCCAAAACTTGCAGTGAGGGTTAGTTGAAAGTGGCTCAGCAGCGTATCTTTCAAACCGTCTGACCTGGCATCGAACCCTCTGCTCCATCAGCTCCGGTTGGTCGGGTAAACACCAATGAAAACCCCATTCTACCCACAGAGTCACGAAAATGCTCGCGACCACGCTCGACCCAAGTGACCCCAAGGTGCACTAAGCACGATAGGGCAGCGATCTTCTGGGGCTCGTATCTCGGACCTCATGAGAGCTATCGACAAACTATTAGGTGCTATGGGGTCGTGTTTTTGAGGTCTACAATAAACTCTCTCAGTTTTGGGCGATTCGACTTCGTTTGCATTTGGCAAGGCGATCTTAGTCGATGCCAAAACTTGCAGTGAGGGTCAGTTGAAAGTGGCTCAGCAGCGTATCTTTCAAACCGTCCGACCTGGCATCGAACCATTTTCTCCATTGACTCCGGTTGGCTGGGTAAACGCCAGTGACAACCCCATTCTACCCACAGAGTCATGAAAATGCTCGTGACCACGCTCGACCCAAGTGACCCCAAGGTGCACTAAGCACGATTGGGCAGCGATCTTCTGGGGCTTGTATCTTTGACCTCGTGAGAGCTATCGACAAAATTTTAGGTGCTACGGGATCATGTTTTGGAGGTCTACAATAACCTCTCTCAATTTTGGGTGATTCAACTTCGTTTGCATTTGGCAAGGCGATCTCAGTCGATGCCAAAACTTGCAGTGAGGGTCAGTTGAAAGTGGCTCAGCATCGTATCTTTCAAACCGTCTGACCTGGCATCGAACCGTCTACTCCATCAGCTCCGGTTGGCTGAGTAAACACAGTGACAATCCCATTCTACCCACAGAGTCACAGAAACGCTCGCGACCACGCTCGACCCAAGTGACCCCAAGGTGCACTAAGCACGATTGGGCACTGATCTTCTGGGGCTCGTATCTCGGACCTCGTGAGAGCTATCAAAAAACTGTTAGGTGCTACAAGATCATGTTTTCGAGGTCTACAATAACCTCTCTCAATTTTGGGTGATTCGACTTCGTTTGCATTTGGCAAGGTGATCTTAGTCAATGCCAAAACTTGCAGTGATGGTCAGTTGAAAGTGGCTCAGCAGCGTATCTTTCAAACCGTCCGACTTGGCATCAAACCATCTACTCCATCGGCTCCAGTTGGCCGGGTTAACACCAGTGACAACCCCATTCTACCCACAGAGTCATGAAAATGCTCACGACCACACTTGACCCAAGTGACCCCAAGGTGCACTAAGCACGATTGGGCAGCGATCTTTTGGGGCTCGTATCTTAGACCTCATGAGAGCTATCGACAAAATTTTAGGTGCTACGAGATCATGTTTTGAAGGTCTACAATAACCTCTCTCAATTTTGGGCGATTCGACTTTGTTTGCTTTTGGCAAGGCGATCTTAGTCGATGCCAAAACTTGCAGTGAGGGTCAGTTGAAAGTGGCTCAGCAACGTATCTTTCAAACCATCTGACCTGGCATTGAACCGTCTACTCCATTGGCTCTGGTTGGCCAGGTAAACGCCAGTGACAACCCCATTCTACCCACAGAGTCACGAAAACGCTTGCGACCACGCTCGACCCAAGTGACCCCAAGGTGCACTAAGCATGATTGGGAAGTGATCTTCTGGGGCTCATATCTCGGACCTCCTGAGAGCTATCAAAAAAATGTCAGGTGCTACGGGATCATTTTTTGGAGGTCTACAATAACCTCTCTCAATTTTGGGTGATTCGACTTTGTTTGCATTTGGCAAGGCGATCTCAATCAATGCCAAAAATTGCAGTGAGGGTCAGTTGAAAGTGGCTCAGCATCGTATCTTTCAAACTGTCCGACCTGGCATCGAACTGTCTGCTCCATCAGCTTCGGTTGGCCGGGTAAACGCTAGTGACAACCCCATTCTACCCACAGAGTCACGGAAACACTCGCGACCATGCTCGACCCAAGTGACCCCAAGGTGCACTAAGCATGATTGGGCAGCGATCTTTTCGGTTGTTGGATTCATAGAGGACTAGGACTATATTAGTGGGAAACTCAAGAGAGATTTTCAATACCAAGCTGATGATGCCTTCATGACGCATGATAATGCAGTTCTTTGTGTTGACATCAGTCATGATTCAGAGATGTTGGCTTCAGGTTCACAGGGTGGGAAAATTGAGGAGGACGTGCTCGCAATTGAATCCCAAAATACATATGTATGATGGCTTCAACAAAATATTTATTGGTGTCACTTGCATGAAGCGGTATGTTTGTGGAGAGCCAAAAATGACACGCTCTAGTTATAGCACCAAGCATCCAATCAAAACACAGACGCATTAACACTTGTGTTGCAATAAGATCCAGATGGCACTATTCAGTAAATTAGTCCCTTCGCGTCTACCTCATGTTTATGAATAGATGTTTGTAAGCCTTTATTGCTTTCAGGTTAAAAGCATTATCATTTATAGTTTAGTTGATTCATTGTAAATCTTGCACGGGGAGTTGTACTCGGATAATTCAAAAGGTGCTTACGCTTCTCAATAATGAAGTGACCCAACTGTTGGTGTTGGTTGAGTCTTTTTATTTGGGCTTTAAAGGTCATTTTGTAAGCGTTTCTTTTGAAGACAAATCTGTTCACCAACAAGAAGTTAAACCTCAAACATAATAAGCTCCATGAACAGGGTATTCCAGAGTAAAGAAAAACAAATGTAACTTCAACAAGATATAATTTAAATCATAATGATAATCATAGTCAAGATATAACTTCACCAGTCAATTCCACAAACATGAATAATAAATATGTATATACAAAAGATGACGCAAATATAACATATAAATGAATATGTTCTATATATGTATCAAATGTATCAAAAGTATGTCCATATACAAATATGGCACATGCCATTTCAAAATGTCTACAAAATCAATGTTTTAAGGTGTACAATGTGGCATATATGCCATCTCAAAATGTGCCAAGTGTCATCTCTAAATGACCACAAAACTAAAACTGCATCCTATGCTGTAGGGGGATCATCAAAATGTAGCCTCTTTGAAGAAGTGTTGGGCTCTAATTGATCTTGCATAAAAAATGAGTTCAAACCAAAGTTAGATTGCTTACTTTATATGATTTGTACACACACACACACACACACACACACACACACACACACACACACACACACACACACACACACACACACACACACACATATATATAATTCATAATTTTCAAACACTAATTTAATTAAAATTATAATTGAATACAAATAAATTTGTACCTGGTCTCTCGATCACCTACCACAATCAGGTGTCCTAACATAAGTCCTGGGTAGCGAAGGGACCATGCCAACAATACCAACTCTGACCTATAAATATATATTTGCAATAATGAGATTAGTAGACTGGTGCAACATAGAGTAATAAATCTACAAAATAGGATGATAGCATAATAAAATTACAAATTGATTGAACTAAAATTAAAACTTACATCTGGTGATCCCTCCTCTGGAATAGTGGGCTGGGTCAACAAAGAAATGAAAGATTCTCGTGGGACCTCCCTCACAGTCAGAGTAACCTATGAGAGTAAAAAGATTATCAATTATATATCAATGTATTTCATCATAGCAACCCTAGTTACAAAATACAAATAACAATATGTAAAAGTCTACGTACAATCGGGCTATCACTCCGAATCGAGACGCCTGTAACCCTACGCCGCCGAACCGGTGTCGGGACATCATCAATAGCCACACCCTATACAATAAAGTGCAAGTAAAATATTTATTACTACACACAAGTGGCATACATATGCATGCATAATTAATCTTAAACAATTAACTACCTTTCCTTTGTCGACACCTGATGAAGGAACCCCCTCACGCCCCCCACTGATGTTGGCTGTAGCCTGCAAGAACACAATAAGATGACAATATATATTAGTAAATGTATGAATTTTATTGCTCTAATTGATAGAGATTTAAGCATGTACACCAAATGATATAAAAAAAAACTAATGGGTTCATAATTTATAATATACCGTATAGTCATCAAGGCCAAATGAAATGGCCGAAAGTGTGGACTCATCCACCTGTCTCACCTCCTCCTGTGTCATCGACTGAACATAAATGGAAAAAATATATATACATAAGTGCATGCAATCATTAAAACTAATCTAAATAAATAAATTATTTTTAAATTAAATAAGTCATGTGACAAATTTATTTATAATGTTTACTCTTACCATATCAACAGGAGTCAATGGCTCTACGTGCACCTCTTGAGCACTCTCATGAGATGTAGATGCTCCATGAGGTGTTGCAGCCTTTGTAGTAGCCTCTCTTGTATCTCCCTCATCAATATCATGAAATTGATATATATCATAATCAGTAAGCGGTCCGAGGCACATATGCTTGCACATAATGCACATATGGGGCTCACATACATGTGAACTTTGACGAGATGTCGATGCGCCAGCAGCATCCACAGGAGGCAACACTGACCTAGTCTGTGTGATCAACTAATCACTCAGTAAATGAATTTCCCTAATAGTCTGTTCAGCAGCCTCTCTAATGATATCAGGATGCTGCACTGAAGGAGTGGGTGCAACATTAGTGGGGGGGACAAAGGTAGTGGCCTTTCGGCGCTGGGAAGATGGCCTAGTCTGAGGAGCTCCTCTGCCTACGCCCATGTTGGGCCTCATACTCCAATAATCAACATGTTGACCAAGCACAAACTCAGCATACAATTTTTTAAGGAAATAAAATGGGACCTCCAAATTGCTATGTGGTGGTTTATCAAAAACCATCCACCAGCGATCCCAAAAGTTTGTGCGCATTGCTTCATTTGTGCACCATTTTATTGATAATTTGGGCTTTTTGGGGTCAACTAGTATTCCGGTTTTAGGATCGATAAAAAGGGTAGCTATATCTTCCTTAGTTATATTAAGGGCTGCAATCCCATCATGGTCAAGCCCGTCATCAAATTGGTCGTGCATATCATCATGCCAATGAAGAGCAGCATTATGTTGCTGCGTGAGTGTGTCAATATTTCCAACAATTGTATTTAGTGTGGTAAGCATGGGAGCTAATGTAGGTATATTTTGATACATGTTTTGGAAACCTCGTATTGTGTTCAAATTTTCTTCTATCAAATCTTGTAAAGTTTTAGGGTTTAGATATGGGGGATTATTTTTGGGATTGTTATTTGGAAGGTTATTTTCTTCATTGTTGTTAGCCATGCTTGATTAAATAAAAAACAAATCTAAGTTTCAAATATTATTACAAATATAAATATAAAATCCTATTTTAAAAAAAAACACTACATTTACAATGAAAATGAAATAAATTAATAAAAATATACAATTAACTACTTACCAAATATGCTTGAAGTCGAATTTGACGTTTCAAATATCAGGTATCCGAAAATATATCAGGTATCAGAAAACCGTGGCTAGAAAATGATAAAATCGCGCTAGGAAATGAAGAATAGGGCTCGCGGGTGTAGGATATATGCCACAGTTATTGGGTACCCAAAAATATCGGGTACCTGATATTTTCGGGTACCCGATTAGGAATGTGCTTTGGTGGCAGGCTTGCCCAGGTGTATTGACACCCAGGCCTACTAAAAAGTCAACAAGCGCTTTCATGCACTTTTGGATGAGTGAAAAGTGAATATTTTTCACATCGCCACTTTTTGGCCCCTCATCTTCTTGCACATACCCGCTGGCTATCCTCCCAACAAAATGCACCTACAGATGAAATTTTTTTTTTTTTTTTTTTTCAGATTTACAAAAACACAGTGATTTGTTTTCGAATTTTTTTTGGTGTTTTCAATTCAGAATCTACAGACCATGAAGAACAAAGCCTGAAACTTTCATAAAAATCCATGGTGTTTTCAGATTTTTCACATTTGTATGGCGGTGCATTTTGTCGGGAGGATAGCCGCGTCCATTCTAAACTATAATTAAGGCCAGTCCCATTAAACCCTTCAATGGAATTTAAGAAGATGCATTAAAATGGGTTTTGTTTCACATTTAGTAAATGCTTGGCCCATGTTCTAGAGCTTTCTCCAAAAAGTATTGAATCATGGAGATTTGTGTCTTTATCAAGATATTTTTCATAAGCTTTATGGACATCATTGACTTGATGAATCCGTCAATTGGGGAGGAATCATCAATTACTATGTACAAGACACTAGTAAGTACTACCAAAATTTTAGGGAAAGTGTGTGCTATGGTTAGATGTTTTTGCAATGACAAACACTCTTCTGAAAATGGTTATCGAGGTACTCAAGATGGAAATGGTTATGGATGCCAAAGAATTGATCATGTATTATACAATCATCTTCATCGCTTAAGAATGCATTATATTTTCAAAGAAGAAAATGGTGTCTAGTAATTGTGGTTGAAACATCTTTTCTTGAAGGTTAAGTTGTTTATATACATGTAATTCATAGATTAGAAAAAAAAAAAAGCTCACTTCAGTAACACTAATTTCTTGGTTTTATTCTAATGCCGTGAGCTTCAAATGGCCTCTTTGTAAACGTGATTTATACTTCGTATTATAAATGAAAGTTAGATTTTAGGCTTTATCTTTGTAAAAGTTGGGTAAATCCTAACTTGTTTGTACATGGATAGTTACTCTAAGTGATCAATTGGGTAATTGTCCTAAGTAGTTATTCTAAGCGACTTACTTGGGTAGTTATTCTAATTGGTTGTCTCAAGTAACTACTAGGTAGTTATCCTAAGTGGTTATCTTGGGTAGTTATTCCAAGTAGTTATCTTTAGAAGTTACAAAAAGTGGTTAGGTGGTTATGCTAAGTGGTTATGAGTTCATTATCAATGAGAGCCTATAAATACAAGGCTTATGTAATGTAAAGGGAGACGTTTTGCAAAAGGGATACTATGGAGAAACTTCCAAAGAGATTTTCGGCTTTACACTATGTACAAAAGAGTATTTGAACTTGTATATTTTCAAAGAGATAATGAAAAATGAATTTATTCGTATGTCTCAAATGTATTAATCAAGAGGTTTTATTACTAGTTTCTCATATGTCAATTTAGTAATCTCTTTATGTTCCGGTGAAATCTAATTGTTCTCTAATCTATGTAGTGGATGAGATAGAATACATTCATTTCTTGGTATCTTGATTTGAATGTTTGGGAATAGTATATATTTTCATATGTCAGTATCTGCTACCCTTCTTTTTCTATCATTACAATTTGTGCTCAAAATTCTTTTGCAATCATTATTCATTGTGAAATCGTATTTGGTATTTGTATGTCTATCATTGGGGTTTTCTTTTGTTCATCTTGTTCTAGTTTTATGTTTTCTCCTTTATATACTTTTAGGTTAAAAGTACACAAAAACAACAAATAGCCCCCATCATACGAGGGAGTTTCCCCTCTCAAATAGGGTCATTCTAAAGAAAGCATTTGCAGCGACAAATTTGTTTACTACTAGATTTTTGTCCACTTCGTAGGGGAAACGAAGTGTCAATGCATGATTAGTTCTCAAAAATTTCAAGGTACCTTCCCAGGAGTGAAGGTTGGTGACTCTATCTAAAGGTTTGTATTCAAAATAATGGTTTGGTACAAAGGAAAAGTAGAAAGTGATACTAACAGTGATGATGAAGACTTTCCATATGAAAATAAGTAGGTTCCTAATGAGCCCATACAAGTTGAATACTTGAAGAGCTTCTATCTTGGCATGAAATTTTCTTCTGACAAGATACATCCTTCATTGTTTTAAAATTTTCAAAAGATTGAAGAAACAAAAGGAACACAATTTTCCTTCTTGCTCATGATCATTTACATAAATTAGTGGCTAGTGAAAATAATGGAGATAATAGCAATGCCTCTCCCACACCTATTTCTCAACAAAATCATATTCTCAATGATCCTAAATAAGTCAAAATTTTTAAGGCTTTCTATGGTGGTCTGCAACTTTTTCCAAAAAATATTCACCCCTCCTTGTTCCAAGCTTTACAAAAGATTGAAGAAAAAGATGTAAAAGGGAACCGATTTCTTTCTCATAACTATTCACTTGAATCAACAATAGACCATAATAATGATGCTTCTTTTCCTACACTTGCTGGTCAAAGAAATGAAGATCCCGATGATTCTAAACAAACACAATTTTTGAGAAGCTTCTATGGTAATACGCAACTTGATCCTGATAAAATATATCTCTCTTTGCTTCAAAAATTACAAGAGATTGAACAAAAATATGAGAAAAAGAATTATTTTCTTAACAATGAGCACAATCTTGATAAAGTGTCTTACAATCCAAGTTTCAAAAAAATCCGTCATAGTCTTCATGTGTCAAGGTAGATGAAGCCATTTCCACTCATAAGGATGCATGTGAAGGGAAATATCTAAAAGAAGCTAGAAAGATTGAAAAAGAAGACTGCATTAGAGCATGCCACAAGGAAAGTGATAATTTTCATGGAAAAGAAAAAATCTCCCATAAATTTGAAGATGAGGGGTTTGAAGAAGAAACATCTACTACTTTCCAAAAATACATGCAGTTCAAGATTGAAGAGAATGATGAAGAAAGAGTGTTAGAAGATGAATCTCATGAGGGTTTTATTCCAATTTGGTGTCTCAATTATTCAGATGATGACTTTCTATGTGGCAAAGATATTTATGTTCATCCATCTGTAATCATTGAAGAGGAAACCCCTAGTGACAAAGTCAAAGTCCTTATGATTATTGGACAATCTTGTACTACTATGATTGATGGAGATAAAATAACAAGTGATCCCTTACAAATATTTTCATTAGTTTCAGAAATGGAGACTTTTACTTTTGCAGATCTAGATGAAATTTCAATGAGCAATATACTTGACAAGGAACTTAGAGATCAACTCCAAGTAGAAGAAGATGATTCATCAAGGAACTTCCTCCAAACTTTCATGAAAACAGAATATAAAAGTTTCAAATTGCATGAAGGTTTTCATGAAGAAGAATCAATGAGGAAAGATAATGCAAATATCGATGAACAATTAATAACTGTTATAGTAGACATGAAAGCTAAAGATCAACTTCAAACAGGAGAAGATGAAACGTCAAGTCTTTATTGCTTTTCATCCATGGAACCTGACTATGAAGCATTTGAGTTCATTGATGAAGATTGCACTAAAGAAACAATGGGAAGAGAAGCAATTAATTGCCCAACTTTTGAATCTTTTCATTTTAAAGACATATTCTTAGAAACTCGTGGAGCTACATGTCAATATTTGATGTCTCACCATGCTAATTCATCATATGAGACACATTACAATTGTAAAGTAAGTGGAGATTCAATTAAGGATCCAAATGAAGATGAACATGTCTTTACAAGTGGTTTCGAAGAAGGTGAAATTCAAAAATCAGGTTCAACATTTGTACATACATAAATTTCTTCATGCCACAAACTATATGAGGTTTGTCCAATTCATGGGTTGATATATTTAATTCCAAACTATCAAAGGGATCATTAGATACAAGATTTTGATATGCTCAAAAAATTTCCAAAAGTTATGATCATCAATATCCATGATGGTACCAAATTCATTCATGAGAGATTAGAGATATATGATGAATCATGGCTATTTGGTCATCTATTCCAAACTCTTTATCACCTCATGTATATCATTTTGGTTAAATTATTAAGGTCACAAGTGTTAGACATGTCCACATTTCTTTTTCGTATAGGCACCTATTTCTCCCAACCTATAAATAGCTTTGCATGATCATCCTTGAGTCTCTTGAGGTAGGGGTACCTACCTTGTACATATTGTAGGTATGAGCTTTTGTTGTGTGTTCCAATTTTTGGCCTGCCTCTGGTTTCTCCAGTTAGTCCTTATGTTTTTTCATCTCTTCTTGACTCTATTACCCAATTGATAAAGCACCAATCTTGCAAATTTTGTGGGTTCATTCTATGTCTTTTGCAGTCCTTGTCCCTAGTTAAAACCAATTGTAATTAGCCCCGATTTCAAATTCATAAATTTTTAAATTTTTACATTAAAGTCATTGTGCTAGAACCTTATAGTTGAAAGTATCCAAGAATTCTCAAATGGAAAGCCTCTTTCCATTTCAAATAAAAATCATCGGTACTTTTAGACAAAATCCTAAGACGACTTGTGCAACTCATTCAGGACCATGAAAATAATTGAATTTAAAAATATATTAGGAATGGTGACATAGCCTTTCAAAATGTTTAATCAAAGATTATCAAGGACATGAAATCCTTCTTGTGACACTTGAAATACTGATGGGAAAAGTTTTCAAAATAATGTAAATTTCTAGTGAAATTTAGATGCAAAGGATTGCCAAGGTCTTTGGAGAGTTGGCCAAGTTTATAAACTTGCCAATGTTTTTATTCAAGCAAGAGTTAGTTATTATAATTTGACAACTGGTAAGTTAGTGAAGTTGTAAATATGATGTGCTTTAGGAAGTAGAGAATGTTTATGATTTTATGAAAAAAGATTTAAAAATAGACCATATATCCATTCAATTAATAGAAGAATTGTGATTAATAATGACATTATGATTAATAATAAGGACATTTTTAGGTTTCTACACATGATAATAAAAAGTATGATTAGGTTCATGATGCATCTAGATTTTTCCTCAATCTATAACTTGAAATATTCATATTTTTTTAAAAAATATATGCATTTAGAATTTGAAGAACGTCCATTGTATAACAACATATAGGTAAAGTTATAAGCAAGGGTAAACGATGCACATATAAGAACACTATAAAACATCAAGGAGAATATTGAAGAAATTTCCACTAACTCAAAAATATTTACAAAATCTTAGATTGTAATTCTCTTATACATTCCTAAATTGTTACAAATGTTTAGCTTAAGATATCATCTTTTGTCTCATAAAGACAAGTTCCTAATAGAACCCAAGCTCTCCAATTTAAGTAATTATGTAAAAATTGTTTCCCAAAAGATTGTGTCTTTATAAACTACTACTAAAAGTAGTGAATGCAATTAGGCTTGCTTCTCAATCATGAGGAATCAATCTCATTGGTCAACCTTTTGATCTTGAGTAGTTGATTTACCTTAGTGTAGGATGTTTTCAGAATCATCTCAGCAACTTTCACTCTCAAGGGTTTCTTCAAAACTTGAAAGAGGTCATTTTTCCCTTACTCCACAACCTTTTTGCATTTCATGGCTCTACTATTTGTTGTGATCTTTTTTATCACTCCCTAGTTGTTTGGTTTTCCTTAGGCTTTGACTTTCAATATACTGAGGAAGATACTTTAGGCACTGAAACAAGTTATTACTCCAAAATATATGTTCTATCAAAAATTAACCTCATACAAGTAGTTATATGGTAGAATATATATTCCTATTAGTCTCCACACAAAGAATTCACTTAAAATATATAAGCAACTTGAGAGAATAAGTTAACTGAAAAATGCGTTGAACTTAACTTGGATAAAGGTGTAGCCAAGATATTAAAGGATGGAGCATATTTATATGTATCACGTGGAATAAATATTGCAATTGTAAACAAATTTCTTGATTGCAAGCCAAACAATGTTCCTAAAATGAATACAAACATTTCTAGAGATAATAGTGATCACATCATAAGAGATATTGAAGACCTAACTCCTTGCCATAAAGCCTATTATGAGTAGAAGCTTTTGTAGATAAACTTGAAGTATAAAGCTCAAACTAATTATAAAGATGATAAAATGATAAGCTAATACTTAATGCTAAAACTTGTGAATTATATCCTCCTCAAGTTGAAAAGGTTGGACAAATGAACTAGCATCTAATGAGTAAAATTGAGGAACTTATCCTTAGGTTAGAGAGTCCATCCTATTTATTTTAAATTTCTTGGTGACTTCAACAAGCTAATCAATGCCTAGAGAAATAAAAATATTATTATAAGAAAAGAACATTTGTAGTTATAGTTTAGACCAAACGATTATAAGAATGAATCCTTGAAAGATACAAATTTTGAAAGTGGAGGAGCATTATTCTTAACGTCCTTAGCAAACCCTCTTTGACCTTTTAGGGATGGTTGGTCAAGACCATTTTCATGGTTTGATACCAAATTAATGCAATGTCTTTTCTCCTCAATTCAAAACTTGAAACTTTCAAAGAGTTTTCAAAACACACACAAACAAAAATTAAGGAGCATTCATTGTATAACAATAGACATATAAAGTTGTAAGAAAGGGTAAATAAAGCACATATGGGGGCACTTATAAACATCGAGGAGAATATAGAAGATATGTTTCCATTAACTCAAAAAATATTTTCAAGAACTTATCTAGTTCTCCTCTTTGTTTCCCCTAAATCATTACAAATCTTCAATTTAATATAACATCTATTTGCTCATAAAGACACCCATTCCTAATAGAAATCTTACTCTCCACATAATATTCATGTAAAACTTTGAATTACACTAGATTGAGTCATTATAAACTACTTCTAAACATAGAAAATATTGTTAGGCTTGCTTCTTGATCTTGAGGAATTGGTCTAATTGGTAAACATCTTGATTTTGAGGAGTCAATATGCATTAGTTTACTTGTATCTCAAACGATTATACCTACAAATAAGAAATGCCTTTTTGATTGAGGGATATTTTTTACATATGATAGTACGTGCCTTGTCAAGATTAAAAGAGGACACAAGTCTTTGTGAGTCAACACAACTCAAAATCACAAACTATTATGCACACTTATGTGCAAAATCTACCCTTATAAACAATATATCATCCTTAACTAAGCTACACATTATGAGTTGATCAATATTTGACAATGATGTTTATGGGAAAAATCAATCATTTGAGGCATTTAATCTCTAGACACAGTAAATTTTTATAGATACAATTTAATAGTTGACATTTTAAGAAAAAAACAACTCTCTATTCATCATAGATCAAGTTTTTGACTAGTATTTTACTTTGAAATGCATTTTCTTTTGTAATAACTTAATATACCACCATAAAATATCATATATCTCTATCAAGATTTCATTGAATCAATATAGTTGATTTTATTGATGAAGTTATAGATCTACTTGGATTGAAAATACACTATCATTTGATATTAAAAATTTCTTAATTTTTAAGCCAAGCCTTGATTTTATAAGTGCCCAAATTACAAGGGTCATATGGTAGTCCAATGATCTAGCCATCTAGCTCAACACCTACAAAGGTGTGATTTGCTTTTTATCTCAATAGTTATACACTTGATGATAATTCCTCTAACTTATTTGGCTCCTTATCGATCTTGTTCAACCCATAGATTGAGTTCCAATTTTTATGCATGTTCAAAATCCCTTTGTGAATCCTCAAATAGGACCCATATGCCCCTTTACAAATCTTCAAGTATAGCATTCCATTTTGGACTAACCAACTAATGTGGGTCACATCTATCACACAAGATTTTCTTCTCAATTATAGTACCTAGAATTGGGAAAATGCAATTATTGAGTCCAAAGACAACCATAACTAGCATTGTTATTTTCACCTCCTTCATGAATGCATATGACAATTAATGCCAAGGTTCTTGAGGAATGTTTATTACAAATTATTTTTCAATTACACTATGTGTCCACATACATTTTCTAAGAGTACTGGAGATACAAAAAATATACATAAGATTGCAAGGTAAATAACATCTTGGTCTAAACATTATTAATTTTCAAGCTCATTAACTTCTTACATATAATTCCCACTTTCTTTTGGCATCCCAATTCTTTCCCTACAATCAAATGGAGGTCCCAAATATTGCAGAGAAGGATAAAAAGACTGAATTTGTAAGAATGCAAGTTTACATTGGTGCCAAACAATTGTTTTCTATACTTCCTTTACTTTTGAAAATCTTACATGTGCTTTAATAATAAGAAAATTCACCTTGCTCATAAAGAATACAATTCTTTTATTTTGTCATGGGTAGTTTAGAATTTGTTATTTTTGCTAGATTTAAATGTTAGATTAGGTATACTTTCTTGCTTGTATTGGATTAGATTATATATGTAAATTAAAAACATTAAAAAATATAGAACATTACATTAGGAAAAGCCTTACTAGATCTACACTCATTCAAAAATATTTCAATAAGTAATAATTAGATAACATTTATGATTTGAAAAAGAAAAAAAAGTAGATTAGTTTGATTTCTTTATTCATCTAGTTTTATTATATTTGTAGACTTCATAAATCATAGAAATACAAACAAAGAGATAATAATGCCCTTGTTCCTAATATAAGGCACTTGGCAACACATGATCAACACCTATTCCAGCCCTCTCCTCTCTTTCAATGTTTACACTTGATGTGTTGTAAACTTAGAAAAGATTGAATTAAAGCAATCTTAAATGAAATTCGAGAGAACATGCTAGTTTAGAAGGATTCTATTGAATAAATGATTCAAGAGAAAACACCAATCCTATAAAGTAGAACAATAATCTATAGCATACAAATATTTCAAATTTAAAATTGTATCATAAACTATTTTACAAAAAAACTACATAGAAAATCAATATCATAAAACAACACAACTTAAAATTATTACAATACCTAATTGCTCAACTCCATTTTATCAATTGCTACAACATAACTAGTCATGAACATTACATGCAAACAAATCACAACAACAATACAACTCAAATGGGATGTTCTACTTCAACATAAACAAAATAACTAATCATATCCATCGTTGCTCTAATGATTCCTACCACAATAGGAGTGATTGGGGGCAGGTGCCTTTAAGCTTGTAATGAGTGTGTTGTTTGGAGTTTAACTCATTTCAGTTGTGCTTGAATCAATTCTAAGTAACACATGATCATCTCAGCTAAAATCTTCAACTCTTCGAAGCTTCTTTTGATTGAGCATTTAATATTAGGCTAAACCATATCAAATTTTGTTGGTGTAATTAATTATTCCTAATTACACTTTACTTAATCTTACTTAGGTTAATGCATTGCATAGTAGTTTGTGATTGAGACACCTAGGAGTGTGCACATCTATTAAGCACATGGTGTAGGAGGAATTCCACTTTTGGTGTGATAGTTGTCATCACATACCTCGTTGTGTGTGAGATCCACCTTTCGTGCTCTTATCACATTATCATCCTAATCCAATGCACATACTTTATTGCATATTGGAAGATGATCCACATTTGGAGGACATGTGATTACACCTAGCATAAGTGATAGCTTCTCAGCTCCTTATCATTCTCTCACATCACCTTTCCTATATAAGGAGGCCTATTACGTAATCATTTCACATCATTAATTCATTGGATCTATTCAATCCATCCTTGCATTCATATTTTCTCTTTTGTGCTTTTCTTCAACCTCTAGATTCTTGGTTCAATATTTGCTATTTGCAAATTCTTACATGGTATCATAGCCATTGGAGCATTTTAGATCAGCCGATTTGAAGAGAGCTTGATGCAAGTTTTGAAGGTCAAATCTCAGATCTGAGAATTAGCATGCGATAGAGGCGTCTTGGAGCAGATCTGACCTCACCATTGCGTCCGGAAGGCTGTTTTGGTTAAGATTGACTATAAACGCACCTATATTTGGCGAAAGTCTAATCCGAGGTAATTTTTTTTGCAAATTAGACCGTACGACCCGATCTGCACCTCAGGTACGATTTTCAAAATTAAATTTTTTTTTTTAATTCTAATTATTTTCGAATTTTTTTAATGCAAAAAATATTGTATTTGGGGCCTGGTACGTGCCCCTATCCTCTGCATATGACAGAGAATATTCTCTGTACCAAGCGCATCACATACGACGACGTCACCACACGGGAGTGGGAGCCAAGCCGAAGACACAGCCTGTGATCATGCTCGGCTTCCATTTGTTTTAAGTGGGGCGTGTTTGCATTGATAAAGGGCTATAAACCCCTCCCCACAATGCATGTGGGACTAAACAGTCCCCCCTAAAATCCCTCAGCCCTGCCACCGCTCCTTCACTGGCGACCACCCCCTCTGTGTTGCTTTCTTCGCTGGGAAGCCGCCTCTGCCCAGCGCTCGAGCGCTCATCCTCTGCTCCATGCGGCGCGGCTCAGTTTGCCACCACAGTGGCCAGTTGCAGTCATCGGAACCGCCGAAGCAGCCACAACCCCGCCTAGACCGCCACCCGAGAAGAATCGCCGAAGCGGCCACAATCCCGCCTAGATCGCCACCCGAGCAGAATCGTCGAAGCGGCCACGCGAAGGTGCCTTGTCAGCCCCTTGAGGCCCGCCCAATCAGTAGAGATCTGCGCCATGCGGCAGGCCAATCAAGAGCGCTAGGCCATCTGCCCAAGCAGCAGCGCCGGGCCCAGTTAGTAGCCGCCGATGACCACATTGGATACCCTACAGCCACTCAGACAATGACATGTGGCAGCAGGCGACACATCAACATCCTGCCATGTCAGCAACCTTCCCAGTCACCAACCACACAGTCATCGTACAGACTCACCACCTCAACATCCATACTGTACAGACCTGCACAGTCATCTGCCACGTAAGGAAGGAGGCTTTTTTCGCTGACATCACCCTTTTCAGGAGCTTAAATTTGATGGTCGTTTAGCCGTCTTAGCAGGGCGAAATTAGGTTTTTTTGACGGCCGTATGACCATCAAATTTAACCAAGTGTTTTTCTGACATCATCAGGGTTTGCAAATTCTCCAGCCTTCACCATTTGCATTTTTGATTTTGCTGTCCAACTTTGAGAGGCCATAACTTGGTCATTCGGGCTCCAAATCGGGTGCAATTTTTTTTGAAATTGGGTAGAATTTCCTGATCTTTCCAGTGGTGGTGTTGATTTTGCATTTTGGTGGCCTCATTTATTAGAAATTGCAGATCTTGTTGACTGTTCTTGTTTGTTCTTGATTTCTGCAACTTCTAGGGCTTCGTTTGGGCACATACGGTAACATTTTGAGGTGAATTTTTTTTTTTAAAGTGCATTATTTTTTGTCTACTTTCTAGATCTGCCATCAAATTTCAGTGATTTTGGGTAGACATATCACTTTCAGAAATAGGTCATTTTGGGGCTATATTTGCACTTGGTTAATCCTTGGATTTTAATTTTTTAATTTGCATCAGTCATTTGAAGGAGTTATCAGTAGTTATCAGTCATTATTTGGTTGCAATATGGATAATTCAAAGGTTAAAATCTTCACTCCATATAACTACCATGAATGAAAAGTATCTTTAAGTGATCATTTGTTGAGTCTTGGATTTCTTAGAATGACTTTTGGGCATGATCAAGAACTTCAAACAGGTGCTGTAGAAAGACGAAAATAGTTTGATCGAAGGGATAAAGCACTTGGCTCTCTTAGATCATCCATCTCTCGTGACATGCTCTTTCATATTGAATCTTGCACACATCCTCATGATGCTTGGATCACATTGGAAGGACTCTTTGGTAAACCTAATAGAATGAGAAAATTCAAATTAGGGAATGATCTCATAGGTCTAAATCCTAGGGATTTTGACAATATTCAAGATTTTTTCTCTAAGTTCAATACTATTAGATTGGAGCTTTCTTCACGTGGCATTGTTAAAGGGGATGAACAATTCATCTTTTCTATTCTTTCCAAGCTTGGTCCTGAATATTCTATCTTTGTTTCTACATTCTATGCTACTATGGATGCTCTTGGTAGTGCATACAAATTGCCCTCTCTTGATGAATTTGCAGCACAACTCACAAGGGAACAAGCAAAGTTGGCACACATGGGTCAGTTGAAGCCTTCCACACATCAAGCATTGATTGCAAGTGAGTCTACTTCAAAGGCTTCTAATTACAAAGGAAAGAAACACAATAAGGATCTTAAGCCTCAAGACAAAGGTAATGAATCTTCTTCACCAAAAAGTACTAAATCCAAGTCCTCTTCAAGAGAGGAATCATCTAGAAGAAAGAGAGATAAATGTGCATATTGTCAAAAGTTAGGACATGATGATCATAAGTGTTTTCAAAAGAAGATTGATGAGATAACTCACATTATTCAGAAACACAACATTAAGTTGCCCTCATTAGTGTCTGCTCCTTCTTCTACACATTTGGCAGCTTCTACATCTCCATCATCATCCAAAGATAAAGGTAAAGGACAAGCACTCATGGCTTCCATACATCCTGAGCAAGGTAAATGGCTTCTTGATTCAGGTGCATCACATCATATCACATCTTCTATGGATATGTTTTCTTCTATTGAGCCTTGTAATTCTCCTAATATTTTGATGGGTAACAACACATTCATGAGAGTTTGTGGGAAAGGTTCTATTCCTATGGGAGAAGGGACATTTAATGATGCTCTTTGTGTACCATCCTTGACCACTAATCTTCTTTCTATTTACCAAATTACACATGGGGCACAAGGTAAAATTATTGAGTTCACTCTTGATTATGTCTACATTAGGGACATGGAGATTAGAGATGTCATAGCTATGGGAGTTGTTGATCATACATCTCGCTTGTATTCTTTTTCTAATTTTGTTGATAATGATGATGATATACATGATGTACCCATCCCTTTGCCAAGGGATCATTATGAGGAGAACTTTGGGCACTTGAATCATTTTGTTGTTGAGACAAGTGTTGATCTTCCTACTCCTCCATCTCCTGCTTCTTCAGACATGGGCTCTACTATTCAGCAGGATGATCATAGTGTTTCAGATCTTGTAGAATGTGATGACTACTTGGATGCATCTTCAACACTTGTTGATTCCCATAATGCAGATTTGGAAGACATACATGAGGGGTTTTTTCCTTCCCTTGATGATAGTTTCATCATAGATGGGGACACTTCTTCACCTTCTTTGGAGATTGGTGTACTTGATTCTTCTCCTTCTTCACTTGATTTGTCACATGAGGTGATAGATTCTTTGAGCTTGGAGATTCCTATTCAGTCTTCAGAGATTCATGCATGGAGACCTTCATCTTCTTCCTCCTTCCATTTGCACAAAGATTGGCTTCTTCATCATTTGATGTATCTATTTCTTCTTAAGGGGAGACATGTTTCTTGTAAGCATTGGCTTATCTATTGTTTGTAGGTACTCTTCATCAACATGGGAGCTTCTACATTATGGGGGAGATATCATGTCTCCAACTATCCTTCTTATGGGGGGGATACTTCTTTGTATAGACATGATGTATGTAGTTCTTGGGGGGTCTTGAGTACTCCATCCATCCATGCATCTTGTTTTCTTCTCTCTTTTTGGGGGAGGGTTTTTCCCATGAGGTTTTCCCTCTTTCTCCACTTTATGAGAGTTATGCATTTCATGTATTGCATTTTGTACATGGGCACCTAACATGGCCTAGTAGCCGGGACCCATCTTGCATTGTGAGTTTAAGTGCATTCCCCTAAGTTGCACTTAAGGGGGGGTGTTGATGTAATTAATTATTCCTAATTACACTTTACTTAATCTTACTTAGGTTAATGCATTGCATAGTAGTTTGTGATTGAGACACCTAGGAGTGTGCACATCTATTAAGCGCATGGTGTAGGAGGAATTTCACTTTTGGTGTGATAGTTGTCATCACATACCTCGTTGTGTGTGAGATCCACCTTTCGTGCTCTTATCATATTATCATCCTAATCCAATGCACATACCTTATTGCATATTGGAGGATGATCCACATTTGGTGGACATGTGATTACACCTAACATAGGTGATAGCTTATTAGCTCCTTATCATTCTCTCATATCGCCTTTCCTATATAAGGAGGCCTATTATGTAATCATTTTACATCATTAATTCATTGGATCTATTCAATCCATCCTTGCATTCATATTTTCTCTTTTGTGCTTTTCTTCAACCTCTAAATCCTTGGTTCAATATTTGCTATTTGCAAATTCTTACAAATTTTCTTTTCAAATATTACTTTGACAATAGCTTGATGTTGCTAACTTTCAACTCTTCGAAGCTTCTTTTGATTGAGCATTTAATATCAGGCTAAACCATATCAAATTTTCTTTTCGAAGGTTAGCAACATCAAGCTATTGTCAAAGTAATATTTGAAAAGAAAATTTGATATGGTTTAGCCTAATATTAAGAAGAATTCCAAACATCATCATTGAATTTTAGTATGCTTCCTTTTCTTTCTTACAAGATATCTAGTTGCTAGCAGTCATATCATCTTCTTAGCTATTAGGTAAAGAACACAACAAAATAGCCTTGAACTGATCATCCAAATTAACATTTATTGATAAAAGTATAGAACGAACTCAAATGAATTTATGATATTATAACTTCTTTATTTTCAAATTTTACAATTTCTTCATTAGAAATACCTTATTCGATGCAAGGACCATCTCATATATGTCAGATAAATGATCCCATAATCCTTTAATTGTTTTCTCTGTTGTAACATTAAACAAGACATTGCTGGATAACGAGAGAAGCGTGGCCACTGCCTTCGAACTGATCCAATTTGTCCCAGTATTCATTTGAAATTTGTATTGATTTATATGATTTTCCTTCAAATGTGACTGTAAGGTCTTTTTGAATTAAGAGAGCTTTGAGCTGCAACTTCCACATCCTGAAATTCTATTCAGACAATTTCTCAATTCTTCATTTCTTTGGCTTACTATAGTCTAAAAGTGCAAAAGAAAAAGGCACGTATGACCCTTCCTATGATGTGTCAATTGGAACACAGAATCATCTCACTTCCCCACAACTCTGATATCAATTGTTATGAAAACAGAGCAGAACAGAGCAATATAAACCTGCAACAAAATAAATAGAGAAAAATACCAAACATACAGAGACAACCAAACATAAACTGCTATGCAGTAAGTATTAAAATAAAAGAGCAGCTTAAAAGGAATTTAAACACAGAAATATAGATTTGAAGACAAAACAGAAAACAACAGTTTTATAGTGGTTCACCATAAATGGCTACATCCACTCTTCAAGCAGCACAATAACTTTATTCAATTCTCTGATGCAACGATACATCTAGTCTGCACTTACACATTTGTTTTTGTCTTTGAATACAAAGTGACATCAATGAAATGAGGAATTGAATGGTTGTTGGACTTCACATTCTCAACAGTCAATCAATTAAAATAGCTACCGTTTTCCATAACTCGGTGATATTCCGTTATCATAATAGAAGCATGGCTTGTGCAGGCCACCTTCTACTTGAGTGAGTTCCCACATCATGAAGTAATCAGTAAAAATCTACAGAATGAAATAGGTATATGGAATTGCTTTTATAATTTTTGAAAACATAAAAAATCTCTGCATCACAGGCCTGGTATATGTTTAAGAATAAATAACTAATCCAGACAAAAAGACATACACAATAACATAAGTTGTACTTAAAAATTACGAGATGCTCTCCATCATATCCAGGCATCATTCATTCTGATCACTTCTCTTACATTTCGTGTGTAAGAAGCTTTACATTTCTCCTTCAGGAGTTTCTCTCCTTTTACATATTCCATTCTTCCCCCTCCTCCAGCTTTTCATGTCAGAGCTGTACAGGCTTCCTGAAAACGGTCCGTTGTGATGACTACACTGCAGTTATAAGCACAGTGATGAATAGCATTATGTGATTTCATCAAGTTCGCCATCCCCAAAAACAGCACCTTTAAGAATATAGAAGTAATGACTGATTCCATTTTCTCACTGCAAGTTTGACATAATACATCTTGTAATAGATCAAACTTCAAGCCTATGCTTATAGCTTGTTTCACTTTGCAGTGTCGAGTTTCACTTAACATTGCTAATAATCTCCCCAAGAACAATGTCTTGTTTCATTAGCGCATCATCAATAACTTCCACAAGGAAAAGGTCTTGTTTCACTTAGCATCACCGATAATCTCCACAAGAACACTGTCCGTTTTTGAAATGATGGAACCGATTTGCATCCCTCACAACAATTTCTCTCACAACTGCCTTCGAGATAAACTTGATTGCAGTGTGGCAATCAACACAAGTGCGAAGGTTCTTGACAATCCTAATAGGCGTTCCAGGGGATGTGTTCAACAGGCCAAACGCAATTGCCACCTTCTCACTATGGTGGTAGAGGAACAATTCTTTGTCCTCCCCTTCTACATCATTTAGCACATGTCTTGACTCTGGAATATATCCTACAGTCTTCATCTCCACAGACAACTTCTCCAGTTTTGCGTAGATTTCCCGTGTTTGTGGGTGTGATCTGTCTCCAGCACAAAAAACATGTACTACTCTATCAAGTTCAATCCAGCTACATCCAGGTATCTTTGTAATTCTTCTATCTTCCATCAATCTCCTTATACCATGAACTTTGTCCCACCTACCCTCTTCTGCATAAATATCTGACAGAAAAACATAAGGTGCAGCAATTGTAGGATCCAAATAAAAAATGAGATTTGCTGCAAATTCTCCTAGATCTATATTCTTATGTGATCTGCAAGGGCTAAGTAAACATGTCCACGCAACCGCATCAGGTTTGATTGGCATTTTGATGATACAGGTTAGGGCTTCCTCGAGATAGCCAGCGCGTCCAAGGAGGTCAATCATGCATATATAATGATCCCTTGTAGGCATAATGCAATAAGAATTGCTAATGTCATCGAAATACTTACAGCCTTCGTCTACTAAATTTGCATGGCTGCAAGCAAATAAAACACAAAGGAAGCTTATATGGTTTGGGTAAGTTCCAGTGTACTTCATTTGTTCAAAGAGTTTGAGGGCATCCTTACCATAGCCATGTGTTCCATACCCTGCAATCATTGCAGTCCATGAGATCACATCTTTTTGTGGCATTGTATTGAACAATGTGCGCGCCTTTTGTATACTTCCACATTTGGAATACATGTCTATCAGGGCATTTACAATTAACGCATTGGAAAAGAATCCACATTTCATGATCCTTTGATGGAACTCCATTCCCCGTTCCAGAACTCCTATCTTAGCGCAGACTGGAAGGATACTGGCAAATGTTGCAGAGTCTGGCTTTATACCAGCCAAGTGCATTTGCTTAAAAATCTCCAATGCCTTTTCAACAAACCCATGTTGTGCATATCCTGCAATTATTGCATTCAACGAGATCACATCTTGACAAGGTATTTCTTTGAAAAGCTTTAAAGCCTCGTCAAGAAAACCATTTTGTGCATATCCTGTAATCATTGCCGTCCAAGAGATGATATCTTGTTGAGGCATTGTGTCAAACAACTGACGTGCCCTCTTTATGCTTCCACATTTAGCATACATATCTATCAGGGCATTCTCAACCACGACGTCTGATAAAAATCTGCTTCTGGTTATCTTTTGATGGATCTGTATACCTTGAGTCAAAGCTCCCACTTTAACGCAAGCTCGAAGGATTCTAGCATAGGTAAACTGATCTGGTTGAATACCTCTTTCTTGCATTTGCTTAAAAATCTCCAAAGATTTTTCAAAATACCCATTTTGGGCATACCCTGTAATCATGCAATTCCATGAAACCACATCTCGATGAGGCATTGTGTCAAATAATTCATGTGCTTTGTATATGCTCCTACATTTGGCATACATGTCTATCAGGGCATTATTAACCTCAACATTTGGCAAAAATCCACTTTGCCTTATGGTTTCATGGATATCCATACACTGTTCCAAAGATCCCATTTTGGCACAGGCTGGAACAATGCTGGAAAACGTAACAGCGTCTGGTTTTACACCCGCCAATTGCATTTGCTTCAAAGTCTGCAAGGCCTTTTCAACTAACCCATCTTGTGCATATCCTGCAATCAGAATAGTCCATGAGACAACATCTCGTTCAGGCATGTCGTCAAACAATTCACGGCCTTTCTGCGTGTTTCCACATTTGGTGTACATGTCTATCAGAGAATTTCCCACTTGAATATTAGCCAAAAATCTGTTTTCCTTAATGCTCTGATGGATTTCCATTCCCTTTTCGAAATCTCCCTTTTTGGTGCAAACTGAGATGATGCTGGCAAAGGTTGCCGAGTTTGGCTTTACACCTGTCTCTTGCATTTGCTTATAAATTTCTAAGGCCTTGTCAGTGAACCCCATTTGTGCATATCCTGCAATTATCGCAGTCCATGCAGCAACATCTGGTTGAGGCATTTCTTTGAAAAGCCTTAAGGCCTCGTCTAGAAATCCATTTTGAGCATATCCTGCAATTATGGCGGTCCATGAAACCGTATCTCGTTGAGGCATTGCGTCAAACAGTTCACGCGCCTCTTGTATGCTTCCACATTTTGCATACATGTCTATCAGGGCACTCCGTACTACAACATCCAACAAAAATCCACTTCTGCTTATGCTTTGATGGATATCTATACCCTGTTCCAAAGCACTAATTTTGGCGCAGGCTGGAAGGATACTAGCAAAGGTGAACTGATTTGGTTTGACATCTGTTCTTTGCATTTGATGAAACAGTGCCAATGACTCTCGGTGAAACCCAAAACTTCGGTAAGCTACAATGATCAAATTCCATGAGTAGACGTCTCGATCAGTCATGCTGTCGAAAACTTTACGAGCATGCACCAAACTTCTGCACTTGGCATACATGTTAATAAGTTTATTTTGAAAAAATGTTCCAGTAGCAAATCTAAGTCCCCTGTCAATGACGAAAGAGTGAATTAGCTGACCCTCTGGAAGTGCCTTCTTTGCAATACAGATCTGCAATAGTTGAAAATATGAAATAGACTTTATAGGAGGATTAGATTTTGTAAGCAGAATGATTAGTATCTCCCTAATTCGACCCTCTCTACAGAGTTCACTGAATTGCGTAATGGATGGCACTGTAAGATTTAGGCATCGGGAATGCATTTTTTGGTTCATTCTAACATGAAAAAACAGTATGATCATTATCGCCCTCTCGATTAAGTAATGGATGGTACCGTAGGATTGAAGCATAGGTAATGCATTTTTTTGTTCATTCTAACATGAGAAAACAGTAGCATCATTCTCGCCCTCGAACGGTGGCACTGTTGGATTGAAGCATGGGGAATGCATTTGTTTTTGGTTCATTCTAACATGACAAACCAGTATCATCATTCTCGCCCTCGAACGGAAGTTTTCCATCAAGGCTCCTCTAGTTTTACCTCTTCAAAGGGTAAAGGAGAGATCCACCGTGGAGCTGGCTTTATTGTAGTTGCACAACCGAACAAAAATGTTATGTCAACAAGAGATGACTTACTAGTTGAGCACTTTAATTTTGTGTTTCTATATGAAAATTTCAAATTATTTCTATTTTTTTACAATGGTTTATTTGGCAAGTTCTATTTTTATAACTAAGGTTTGAAATCCACATCATCAAATATGATGCCACATCAGCAACTTTTTACCAAAGTGTCCAAAACAACCTCCAAAAAGTGAGATCAATCGTAGTGCATGAGACCCCATACTTGTGCATGTGATGCGGCATTGCACAATTGGTTGCTTTTTAGAATAAGAGACACATTTCATTCAATTATGGGTAGTCATCATTAACAATAACAACTTGAATGTCACAACTACTGCTACAATGTTGTAAAAAATATTGGATATTAAATCAACAAGTGTGGGTATTAAGTTAATAAATCCTATCACAACCATTGGGGTCCTCTCCCCTATTTATCTACAAGGATTTTCTTAAATTTAAAAAAATAAAAGATATAAGTTTTGCACAATCCATCAATTAGTAATGTTGTTTTTCAAATTGATTGTGCTTTTTTCTTTTTTTTTCATCAACGTTTCGGATCACATTTTGTGATCCATCACCAAGATAAGAAAAGAATTGAAGGAGAAATGATGGATCATAGGGTGTGATCCAAAACGTTGATGCAAAAAACAAAAAAATGATCAATTCCAGAAACAACATTACTAATTTTAAAAAATAATCAATTATGTGATGTTATATAAGTGTATTGATAAACATATCCAGTGGCATTATATTTGATAAGCGTATTGATAAACATGATCTAGTGACATTATATTTGACCATGTGAATTTACAAGTAAAATTTTAAAGTGGGAGGCTTGACAAATAAATTGATGTACAAAATTGAAAGTGATTTGAGATATCCATATAAGATTTTGAGAGATACAAAGTTAGATTATGTGACTAAATTTATGTACAAAATTAAGCTTGACTTGAGATATCTATAAATAATTTTGAAAGATGCAAAATTAGACTATGCTACTATATGTCCCTCTTTCTAAAAACATTTTCTTTTGTGTATAACTTAGATACTTCCATTTTAGAAATCACAAATAGAAATGAATATAGATATTAATGTTATTTTATGTAAAAATATTTATATTGTTTATATTATTTATAATTAAATTTCTAATATATATTATAAATTTAGATTTATTATTTTAAATATTTCAAATTTATAAATTTATAAATTTATTTTAATTTATAATTTTTTAAATTTAATTTAATAATATAATAATATAATTGGTAGATGAAAATATAGAAGATAAATTTTATTGATAATTTTTTTTTTTACAAAAATAAAACAAATATTTAAATTAAAATATTTGTGCGCAAATTATTTTTAATCGTTAAGGAAGCACGCCTCTTTAACATTTTCATTATAGTTTGAAGTTAGGTTACAACTCTAATACTCACTAATCAAAACTACTATTCTTAGTTGATATGCTTGACAACACTTCTAATTGCAATTAGCAACCTTCAAATTTTATTCAAGGTAATGATTTCGTAAATATGCTAAAACTCTTTCTGCTAAAACATAATTTTGAAGGTTTAATAAAATTAGGGTCCAATTTTTTTAAAATCAGAAATCTAGGGGAGTTTTAGGCCACATGCATAATAGGGAAATTGAGGGCTTTGCAACGAGTGAGAGATGGCACTAGGGCTTGAGCTCTTCATTGTCGTCATCTAACCTACAAGCATGAGCGAGTTCCACAAGTAGCAAACGCGAGGAGGTAAGTAGGTAAGTATCCTCCCTGCCATCATTGTGTACTCTTTTTTTTTTTTCCTTCTTGGGGGTCTTGTTTGCTCGGTTGTTGTTTTTCTTTGGTGGTGGCTTGGTACAAAGGAGTACCACAGATACAGATCCCCAATGGAAGAGGATAGATTATCGGTCGATCTTGACTACCCTAGCAAGGACAAAGAGGAAAACCATAACCCTAAAAATACTAAATCATTTTATTGAAGTGTTAGCAGACCTTAAATCAAAGGTATCCTCTTTTGGCAAATTTTTGATCGACTAGGATAGACTAGAGCAAGGGCATATGGTTAGAGGACGAAAAGGTAAGTGCCCTTCTTCCACCATTAGCACACTTCATATTGAATCTAACTAGGATATGGTTGCACCCATTGCTGAGGAATGTGGTGGCTTAGGAATGTTTCTATCTTTTTTGTTGGTATAGATTTTTTAAAAGTTTCTTCCTATAAATATTTTGATGAATGGATTAATAATGTATAGAATAGAAACCTAGGAATTGGTTTCAATTTTTGTAGGATGGTTATAAAATGACTCTTCTTATTTTTCTTCAATGATCATAATGCACAAGCCAAGGTCCTTGGAAATTTTTTGATTTACAAGTAGTTGCACTTTTAGAGCCATTGAGTGGTCCCTCAACTCCATATGTTAGAAGGTGTTCGACCTCTCCTATCCTAGATGGGTGGTGATCAAGGATGTCCCTATAGTATTATGGGTATTTCTCTCACAAATAATTGAACCCTTTGGTAGTATCATCAAGATTGATGGCACTAGACTTACCCTACCACACATGGATGATAGGGTTTTGGTTTCTCTATACCCTAGAATAGATATCCCATATATTTTGAGCATTCAGTTGGAAGATGGCATCCATTAATGCCACTTGGAAATCCTAGGTGGATGATTTCTTAACAAAAAGGAGGGCTATATTAGAAGAAATTACCCTATTATTAAACAAATGCAGAAGAAACCTATGATAGCTAATGTTATCCATATTGTCCATAGTATTGTTAGTAATAGTAAGGATATCCCTAATGATTGTAATGTTGAAAGAAATGGGACCTTGAATAGCATTCCCTCTCCATCCCCTAAGGCCCTTGTGGAGGATATTCATCTTGAGACTGATAATATGGATATTGACAATATAAAGATAGTTATTGTTATCCCTTCCTCTCAAACATATGATTGTGATCACTCCTAAAACCATGGAACCCTAGTGAGTAGAGACAGGGAAAAATATGACATTGGAACTTTGCATGTTGATGATAATTTGATCAAGGAGGGTGCTTCCAGTGGCCAACAATTGCTTATGAGGAAAATCAAGAAGAACATTTCTAAGACGAAAGAAAATACATGTAATAGAGTTGGTAAAAATGTAAAAGTATATAATATTCATTTAAAGAGAATTGGTATATTAATTTAAAGAGAATTGGAATTAATTTTGAGCATCAATCTACATAAGCTTTGATTTTTTTGGATGATAACCCTCCTTGTTCCAAAGTGAAGGCCCTAATTAATGAGTTTGAGAGTGGTAATGTCTTTAATGCCCTGGACATGGGAGAGGACTCTGACTGCCCCCAACCTTTTCTTAATTCTCTCCATCCCCTTTCTGATATTCCTAAAGAATTTGATCTCCCTCCTAGGGATGTTGTGGTTAAGGTGGGTGTTTTGGATGGGTTGTTGGATAGATAGATCCCCCCCCAATGTTAGAGTGTTGAAGGCACTAGGATTGTCAACCCTCAGGGAGCTAGAGAACTTGTTGATGAACAAATTGGATGGTTCAAGGCTCCTAGATCAGATTCTAAATATTTTGAAGGATGAAGAGAGTTGGATTATTTTGTAATATCCTTGGAGATGGAGGGGAGGTATCCCTCTTCCCTTGATGGTGCTTATAGAAAGGGACATACCTCAAATATGAGGTCCAATAGAAAAAGACTTATAATATCATCTTAGAGAAATGTGTGACTCATAGAAAGAAGAATAACAACTTTATCCCTATGGGTAAAGGTGGGTAGACCCAAGGGTAGTGTTGATGTGCATTTTATGACTCACCAAATAGTAGAACAAAATACAAAGGTATCTTATCCTCTCTTGATCAAAGTCATTTGTGTGTTAAGATTGTGGAAGATCACACAATAAACTCCAAGGTTCCTTTCATGTCAGGTCTTGACCATGGATAAGCTCAATGGTTCATGTGATTTGTTGTTAATCACGAGGGGCCTCACATTTGCAAACTTGAAAGTGATTTCAGATCATACTAGATGTAGGAGCTATTGAAATATTTTGCAATGAAACACTTTTTTTGGATTTTTTGAAGTATGAAGAAAGAAAAGGGGAAAGGGCTAAGAGATTATAATCTTCTCCTAAGGGTAATGACAACAACATATGGTACATTTATGGACAAATTCTTGAATAACTGAGCTTTGTTTCTCCAAGTTAAACTACAACTACGTGTGAACTAGTGAAATCTTCAAGGGTTAGTGCAAATGATTTTCATACCACTGCGAACACCATCAGAATGAACAATTCCTGCGAATGATAGAAGTTAAGCATACACAGATGTGGGGTTTAGGCCAACTTTGCACAATGACTTACAATCAGTAAACCATCAAAAATATGAACCAAAAGGAATTCATCAAAACAACATCATATTTCTGATTGCAATCACAACACTTTATCTAACAACTTAATCTAAATGAGAGAGTTACAAAATGAAGAAAGCTTCAAGACATCAAATAATCACTAAAATTCAATGAAAATTTTATTGTCTCAATATCCCTTAGCAACAATCTCAAAATTCGCTCCCTTACAAATGAGAAGTGGTGCCTTTATATAGGCCCTTGAATATAACGGGTGGTCTAGATCTAAACAATAATTGATGGCCCATATTTTGCCACCTCAACCCTAATTAGGGTTAGGGAAAGAGAAAAGTAATTTGCATTAATGCAGGGGTCTATTTTGACCAACTAAAAGGAATACAATACCTTAGTGGGTAATAAATACCCACTATTGCATGCTTGTTCATAAAGAAAATGGGGGGAAATAAATGACCACTATGCATTAAATGTATCATTTTCTGAAATAGCCTATCTTTTACCTCCCTATTTGAACACTTGGAATATGCCCAAAACTATTTCTAATTCATCCACACTAACACTTGGTGATGATTCTTGTTTTAATTCCAAAGCAACCATAGCTCACTCAAATTTTATCAAGCTATTCTCCCATTCTGGAAACAAATCTTGAGTTGTATGCGTGTCATTTGAGAAAGTGGAGAAGTTCTCAAAGTTATCCTTGGTGAATAAATTCAATCTAAAGGACTTATCCAACTTACTCTTTAGGTTGCTTATAGTTATCTCATTTTCAACCAACCTTTGTGATACCAATGATGCAATAGTGTTAGAAATCTCTTATTTGATATTCTCAGCTATCTCCCTCAATCGAGTGGACTCCTTGGTAAAATGTTCAAACATTTCCTTTTCCATGAGAACTACACCATACCATGGGGTAAAATCATATACTTCTCCTTCCTTGATGAAACCAATATCAATCAGTACATGTCGGGTTGTTTCTATCAATTTATGTAATTCTGTGATCATCTCATCCTGATAGATATGTTCATATTCCCATGACTCCTCCATGCATTGAATCTAGGAAAGGATGGCTAGTGCTCTGTCATTAAGTTTCACTAAGTCCTCAACATGCCTATACACTTCATTATGGATGCCTTCGATCCAAACTTCCACTCCTTAAGCAATTCACCTAATTATGTCTATACCCTCTACTAACTCGGTTGGAATAACTAGAGGAGGAATGAAGGATGGACCTTCTTCCCTTACTGGACAAGGAAATTTATTTATGTAATCACACAAAGCCTTGATCTTACCTTTATATTTCTAATATAGATCCTCTAACTTCCTGATTGTGTTCTTCATGGCCTGTGCTGAATCATCAAAATCTTCCATAACCTGCGCTCTGGAAGCATGACCTAAATAAATCTCCATTATATTATACTCATATGGAGTAATCTGATCCTTTGTTTTATCAACTATCATAGTGATGAACTATAGAATTATAGATCCAGATTCTCCTCTGATGACCTTTTTAAACCTCTTAGCTTTTCCCTTTTCATCTGATTGGTTGACTCGGTCAAGGATTTCTTGCAATTCAACCACTAGAACAATCTCCTTTTCTTGACTTCTTTGAATCCTTTGTCTTAGCCACTCTGTAATATCAACATTTTGATCACTCTCAGTTACCAATTATTCTTTTCCCTATACTTCTCTTATATCTATTTCCTCCTCATCTCCAAGAGTTTCTAGTGTTTCCTCATGAATTGCTACCTATGTTGCAGGAATATCTACTTTTTCCTCCTAAGCTTCTTCTTCCATCATCTCTCTTTCTAGAGGTGCACCAAGACTTTCTTCGTGGTGATATCTTATTCCTTGATTCTTCCTTGTGAAAACCCTTCATTGGCATTGATACTTAATATATCATGTACGAACTTGGCCATGCGCTCTTGTTTCTCTGTTCTTCTTCTTCTTCTTCTTGTTTCTACTTCTTGCATGGTGAAAGTGTCTATCTCTTGCACACTAGGATTCTGACTAGGTTCTCAGATGGAATATTTTTGGACCTCTTCCTCTTCTATTGTGGCTCTTCAATATGAAGATCCAATCTCTTCTTTGTGTGTGTTTCCTGAGCAACACCTTTTTCCTTTCTGCACTTTGCATTTCTTGATGGAATTTATCCTTCCATTCTTCCTCTCAAATGTTGTTTTGGTCTCTCATCCCACAGTGGTTGATGACCAAACTGCAATCACCTAAAATTTGTCTAGTAGAACCTAAGCCCCTAATTTTGATTAAATTACCTCAAATGAAATCCTAAATCTAAAAGGCATACTTACTAGACATAATTATGTAGAGTAACCCTGCAATTCCAATTCTAGAGCTTGCATAGTTATTTAATTGCTATAACATTGCTTTTAATATAAAGTTTCTATACTTTCATTAAAAGAATACATTCATCTGTGTGCACATACTTAATCCTGATTAATTAGCAATTAAAGGAGATTTGTGCTTTCAAAATTAATATTTTGTCTTATCTTACCTAACATCTCTTTTGTCTCTTAATCCTCACCACTCATCTCTACCTAACCTTGTATCTCCTTCACTCTCCTTTTGCCTCTTAATCTTAATCTCCACCCTCCTTTCTTGAGGTAATTTATTTGAAAGGAAGCTCTTCCTTGGATCAAGGGATCCATCTTTGTGCATTCTAGAGTAATCTTGTTATTTTTAATTCTTAGTTTTCTTTCATCATATGCTTAGTAGTTCTCTTGCATTTCTTAGTTTACTTCACTCTTATCTATCTTTCTTTGATAATCTAGTTTTATTTCTTGCATTTGTTTAATAGCATATTTTCTTGCATTCTCATTCTATAATACTAGTTATTTTCCATCCATTCTAGCTTAATCCTCCCATTTTAGCTTAAATCTTACATTCTAGTTCATTTCTAGTTTTGCATTGCATTTGAATCTTCCATTTTGGAGTAGTCAAGTCACTAATCCTTGATGCCAATCTGATGAGCATTCAAAAAAGGATTAAACTCGCTTCAACTAGGAAGCAATAAGCCTCTTTTGGGAATTTAGTTGGTTCATTTGATATGGCCTCCTATAGCTAAATTCTTGAGCTAATGGCTTATCGAGTGTTGGTTGTTCTTCAATTTGAGTATCGATATTTAACCACACACCAAAAACTTGTATGTCTAGTCATCCTTAGGTAAGGTCATCTTTTCAAACTATCTTTCAATCCAACACTTTGTAAAGTCCAAGACTGGTATTGACAATGCATCTAGGTCTGTAATCTCCTTGTTTTTCTAGTCATAGGGATGAATAACTTTCTCCTTTTTTGCATTGTATCCTTTTTGTACTACATTCAGGTCTTCCTCCATTTGATCAGGTAATTGAAATATTTTTCATGGTCTCATGATGTTTAGGGGAATTTTGGAAGGCATCCTCTTTCTAATTTCGTTCTCATCCACAACATTAGCCCAAAAATCCTTGAAGTGAATTCTATGTTGATATCTTGATCTTGCTACTGATTTGATTTTGTTGTAAGGATCGAAGTCAAGCCTTCCTATATAGAATGATAGATGGAAGAGATTAAATTCATCTTCAGATCTCTTAGATGCCTTCAAACACAGGCACATTTCACCTTGCTACTTGCCTATGGAAATTGGAAAATCTAGTCCTAACTTTTTCTTTCCATTTTGAATTTTTTTGTATACTGTCACTTGTCGAGTGAGTTCCAGTAAGACCATTTTATTAGTAGGATACCTTGGTAGCTTGTATGCCTATGAAGAAAATACTTGCAACTTGGTGTAGGAGGAAGTGGGAAACTAAATAAACCATGATCTATATTGCTCCACTAGCTTCATTGCCCCAACAAATAATCTCATATGAAGACTTTTTTGCAAAGTCCTAATAGTGTGCATTGCAAATTCATCATTAACTCTAACATAATCATCAATGGAATGCAAATGTAGTTGAGGATAGCATTCATGTACTTTCAAACGTGGATTTCTACTCATGATTGTCCATTTTCACCTTAGTCCATCATATCTTGTATGTCGTGCCAACATGTAGATGGCATAAGAGATCATATAAAACTTCTTTTATTTCTCAAAATTCATCAATTTCTCGTCCAAGTTTTCAGTGACCAGTCCAACCTAATCCACATGGTTGTGTTCCTCAACTACCTACTTGAAAAAGTACCACATCCAAGTCTTGAATATATAAGATTATGGCGAACCAAAGATTTTGTTAGGAATAGTCCCAAGAGATAACTGAGAGGGGGGGAGCAGGGGTGAATCAGTTATCTACAAGATTAAATTCTTTATCCAATTAAGTATATAAGAACATTAAGCATAAACACAATGAAAGAACACTTAACTCAACACAACAATTTCGGTTACGGGGAAACCCAAATAGGTAAAAACCCCAGTGGGAATTGACACCCACTAAGAACTGCACTAGTGTATTATGATCCTTGTTAGAAGATCTTTCAACCCTGTTAGGAGTTGATCTTTATAATGTAATAAGTATAGTGACCTGGTCAAAGGTCGGACCCTGTTAGGAGTCTTTTACAATTAACCCTATTAGGGGTGAGGACACATTGTCCGAGAGCACACTGCTCCAATCTTCTGTTTAACAGATACACACTATATCTGGATCTTGGTGAACTCCGCGTAGACCTTTTGTCTTGATCAGTTCCAATGAATAGAATATGCTTTCTCTTATGTCACATAGACCTTGTGTTGATGGCTCAACACTTGACACTCTCTACTCTGCTCTTGTCTTTTAGCTCTGAACCATGCTTAGCAATCACAAATGATTTCCTATTAATATCTTTCCTCTAAAGGATATAATCAATTATGTCTATTAGAACCATCTCGAAATCATATTAGAGAAATAATAAAACTCTCCAATAACACCTTAGTTGACTCTACTAAGCACACAACATAAATTAGGACTTCACAATTTCATGTGAGTAGATGCCACTCTACACATAGTCGGCTCTACCAAATTAACTCCAACTTTCTTCTCATGTTGAATTATGTCATGCACTCTTAACCAAACATTGTTAACTCTCCTCTTAGCCTAAATCCAAGCACGCATACCACGATGATAGGTGCAACTACCACAAACATATAAACACTGTCGGGTCTTCTAAATAAACTCAGGAAACTGTGACTGTCAACTGGAGACTTCATGACTCAACCTGTACTATATGTATGACTCTGCATTCATGAACATAACATCATACATATGTCTACAACATAAGTATAAAGGTGCAAGGCTATAGTGCAACCATATGACCAATCACATACATAAATTTTCCTGGGACCTATCAGAAACACTTACTGATATACACAACTGTATTATTGTCTTCACTCAGAATCAACCTCTGCATCTATGATATCATGCTGATAACATATTCATGAAACATATGCTGAAGGCTCTCTCCATCAGGTTTCCACACATGCTGCTTACCATATGTTGTCATCAATGACAAACATACAGACAACAAACTGGCTTGCTGACAAATCTCCAAAAATCTCCCCCTTTGGCATTGATGGCAACATATGAAATGAAAAACACCACCAATCCAAATGAACAATTCTTTTATAACATTCTCTATTTCCTCAACAAAACTCCCCCAAGGATGGATCCTCCATCAACTATTGAAGGCTATGAATATCAATTGGTGCAACTCCTCCTTTCTTTATATTCAGTACTGAATATGCTCATTCTTACCGTATACCTTCTTTTCTATCTTCGTTCTTTTCTTATTTTTCATGACTTCATATATACTCCCCCTTTGACATCAATGGCAAAGGATGCCAACACATTTAAGCACCGGTACTACTCCTGAGGTAGAGTAGTCAACCCTTCATCAGTCACTGAGGACTGATGCACTCCTGCTATCTCTAATTAGATTCAAGGAGGGAATTACTCCCAACTTCTCCATGAGATACTCAAAAGTATCCTTAGGTAGAGGCTTTGTGAATATGTCTACTAGCTGATCTTTTGTACTCATATAATCCACCATAACTTATTTCTCTACTACTTTGTCTCTTAGGAAATGACACTTTTGTTAGAAATAGGGAATACTGAAGGGGGGGGGGGGTGAATCAGTATTCTACAAACTTTTACTTTTGCCCAAATATGGATATAACATATTATCTTAACACATGCATAACATAAGAAGCTAAACAACATGCATAGCAATAAAATTAAAGAACTCATAACACATTATTTGTTCTTGAGGAAACCCTGGCCAAGGGAAAACCCTGGTGGGGATGGTACCCACAAAGATCCACTAATCAAAAGTATCATGTTAAGGATGTTGACCCTGTTAGGAGTCTATTACATGCATATAGTATCTCAATCCTGATTAAGGGACTATAGGCCTTGTTAGAAGCCTCAACCCTATTAGGAGTTGGTAGTACATAAAGTGATTACTAGATGAGCCCACTGCCCAAACAAGTAATGTACAATATACACTGATTACAAAAGAAGGTTAAGGTACATAACCTTATACTACTTGCATCAATATCTCTTCACTGCTCTTTTACTATCGCTATTACATATGCATCATATATCTCGCTCTTTCTCTTTTTCTACATATTACTTCTTGATTACATTACATTTATACAAGTTATTAGGATTAATAACTTTCCAGTAGGCTATCATATTACAAATAACTTTATCTAAGGGTTAACATATAGGATGTCATCCCTTTATATTGTTAAGTCATTATTTTGATAAACAAAATAATCCCTTAACTCTTTAACAATTCTGTCTTCATATCCTATCCTGTCGGCTTGACACTATCTTTAGTAATGTTAGAATTTGCTAATAAGCAGAAATAACCCAAAATCTAATTGAAAGTGTTAGATAAAAAATGGAAATAAAATAACCAGAATAACACTATTAGAAAATCTTAATGTGTATGCTCAAAGGCATAACAACACTAAGGAAAATCTCTATTATGCTATCCTAGCATATACAATATATCTCCAAAGTTACAAATACAAGAGATCTAGCCTGTTTATATAGGCAAGAGATGGTAGGAGGTGAGAATAGTAGTTGGAGTCAACCAACTACCAAATAAAGTAGTTGGAGTAATTGGACTCAACTACATCTTAGAAGTAGTTGGAGTCAACCAACTACCAAACAAAGTAGTTGGAGTACTTGGACTCAACTACATCTTAGAAGTAGTTGGAGTCAAAGTAGGGCCCAACAATATCCTCCTAATAATAATAATAAAATGGAATAATTCCTCCTATAAATAAATTCACCTAAGTAAACTTAAGTAATGAGTAAAATGGTAAAGAACCATTTACTCTAACACCCCCCCTTAAGTGCAACTTAGGGAAAATACAAATAGCCTTATGGGTCCTGGCAATAAAGCCATGTTAGGTACCCATGTAAAACTAAAAAAAAACCTTTCATAACCGGAGAAAAGGAGAAAAACCCAGTGGGAGAAAACCCCTCTCCAAAAGAGAGTAAAAGAAGAAGCTAAAAAGCTATAGTAGAAGGAGACACCTGTCGCACCCCAAGCAAAGAACGTAAGTGAATGAACTTGTTCTCAGTGAAGGGTTTGGTGAAGATGTCTACAGTCTGATCGGATGTCTAACAATACTGAAGTTCAAGGACCTGCTCTTGAATCAACTCCCGAATGTAGTGCATGTGAATCTCAATGTGCTTTGTCCATTGGTGATGGACATGATTGCGAGAAATTTGAATGGCACTTTGATTATCACAAAAGATGACTGTTGGCTTTCAAAAAGGAATTGCAAACTCAGTGAGGATGTTTTGAAGCCAAATAGCCTTAGTAGCTACATTAATTGCTCCATGATACTCAACCTCAGTGGATGAAAGAGCAATAGAAGTTTGCTTCTTGCTCAACCAAGAAACTAGACCTCAACCAAGAGAGAAGCAATACCTCGAAGTAGACTTATGATCCTGAGAGTCACTTGCCCAATCTGAATCTATATATCCTACCAAGTCAATATCTACATCTGCTCCATAATGAATGCCATAACTATGAGTACACTAGATATAATGAAGAATCCGCTTAGCCACTTTCCAATGTAGCTCATGTGGCTCTTGCATAAACTGAGAGACCATACCCATAGCATATGAAATATCTGGCCTTGTATGAGTCAAATATATGAGGCTACCAACCAATTGACGATACAAGGTAGCATCGACCAAGGGTGAAGAACAAGAAGACTCAAGTTTGACCCTTGACAGAAATGGAGTCAGTGCAGACTTGCAGTCAGCCATGCAAAATTTGGAGAGCATATCAAGAGGATACTTAGGCTGTCCAATGAATATACCAGAAGGTGACTGAGTAATCTCAATCCCTAAGAAGTAGTGGAGAAGGCCTAAGTCAGACATCAAGAACCGATCATGAATGGAAATTTTGACTGCCGTGATATGGGATGAGTGACTCCCTATGATCAAAAAATCATCAACATAGAGGACAAGGAAGGTGAGAGTATCATCCTTCTGCAAAATATAGACGTTCAGATCAGAATGACACCGAGTGAACCCAATTGATAAAAGGAAGGAGTCCATCTTGGCATACCAAGCTTGAGGAGCCTGTTTGAGGCCATAGAGAGAATTTCGAAGGTGACAAACAAGTGAAGGATTTTGGATGAACCCTTGTGGTTGCTCCATATATATCTCCTCCTGAAGGTCACCATGAAGAAAAGCACTCTTCACATCCATTTGATGAACTTCCCAATGATGGGATGCAGCAATGGCAAGGACAAGTCGGATGGAATTCATCTTAGCAACTGGTGCAAAGGTCTCAGAGTAATCAATTTCAGGAACCTAGGAGAATCCTTTTGCAACCAGGTGAGCCCTATGCTTGTCAACTGACCCATCTATAGAAAATTTTGTTTGATAGATCCACTTGCATCGAACAAGTTTTCTTCCCTTAAGAAGATAGACTAAATCCCAAGTATGGTTCCTTTCTAAGGAAGTGAACTCCTCTTGCATAGCAGCATCCCACTCGGGGATGCCAAAAGCTTCCTGAAAGGATTGTGGATCAGAAGTTGTAGCAATGAAGATATGTGGAGCTTGCTCAAATTGTGACCTTGTTCTTCTCTCATCTGAGGGATCACCAACCCAATCACCTGCCGATTCCAATGTTTGACGAGCCCAAAGAGGTCCAATAATTGGAGCATGTAGAGAATCTGGAGGAGAATCATCATCCTCTAAATGATGACTAATAGAGGAGGAAGATGGATCCTCATCATTATCATCTGAAGTGGAAGATGAAGATTCCTCATCTAGATCAGGAGGATTGAAATCCTTAGAAGAACTATCATCATGCAATCATATTGTCTCCATACAAATTGATGATGAAGAAGTGATAGAAAAGGAACTGGAGGTATCTTCCTCAAAATGAACACTTCTCTCAATGAAAAGATCATGTGTGGTGGGATAGAGAAGCCTGTAGCCTTTGAAACCCTCTGGATACCCAACAAATATACAAGGCCTACTCTGTGGGTCCATAGCCTTGCTTTTCTCTATTGGAATATGGGCCCATGTAGGAGACCCAAACACTCGAAAGTGTTTGACCATAGGTTTTTGACCGGTCCAAGCTTGAAAAGGAGTTACTTCCTTCAAGGATTGATGAGGAACCTGATTTTGAATGTAACATGCACAATTTATAGCCTCTGCCCAATACTGAGGTGTCAATGATTTGGAGTGAATCATATAGTTGGCCATTTCTTTTAAGGATTGATTCTTTCTTTCTGCAACTCCATTTTGTTGTGGAGTGTAGGGAACTATGTGTTGAAGATCAATTCCTTCTGAGTTACAATATTTCTCAAATCTTTGATTAACATATTCCCCCCCATTATCGGTGTGTAAAACCTTGATGGATTTCCCTGTTTGTTTCTCTATAAAGGCTTTGAACTCTTGAAAATACTCAAAGACTTCAGACTTTTGTTTGAGAAAATATACAAATGTATACCGGAAAATATCATCAATGAATGTTAAAACATATCTAGCTTTTCTAAAAGAAGGATGTGGAAATGGTCCTACCAAATCACTATGTACTAGCTCCAAAAGCTGTGTTGCTCTCCATGCTTTTCCTTTATCAAATTTTTCCTCAGGATGCTTTCCAAGAATGCATCCTTGACAAACTCCATTAGAGAATTGAATAGAAGGAAATCTTGTAACCATATTCTTTTGACTGAGCTTTTGCAAGTAGCGGTAGTTCAAGTGGCCAAACTGCTGATGCCACAAATGACTCACCTCATTTGAGTGAGTGAGTAATGCAAGTGAAGGAGAATCAAGAACAAAGTGAGAGAAGGTATATAATCTAGACTGATGATCTACCTTTCCCACTACAATAGTCGACCCATTGTTCATTTCACTAATAACCACTATGTTTGGAGTAAACTCAACCCGCTTGCTAGAGCCTGTGTGAATGATCTGATAGACAAATAGGAGATTAGTTGACAAGGATGAAACACAAAGGACATCATGAAATGTTCCTTCACTCACACCAATAGACCCTCTCCCATGCACTTCAGCATGAGTGTCATCACCTAAAAGAATGGATGGCATAAAACATGACTCCAAGGAGAAAAAACTTTCTTTTGATGAAGCCATGTGGTGCAAAGCACTCAAATCAGTAATCCAAGAATCTGGTTGTGAGGCAAAAGAAACTAGGGCCTTACCCTTTCCTTTCCCTTTACTTGCATCCTTTGAAGATTCTTGAGATGAACTTGACTTGACAAAATCAGGTACTTTGATATTGTTCTTTTCAAGAAGATGAGACAAGTGATCAATTTGTTTCTTTAGACACTTGTGTTCATCATGTCCAAGTTTCTTACAATAGGAGCATATTATTTTCACCTTCTTTGGCTTATCACCTTTTGAAGAAGATGCCTCATTTATTTCTTTTGGGGCAACCAATTTCTTTTCTTGCCTCTTTTCTCCTTGGTACTTTTGTTTCTTCTCTTGCTTAGGAGGCCCTCTTTGTTCTCTTGTACCTTGATTTGCAACCAAAGCATGAGACTTGGAGGGCTTAATTGTGCCCATATGAATCAACTTGTCTTGTTCCTTGGCGAGTACATTTGCAAACTCATCAAGAGAAGGCATCATATAGTTGGTTCCTAAGGAACTTTTTGTTGCATAGAAAGTAGAAACAAATACTGAATAAGTGGGACCGAGTTTGAAAAGAATGCTAAGAATTAGTTGGGAATCTTTCTTCTCAATTCCACATGCTTTTAACTGCAATCTTAAAGCCTTCAACTTTGTGAAGAAGTCTTGAATTGTGTCATAATTACAAGGGTTTAACCCTATCAATTCATTCTCCAATTGATGCCCTCTTAATTCATCTTGCTTACCAAACAACCCTTCTAATGTTGTCCATACATTATTAGGAGTTGTAGCAGATTCAACATGAAAGAGAAGATCTAGAGATATGGCCATGCACAAAGTGCCATATGCTTCATCACACTTGTTGAACCATTTGGGCTTTTCCACAAGAAGTGTTGGTTCAATTTCATCACCCATTGTTACTCTATATAACCCCAATTTTTAAAGATAGATTGTCATTTTAGACTTCCACTCATAGTAGTTATAGGGTGTGAGTAATGGAATTGTTGATTGATCTATTTTAATGTGAAAAATGAAAAATGTAGTGCGGAAAAGAAGAGAGACAAACCACACAAGAAGAAAGTGCACGAGACCACATGAGAAGATCCCCCCTTTTTCATTAGATAAAAAATTCACCCCTCCCGATATTTATAGGTTGGCACTTTATAGTTTAGTGCATTTACAAAGCTCTTTTCCAAGTTACAATCTTCAATAGGCTCATAATGGCCGAAATTAAAATTTTTGATACAAAATGAACCAAAGATAAAATATGGAAAAATAACCTTTGTAGATGTGTAATACTCTTCACCAGTGTTCCAACGATATCTTGTTCTTGAAAAATGGACCACTGGAGTGAAAGTTATGGCTCCTAGAGTGCAAAAAGGAACTTCTAACTTTGACAGTAAAAAAAACTATCAAAAATCAAAAAAATCAAAAGATAAAACCTCTATATCTAGATAGAGCTCAGAAAGAGCTTTCCGACGATATCTTATTTTCTCAATTTCGACACCGTATGCTCAAGTTATGAGTAAAACACCAACGAGTACTCTAGAAGGGTCTGTTTTGATGGCTGGCTGAACGTCAATTTTAAAACATTGACATCACGTAGTTGAATAGGCTATACATTTGACGGCCTTATGGCTGTCATCTATGTGTTGTTGCCTTAATTTGCGTGCTGAGCAGCCTCTTGGATAATTTCTTTGCCTCAAATGCTTCTGTCACCAAAATGGGGCAAATTTTATATCAAAATTCATCCCTCGACCATTTCAGACACAATGGAAGGGTCTACTTGGCTTGAAAATGCTCCATTTTGCATGCTGTTCTCTAGATCTAAGCTACAAAACCTCATTTTGTAACTTTTGCAAACAATCTCCTAAAAGGATGAAACGAAAGTCAATCCTAACTTTCTTGAGCCTTCTGGACACAATGGTGTAAGCAAAATTGCTCTTTGGATCCTTCAAGGTGCTGCAATCAACCAAATCAAGAAAAAACAAATATATGCAAAATATGAAAATTATTGAATCTAATCTTTCAAAAAATGCTCTAATACCATGTTAGAATCTGCTAATAAACAAAAATAACCTAGAATCTAATTGAAAGTGTTAGATAAAAAATGAAAATAAAATAACCAGAATAACACTATTAGACAATCTTAATGTATATGCTCAAAGGCATAACAACATTAAGGAAAATCTCTATTATGCTATCCTAGCATATACAATCTATCTCCAAAATTACAAATATAAGAGATCTAGCCTGTTTATATAGGCAAGAGATGGTAGGAGGTTTGGACATGGTTTAGAATAGTAGTTGGAGTCAACCAACTACCAAATAAAGTAGTTGGAGTAATTGGACTCAACTACATCTTAGAAATAGTTGGAGTCAACCAACTACCAAACAAAGTAGTTGGAGTACTTGGAATCAACTACATCTTAGAAGTAGTTGGAGTCAAAGTAGGGCCCAACAATATCCTCCTAATAATATCCAAAAAAAAGAATAATTCCTCCTATAAATAAGTTCACCTAAGTAAACTTAAGTAATGAGTAAAATGGTAAAGAACCATTTACTCTAATAAGTAAAACTATCATAGCTTCTTCCGTACATGTCGTACTGACTTGCACTCTGAGATGAGTCTTCAATAGTCATCATAGAGTCTATGTTCAAGTGTGCAAGCACTGAACTTACTCCAATCAACATTGCAAACAAAAACTGTCTTCAGGTTCACTGGTAAAAACACTATCTCATACTTAGACAATTTCGCATTGCACTCTGACATACTAACTCTCTGACCTATACGATCATCATGTAGATCATATGTTTCCATAATGACAACATCTATGTAACCAACTTAGCCAAATTGCCAACAATCTCCCCCTTTTTCATTGGTGGCAACATATGAGAAAATTGGCTAAGTCTATAACTTCAAAATCTCAAAATTGCGGCCATAGTATAAAATATATACTATCTTTATAACTCCAAAAAAAACTTATCTCTAATACAGTACTCCCCCTAAGATTATCAATCCTTATCATTTTCTTATCAATTTTCTGCCATATATCTTTCCCCCTTTGACAACAATGACAAAATAAAGGTAAGGAGGATTACAAAACTGTATTCTCAAAAAGATTAGACCTTAATTCAATATTGCAAAGCCGGTAGGCTTGCAACACAATCTGCAAAATCAATCTTTATAGCTTCTAACTCCTTCTCCCATGATTTCTTAATAGAATCTACCACATTGAGTAATGCGCACAATCCATAAGATGCTATCTCACATGCTTGGAGATTCTCAAAGTTAAACTTTTGAAAAGATGTCTTAGCTGAAAGACATTCTTCCAATTGCCCTTCAATAATACTTAACTTCATAGAAGTGTGCTCTCTTAAAAGAGTGAATCTTTTCATTTTCCTATCTTTTTTATCTTGCAAAATTTTGATTTCATCATATATCTTACGAATTTTCTTCTCAACATCAAATACCTTCACATTGGGGCTTGAAAGAAAGTTAGTTTCATTCTGAATTTCTGCATTCTGAATTTCTCTTCCTTCATCTTCATCTTCTGATCTTCTTTTGCTGTCAAGGTCTTTGATTTTATACACTGGATGTACAAAGATTTTCCTCTTTCCAAATCCTTCCTCAAGTCCTTTATACAGATATAAAGAATGTTCAAAAGCATTTTGGCCTCGTAGGCTACTTGAGCTTTCACTTTTGCTATATCAGATAAATTTGTGAATTCACTGTCAAAAGTGTTCATCACTTTCTTTGCTTTCTCAAGAGGGCCAGCTTCTGCAATTTGTGTAGTTACTTTGTGTAGTTACAATGCCTTGTAACTTCTCAGTAAGTTCCTTCAGGCATCCTTCAAGACTTTTTACTTTCTTGTTCTTTCCAATGATCTTGTTCAAGGATGTGATCAATTCTATATGATCATCATCATCTACTTCCTTTCCCAAATGCTCAATTATAGATCCAATTTGATTCTTCTTTCCAGTCTCAGGAGTAAGACTGATATCTTCTTTAGTGGGAATAGGTGTATGTTTTTCTGTCACTGATAGTTTTACAATTGTGGTCTTTGTTTTCTCTTCTCCTTTGGTAGTCTCCTGCTCTTCAAAAGCCAAATTGTCAACAATATTTTCTAGATTCTTGAATACATTATCATCAATATCCAAGGTGATCTTCATTCCTTCTACATTCATGACTTCATCTTCAATTTTAATGGCTGGTGGAGAGGGAATGTCCTCTTGTTCTATTTCACCTGCTTGCTCTGCTGCAACTGATGGCTCTCTAGCATTTTCTGACATAACCTTGATGATTGCTTGCTTTGTTTCTGAATTAACTTCTTCATATTTGCCTCCCATAATCTGAATGGTTCTCTTCTTGGTTCTCAAATGAGTGCTTAAAGCTTTCATGATCTGACTAAAGTGTGCTTCATCTTTTACAACACAAAGCTTTCTCACAAGCTTTTTTGTAATAGATGTGTCTTCCTCTAATGCTCTCTTCTTCCTATTCACATGTTTATTGTACAAATCATCAAGTATTTTACCTTGAATTGTATCAAACTTCTTATCAGACAAAATCATATGCTTTACCACTGCATTTTCCAGATTTAATCTCTTTGCATAATCATAGAGTTCATAATACTTATTCATTCTTGTAAAGTCTCCATCCTGAATGATCTACTCATAAGCTTCTCAACTTTAGGTTTCCAAGTTTTCTTCTTAATAGAAGTGCCATCATCTTTGATTTCTGCAATTTTCCTTGGAATTGGTTGCACTAATGTTTTCTGTCTCTTACTCGGTCTAGTAGCACTCTCTTTTACTCTTTTGCTAGGTGTGGAGGAAGTGAATCTAGTGGATATCCTTGCTTCTTGATCCTTCTCAATTTCTTCAAATTTCACCTTAACTTGTGTTTCTTCTTGCCGTGCTATAGTTGATGATAAAGGTGGAATAGACAAAAATTCTTTTTGTCTAATATCTCTGATTGCTACTGTTGTTTGCTTTGCTACCAAGAATTCATGCTCAGTCATCCCTGTATCTTTTAGAATTTTCTTGATAGTACACTCAACTCTTTTCTTTGACTGCTTCTCTTCAAGTAAGGTCTTTGTGGAGTTGAAGTTCTCCTCAAAGGTTCCAAATGTGTTACAGTGAGTGTCCAACTTGCACTTAAGTAACCTCCTCACATGTCCTTTTGTCTCTAGCTCAAATATCTCATAGCCAAGAGGGCCTATGAACTTTGTTCTAGGTTCTACTACTTCAATGTAGGTAAAGTCAGTATCAACCATGAAACATATCTCATTTTTATACTTATCCATAAGAGACTGTGTGATCCTTGATCTGCTAGACACTATATCCTAAAATGTCTTGATTACCAATACTGCACTCTCATTCACTTTATCAATAACATGCCTTCTGTACACTAGGTTAATCCTTTCCATTGTAGTTTGGCCAACATTCCAGTCATTTCCAATGGTGTAAGGAAATCTTATCAATAGATGAAAAAATATATAGGTGATTAAGGATGAGAATCTAAATTGTGTATGCTTAGTTTTCTTAATCTTTTCCAAATTCTCAAACAATTGAATTCTCAGAATCTCACACATCAACTTGTACTTTGTCAATACACATCAGATAAGCTGCATGTATCATTTCAATTGCCATATCATCCTCTCTTTAATTTGCACAAAACTTAGTGGTTAGGATCTTGCATAATATCTGACATCATCTTGTTGAATCTTACTAATCACAATTCCTCTACCATTATAGGATGAATTTGTCTTGTCTATGACTATTTTCTTCATGTTCTCATTTAAAGGAATGACTCCAGTTTTAGATAGTCAAGTAACTTCATGAATCAAATCAGCTATGATATCTATCACTCTATCTTCTAACCAAAACTTTCCATTATGAATTCTGCTTAGAATTATCTTAGTACATTCTTCAATGTCAAATTCATACTGCAATGCATACTTAATGATTTCATTATCTTTCAAATGTTCAAATGCTTCTTTCAATGTCATGTCCTAATTGTAGATCTTCTTATATTCCTTGGTGAAATCACTATCTTTGATAGTCTCTAGTTTGCATCCAAGATAACTTTTAACATTCTCTAGATGTAAAACTCCGTCTAGTACAGATGATAAAGCTAACCTAGGATCATCTTCCAAGGGTTCTACTGGTTCCCTTCTCAAGTTAGGTCTATTTTTATCTCTGACATTGTGAATTAAAGAAACATTCATGATTTCTTCTAATTCCTTCATTGATTTAAAGATCTGTCAAGTAAAATACCTTGATTTCACGATTTTAGGGCTTGCGTAGATTCGACACAAAATTATTCTCCAAATCCTTGCAAAATGCTTCCAATCATTTCTCTTTGATCTCCTTAACACTTGAATTTGCTTTGATGATCAAATAATACTGATCATGACCTATTATTAATTCAATCTTAGATATGACATCATATTCAATTCTTTTGCCGCTTCTTTCCAAAAAGCTAATTCTGCTAACCTGCAAAACTTAAAACTTCTTGCGATCTCTCAAAACATGATATTTTTCTTTATTCTCTTAACCATAGCATTAGAACATCATATACTACCTTGCATTAACTGCGCAAGACTCAATTCATCATATATATACTTTTATACTAATCTAAGTTCCTATTCTACTGCAATTTTTATAAATCAAGTACTTTGAGATGGGTTAGGTAAAGATTCATTCTTACCTTTTAATGCTTCACCTTCCTGATTACCTTCAATGTTGAATATGTCTCCTTGATCTATGCTTTTGATAAAATTCACTTCATTTGAATTACTACATCATCCTTTTTGACTGTTACTTGCATCTTCATTTCTTCTTGGATGATTTCTAGGATTAGGATTAGGATGAAAAACTATATTGTTCATTCTGCAAAACCTTGCTGTATGTCCAATCTTGTTGGATATCTAACAAACAATTCCATTGTTTCCATATCTTGGTCTAGGCTGATTGATTTGTGATCTGCAGTTTCTAGAAATGTGTCCAACCTTATTGCATCTATAACATATTACTCCATTTTTTTTGTTCATATCTTTAGTAGGTTTCTTATCTGCATTGTTAGTATTCCTAAACATTCTACTACCATCATTATTCTCAATAAATTTAGGTTTTTTACATTCAATAGCTCTATGTCCAAAACCATGACAATTATAACAATAACCATTAAGAAGTTTGAATTGCTTACCTGTGCAATCTCTCTTCATATGACCAATAGTATTACAAGAAAAAAATCTACCTTTGAATTCTCTTTGCATACCTTTGGGTGATTCCTCTTGCTTAGGTGATTCTTCTTCTTTAGGTGTATCTTCAGACTTGTTAATCTCATCAAACTTCTTCTCATCTATGCTTTCAGATATTTTCAAATCTAGTTCCTTGCTTTGTTTATTTGCTTTAAAAGTGTTGAATCCAACACCAGTCTTATCATAGAATGGTTTTTGATAAGATATTTGTTCATCAATCTTCTCACTAGTTTAATATAGCCTTTCAAGTTGCTGTTTGGATTGAGTTAGTTCACCTTTCACAATTTTATTGTATTTCTCAAGTTCAGCATACTGCAAATTGACTTTCTCAAGTTTAGATGTTACTTTACCAAGTTTAGATTTTAGTCCTTCATTTTCAGTCTTTAGACTTTTATTCTTAGATTTCAGATTTGCTTCATTCTTACCATTTCCATCTTTTAGACTAAGCTTCAAATTTGCTATCTTCAGTTCATGCTTAAGGATCTCATTTTCTTTTTCTAAATTGTCATCACAATCTTCAATGAAAACTTCAGATTCCTTTTCAGATTTCAGATCTTCCAACTTGTTTTTCAGTTTCTCAATGAGGTTCTTTGCATCATCATATTTTCTTTTCAGAATATCTCTTTCATCAGTAAGCATATCATTTTGTTCAAGAGCTTATTCAAGATTCTTCTGTAGTTGATCCATATCCATAGAGATCTTACTCAAGCTGCTAGGCTTTCCTTGAATGATTCTTTTCCGAGTAACTAAGCTCTGATACCAATTGTTAGAAATAAAGAATACTAAGAGGGGGGGTGAATCAGTATTCTACAAATTTTTAATTTTGCCCAATTATGGATATAACATATTATCTTAACACATGCATAACATAAGAAGCTAAACAACATGCATAGCAATAAAACTAAAGAACTCATAACACATTATTTGTTCTCGAGGAAACCCTGGCTAAGGGAAAACCCTGGTGGGGATGGTACCCACAAAGATTCACTAATCAAAAGTATCCTGTTAAGGATGTTGACCTTATTAGGAGTCTATTACATGCATATAGTGTCTCAGTCCTGATTAAGGGACTATAGGCCTTGTTAGAAGCCTCAACCCTGTTAGGAGTTGGCAGTACAAAAAGTGATTACTAGATGAGCCCACTGCCCAAACAAGTAATGTACAATATACACTGATTACAAAAAAAGGTTAAGGTACATAACCTTATACTACTTGCATCAATATCTCTTCGCTTCTCTTTTACTATCACTATTACATATGCATCATATATCTCGCTCTTTCTCTTTTTCTACATATTACTTCTTGATTACATTACATTTATACAAGTTATTAGGATTAATAACTTTTCAGTTGGCTATCATATTAAAAATAACTTTATCCAAGGGTTAACATCTAGGATGTTGTCCCTTTATATTGTTAAGTCATTATTTTGATAAACAAAATAATCCCTTAACTCTTTAACAATTCCGTCTTCATATTCTATCCCGTCGGCCTAACACTGTCTTTAGTAAAACTGTCATAACTTCTTCCGTACATGCCATACTGACTTGCACTCTGAGATGAGTCTTCAATAGTCATCATAGGGTCTATGTTCAAGTGCACAAGCACTGAACTTACTCCAATCAACATCAAAAACAAAAATTGTCTCCAGGTTCACTGGTAAAAACACTGTCTCATACTTAGACAATTTCGCATTGCACTCTGACATACTAGCTCTCTGACTTGTGCAATCATCATGTAGATCATATCTTTCCATAATGACAACATCTATGTAATCAACTTAGCCAAATTTCCAACAACTTTATCTCAATATGTTTTTTCTTTGCATGCATCATAGGGTTCTTTGACATTAATAGTGGTAGTGTTATCACAATGAATAAAAATAGGATAATCAATCTAAATACCAAAATATTTTATCATTTTCTTGATCCACACAATTGTAGAGAAATTCAATGCTGCTACAACATACTCCGCTTCTGTTGTTGATTTAGAAATATAATTTTTCTTTTTTCTTGTCCAAGTGACAAGTTTATCACCAAGGAATACAACTTCTCTAGAGGTACTCTTTCTATCATCCACACATCCTGCCCAATCTGCATCAGTATATATATGAAGCTTTACATTCTCTGAGTTAGGATACCATAAACCATAGTCTAAGGTTCCATTCAAGTATCTGAATATTCTTTTTATTTCCATGAGATGACTTTGCTTAGGTTCTGCTACAAATCTCCCAATAATACCATCTGCATTAGAAATGTCTGGTCTAGTTTGAGTAAGATATACAAGTTTACCAATCATAGATTTATACAAGGTTATGTCTACTGCTGGTGAATCATCTTCTTTTGAAAGCTTGCATCCTGTTATCATAGGGGTACTTACTAGCTTGCAATCATCCATCTTGAATATTTTCAAGATCTCTTTCATATACTTAGTCTGGTTTATGAATATACCTTTGTGTGTCTGCTATACATTTAATCCTAAAAAGTATTTGATAGGACCAATCATGCTCATTTCAAATTCACTCTGCATCTCCTTGGCAAATTTTGCACTAAGCTTATCATTACCACCAAATATAATGTCATCAACAAATATAGCAACTAACAATAATCCATCAGATGTCTCTCTTAAGAATAAGTTACAATCTATTGCTCCTTTCTTGAATCCATTCTTAGTCAAGTATCCATCGAGTCTTTCATACCAAGCTCTAGGGGTCTGCTTAAGTCATGTTAGGGATTTTTCTTGTGGGTCAAACTTGGCAAGGGTATTAGCTTGATTCTCAGTAAATAGGTTTCCAAGTTTGCAAGAAAAGCCTAATTGATGAGGATTGGATAAGATCCTCCTTCTGCTTTGAGCTCCACAGGACTCAGGCGGGTATTGCTTACAAATAGGTTACTATCTTTCAAGTAACTATGGATTGGTGGATTAGGTCTTCATTGTCATGCTATTGAGTTCATTAGAGATATTTTTATGGAAGGTAACTCTGAAGACAACTGAGAACAACCCGTTGCAGAATGTGACTAATGAAACTCCTAGTATAATACCATGAACAATGGCATAAGGGTGATGAGTCCTTCTTTTTATGAGTAAAACTCAAGGAAGGCTAACCTTTGATTCACTCTTTAAGTAATCAACAACTATGGACTGTGAAACATCAGGGACAGTCCTATCTCCTTTGGTGCATGAGCATGAAATGAAATGGTATTGGTAATGATGAATTTTGTGTTTGATGACTGAAAGGTGTTTGAATGACAGAGATTAGATCAGTGCCTAATCCTTTGGGTAGAAGAGTCTAACATAAATCAGTTGGGGGATTTCTAAGAAATACAGTGATATGCCTTACAAACCACATACAATTTGGATAGAATGCCTTACAAACTATCCCCTCAATCCTAGATTGTTATCATCAAGATCTCAACAGATGTGTTCATTCCCTGAAATTGCATATGAGGATTTAATCCTTTCCTTGAAAGAAACTCATAACCAATTAGATAGTTGCCTTACAACCAGTATGTCTAAAATGCCTTGCAAGTGAAACATACAAGAATGGAACACAAAGCCAAGAGACATTAACAGAAACAAGACATAAATTGTATTGTATTTCATGGAAGTGTATCAATACATACAAGTAAACTTTTTACTCAAAATCATAGGATCAATAATCTGCTCTGCAAAGTTCATATTATCAGCATTCCACCATCAAGAATATGGGACCAGAGAATAGAATCCCTTGGATTGCCAAAGACTGGAACCAGGAACCAAAAAGATTGGAAAACCAGAAAGCTAGGAGACCCAAAAAAGTTTTGGAACCCTTACAAAATTAGAACTTTTACTACTTATACCACTAGCTATCTTGGAATCCCAAAAGAATTTAGGATGCAACAATCTTTAGACAACTAGGGTTAGGGTTTCACCTACAAAACCAACCAATATCAATCAGAAATTAATTCCAGGGGAGAAAACCAAGCAACCTGGATGAACAGACCTGAGAATTGATCTTCATCAATGAAAATATCCTGATTTGTACCGAAGATCATGCAAACACCATGCCTTTTCAGTCTAATTGTACACCTGCAACATAACCATCAAACCCTCTGGACCACACTGCAGTAGTCAACACCACCAAACTAATCAAATTCGGCCGCTAAGACATTAAAAACTAGTCCTTTCTGTCACTGAGAAACCCTCTGAAAATTTGAATTTGAAATGTAACGGTCATATCATGGTGCCTACAATATATCAATGGTCACAATTTGAACCTGAGCCAACTTTAAGTCCTGACCATTCGATCCCTTTACTTCATGGGCTTTATGACCCTAACTCAACTGCCATCCTCGGGTTAGCTCTTAGTGAACTGGCGACAAAGGAAATCCTTGTTTGCGAAGTGAAAACACTAACCCACCTTTAACCCCATGACTTAGAAAACAAAGGAAAGTTACTAACCCCGGTCTCTTATTTAGCGAATTGGCGACATAAGACTTTTCGCCAGTTCACAGAAAACTTTATCTTACCGCTAAAAAATTTAGCGACTGTGCGACCTTCCTTCGCTGAATCGCCAAACCCTTTAGCACTTCACCATTTTACCTAGTGAATGAGCGAACCCTTTGGACTTTGTCGGTGCCGCTAACCATATTTATTCAAACCACTAGACCTTAGACCCCTACTTGGGCTCGCTTTATGCCACATGTCACCACCTCATTCATTGTCACTGCTTGGTCACCACTGACACAGGACCCACTCACCTAAGCCTTTGAAAATGGATGGCGGGCATAAGATCTCATGGCTCTGACAGACTCCATGAGAACTTACACCAACCGTAGATCTTGTCCTCGTCACATACCTCTTTGACAGTGGCCCTACCTTGTAGTATCATCCATGTTGACCAATCAAAAGCTACCATATCACGTACACGTAGCAGTGGACCCGCCTTACTTTATTGCTTCTGAAAAAGGTGAAATTGATGGCCGACACATAATCTCAAACCTCTGACACATCTCATAAGAACTTACGCCCACCGTTGATTTACTGCAAGTGTCAGGACCCTCTGACAAGTCAAAAATTTAGGTCCCACTGACAGCATATCTAGTCATTCACTCGTGGACCAATCAAACACCGCCAAATCGACACACCTGGCATATGGACCCACTTGAAAAGAGAGATTATGTCACACAAGAGAATGAATGGTTGTCGTGAGATCGCAAGCCTCTGACACATTTTATGTGCTTTCACGACAACAGTAGGATCAAGATGTTGTCAGAGAGCTGGGCCCAAAAAATATTAAGCCAAAAACATTAGGAAATCAAGGCGCAGGACTTAGGAAAAATTAAATCATAAGACTTAGGAAATATTAAAGCTCGCCGGGTGCTAGACTTAGGGAAGATATTAAGCACATGGGTTATAGGATTTTTAAGTGGCCGAAAAGTAATGTGAAAATATATTTAAAATAGGGCGCACTAGGGTTTTCAACTCAAACAACTAGATTTTTTGAATTTTTGACAAGGGTTTCAGCTAGAAAACAGGGAAAAACAACTGCAGAGACCAGGAGAAAATGAAAATGACCACGAAAATTTGTAGGTGCCAACAAGTCCATAGAGGGATTTCTTCAATCTCAGATTAAAACATCTATAAGCTTTTCTTTTAGTAGAGTAACCAAGAAAAATACCTTCATCACTTCTTGCATCAAACTTTCCAAATGCTTCATCTCTCTTGATGTAGCACTTGCTTCCAAAGATTCTGAAGTATTTCACTGTAGGTACATTCCCAAACTGTAGCTCATAAGGTGTCTTGTCTATGCCTGGCCTCAACTAAATTCTATTGATAGTGTAGACTGCAGTATTGACCACATCTCTCCAATAGGTGTGTGCGACCTTTCCTTCAATCATGATGGTGCATGCTATGTCAAGAATGATCCTATTCCTTCTCTTTGCAATTCCATTCTGCTGAGGGGTTCTAGGGGCACTTAGTTGTCTCTTTATCCCATGTTCTTTGTAGTACTCATAAAATCTGTTAGAGGTGAATTCTCCTCCTTTATCCGATCTCAGACATTTAATCTTCAATCCAGACTCATTTTCAACCTTAGCTTTGAATATTTTAAACTTGTCAAATGCTTCAGACTTATCCTTTAAGAACGCAACCCACATCATTCTAGAATAATCATCAACAAACAAAATGTAATACCTTTCACCATAGTATGATCTTGTTTGAGTTGGTCCACAGAGGTCTGTATGTATCAGATCCAACTTGTTCTCTATCAAATTATTCTTGCTTCTGAATGAGTTCCTTACATGCTTTCCCATCACACATTCACTACATATTGTATCTATTGGCTTTGCAATGCTAGGAAGATCTCTTACTGCCTTTATATTACTTATCTTTACTATGTTATCAAAATTGATATGACATAGTCTCTTGTGCCATAGCCAACTGTCATCTACTTTAACAAAAAAATAACTTGCTTCTGGATTAAGCTGAAAAATATTACCTTTAGTCTTTGATCTTGATGCAATCATTTCTCCTTCCTTTTTGTTAATGATGCACTTGTTTTATTTGAACTCCAACCGGTAACCTTTGTCAAGCAAATGCCTGACACTTAATAGGTTATGCTACAAACCATCAACATAAAGAACATCATCAGTGTTTTTCTTTCCATCCAAGGTGATAGCTCCTCTACCTATGATAGGTTTAGGACTGTTGTCACCAAATCTGACCATGCCACCTTTGTACCTATCCAGATGTACAAATCTATCTTTGTCTCCTGTCATGTGATGTGAGCAACCACTGTCAATGATCCAATCTGTTCTGATGTCAGCTTGGTTCTGATAGGCTGACTTAATTATATCATATTAGAGAAACAATACAACTCTCCAATAACACCTCAGTCGGCTCTACTAAGCACGCAACATAAATTAGGACTTCACAATTCTTTGTGAAGTCCTAATTTATGTTGCGTGCTTAGTAGAGCCGACTGAGGTGTTATTGGAGAGTTGTATTGTTTCTCTAATATGATTTCAAGATGGTTCTAACAGGTTGACTTGATTATATCATATTAGAGAAACAATAAAACTCTCCAATAACACCTCAGCCGGCTCTACTAAGCATGCAACATAAATTAGGACTTCATAATTTCATGTGAGTAGACGCCACACTACACACAGTCGACTCTACCAAATTAACTCCAACTTTCTTCTCATGCTGAATTACATCATGAGCTCTTAACCAAACATTGTTAACTCTCCTCTTAGCCTAAATCCAAGCGCACATACCGCGATGATAGGCGAAACTAATGCAACCATATAAACACTGTCGACTCTTCCAAATAAAATTAGGAAACTGTGACTGTCAACTAGAGACTTCATAACTCAACCTGTACCATATGTCTGACTTTGCGTTCATGAACATAACATCATACATATGTCTACAACATAAGTATAAAGGCGCAAGGCTATACTACAACCGTACGACCAATCACATACAAAAATTTTCCTGGGACCTGTCAGGAACACTTACTGATATACACAACTGTATTACTGTCTTCACTCAGAATCAACCTCTATGTCTATGATATCATGTTGATAACATATTCATGCAGCATATGTTTAAGGCTCTCTCCATCAAGTTTCCACGCATGCTGCTTACATATGTTGTCATCAATGACAAACATACAGACAAAAAACTGGCTTGCTGAAAAATCTCCAATAGATTCTTCTTAGCATCATAGCCAAATCTCTATACTCCCGATGAAAATCAAGCCACACTATTTCCTTAGGAAGCTTGGAATGGTGAGATTTATTCCTCCGCAACCATTTACTAATTATGATTTCCTCACAATATTGAATTATAGTAGTGTAAACTCTTTTTTCTTATTCTTTTGTCTTTAGTACCAACTTTCGAGATGGGGAAATTCCAAATACCTCTGAAATAGCTGGTGGGGAGAGGTTTGCAAGGATATTTCCATTTGAAGTTCTAATTGTCCTATCTCTGACATTGTAATGATTCACACATTCTATGATTAACTTAGGATGTTGAGAAGTTGGAGGGAATCCACCTACAATTACAATTCCACTGTTCATGGTCTAGTTGGCCAAATGTGTCAGTTGATGGTCTTTGTATCCAAACATCCTTTTGTGAAACTCGTTCAGGTCCAAGCATCCCAAGTTTGTGTCTCCAATTTCTGCCCATTTTGAAACAATTTTGGATTCTGGATAGAATCCTCTTTGCTCGTTCTTTATCAGCTGCCTTCGGGTTACACTTGTTCCTCTGGTCTCTACCATCTCTCTTTCCTGCAAAACAAAAAATAAATTCGCATAAGAGCATGTAGGAAAAAGTAAACAAAATTTCTCTGTAAAGGAGAAAAAATTAGAATTTATCCATTTTCTCCAGAATTGGAATTCTCTCTTTTCTAGGAATCTGTGCTTTTTCAAAAAATCTTTCAACTTACTGAATTTTTTTTTCCCTTTTCAAGAATTTCATAGTTTTAGAATTTTCTCAACAAAGAATGATTTCACGTATTTCAGGAAATAAATTTTCTCTCTCCTTGAGAATTCCTCCTTCAATAAATTTCACGTTCTTCCAAAAAACCTTTTCAGAATCCTCTTCTAAGCCTTCTAAATCTTCAAGCATTTTTCTCAACTTGGTTCTTATCAGTTTGTGTGATAATGAAATAAGAGAGACTTCTCTTATATAGACTCTTAACTCAAAAAACTGCTTTAAAATCTAGTGGCTAAATTTAGGAAACTGTATTGCTTTTTCCCTAAGTTTCCAATTTTGAATAGATTCTCTTACGAGAAATGCCATTTGTCACAGTTTTTCTTCTCACCTTTTAAGGAAGTTTCCAAATCGAGTTTCTGACATCGTCATGAAGCTTTATCTAATTAATTTGTTAATTTTTCCAATTTTTTTATTTTTTTGAAAATTAATTAATTAAATATCAATACAAATCAATATTTAATTAATTTTTAATTTAAATGAAAAAAACCAATTTTCCATTTTTCCACTCAACTTTGATTTTGATCATGAATTTGAATCTTTAATTGTCATGAACTTTATTTCGATCGTCCCCTATGTTCATTAGCAATGTTGCCTCAACATCCTTCTAATAATTGTGATAAAGGGAATTTAGAAATTTCCTAATCTCGCCGACGTAGCACATTATACCATGGCAAAGGAACTGTAAAATGTAAAGTTTCCCAACCTATCCTTTAGAGTATGTGTGACGTGCTAATGAGCACAGATAGACCTGTTAAGTGTCATTGATGATCACAGTGAAACCATATCAGTGGGTGTGTGTTGTAAAATCAGATGAAATAGAATGTTTGTTATAATCATAATGCAAATTGATTAAGTTTAGTACATACAATTGGGTGTGCTCAATACAGGAGATTGTCACATTACAGATATATCAGATGAAATAGAAGTGATATTATAGAGATGGTTTGTGCAAAAGAATCAGACCATAACAGTGATATGTACTGATATATGTTTTGTGCAGAATGATATATATTTTGTGTTGGTTGCAGCCAAAGACCATAACAGTGATATGTATCATTGTTGAAGATGAAGATACGGTTAATGGTTGGATGCGGAAATGAACAAAAATGAAATCATAATCAATGGGGTGTGTATACTCAAAAAGACAACAATGATCTCTTTCAAAAGTTTTGGTATCCAACATCTGTAAAATATACAACAACCCCTGTCGTTGCATTGAAGAAATAGTTTTTTAAACCGTGTTTGAACTGAATGCAAAAATGGAAGGTATAGTTTCGAAACAAAAAGAGATGTGTGTTGTTAGTTATGGTTATTGACAGTGCAGATAACAAGTGTGATTGTATACCAAACTGCAATTGATGTGCATTATTCAGTTAACCGGTGGTTAACTACCAAAATGCACTTTCCAGATTTGAAAGAATATAAATATGTGTTGAAGTTTCGAGGGGGAATGTGAGTTTTAGAACGATATATCTGCAGGGATCAATTTGGATATAGAATCTTATTTAAAACTTTACATATATGTTTTGAAGAGATTAATGTCTGGAGTCTGCTGCAAGTCTGATGATAGATTGATATGATTGGTAATGTTCAGAAGTGCAAATGTCTGTTATCAGTATGGGAGATTCAGGTATATATTTACTTGTTGATGTCCAGATTACATTCTTTTGATTTTGGAGTATATCATCATTGGAGAATTTTTAGAATTCAGTTCAGAAGTTTTTCATCAACATTCAGAATCAAGTTTTTATAAATTTTATATGGTCTATCTGGTTCAGCATATACTTCTGGGTTAATATATATCATAGCATGATAAGTTGCAGACTTACAGTAATATAAGATATTCAATTTGCTGTTTTGGAGTGCATCTCAACTGAATTTTCAGCCTGTTAAGATGAAGTCAAAAGCTTTATTATATCAGATTGTTTTTATCATGTAATGACAAGTCACAGTTGATAATCAGTGCACTCTTATTAAAACATTAATAATTTGTAATGTGGGTTGGAGCCCTAAATTTTGTAAAGTTGGTGCTTATGTTGTGAAAGAGTTGATGCTCTTAAGAGGAAAGGGGTTTGTTGACTCCTTAGGGTTGAAGCCCTTAAAGTTGTAAATGGTTTCAGATTCGTGAGGCTGGATTAGGACAGTAGATCCTAGCAGCATTTCTCACCGTGGTTTTTCCCACATTGGGTTTTCACGTCAAATTTCTTGTCTCATTTTGTGCACCTTATTTGTTTGAAATTTTTATGCTCTAAATTAAAAATATTCAGATTGATATACTACTAATTCACCCCCCTCTTAGTAGTATAAGGTGTTCTACAAGACCACCATCATGAATTGTTACAAAAATAAATTTCTCCATTCTAACCAAAAACTGACCTTGGCGCAAATTTGAAGGAGTGACAAATTATTATTATTTTTTGCAAAGTCCGTGAATTGCTTGGAAATGCGCCATGCGCCCGAAGGAGTAATTGAGCAAGATTGTGGACAAGTTAAGGATTTTTTTAAAAACCTTTTGTGATTAATAGAAAAGTGCATCATCCTTTGTACTTAGGCGCATTTCGGGCATGGTTGCGGATTGTTTCTTTCATTGCACATTCTGTGACTTTGTGTGATTTGTTCTTGGGTGTGTTTCATGTATATGGAAGACTTCTACATTCGCAGAGGATTTTCTCCTCGAAATCATTTTCCAAATCCACTGAATTCGCATTGTTGTTGATGTTTGATTGTCATTTGAACTTTGTATTCATTGCAAATACATTAGAAGGCTGTACTTTCTCAAACAAAAAAAGGTAAATATAATGACATTGTTCCTTACTAGCTTCCGTGAATCATGAGCTCCTTAGCTTTATTTGCATTGCATCATCAGGTCTCACTTTAAAACCTCTTTGGCTTCATAGAGTTGGCATTAAATCAATCCCCTAATGATGAGCTATTTGACTCATTGAATATTCCCTATTTTTATGATGTTTGGACATAAAATTTGTATTTGTGGAGGAATATTCCAAAACAATTTTCGTGCTTACTAGTACGGGCCCTGGCCCATACTTAGTTATTGGGACCTAATTTCTTTTCATCCTTCTTTTTCACAAAGCTTCCAAATTTTCTCAACCCTTCTTTCTTCCGGATGCCATTTCAAAGGTGAAACTAAGAATCTTCATTTTGATGATCTTTCACAACTTGTGTATTTTTGGGTGTCATTTTAGAGTATTCCTGCACTTAACCATTTTCAAGTGTCATTACCATTTTCATGAGATGCCTTGTTGACTGATTTGTCCTTTTGATTCTTTTGATTATACCTTGAGATTCCCTTTACTAACCCACTAAAATTTGTAGTCTCTAATTAGGAAACATTGTAGGACCAAAATTTTGAAAGGGGGGAATCAATCTTGACTCAAGACTGGGTAAAAAATTATTGTTTTCTTTTGGAAATGGAGAGAGTTTAAGAGACTAAAGCCATAGCCATTGAGAACACAAAACCAAAAGAGGTCAAACAAGAAAAAAGGATAGGGGTCCCATCCTTGATGAATGATGTGGGATTAGGTCACAATAGGTAGCAAAAGGAAGAAAAATAGTCTCATTGTTGGGGAACCAACCCCTAGAAAATTTGAAAGTGGCCTTAAGTTTCTCCAATGTTTCTATAAATTCAAAAACCTCGGTGAGGACAATATAAACAATGTTCTCCATGATGTTTAGAACCATCTCTTGGAAGGTTTGGGGGCTATAAAATCATGACAAAAAGTACATTGTGAGAAGATCTACTAACCTAGAAGGGGATAAATATGTTGTCTTACTCCGAGAGGTAAAAGCTACTCAATTAATGCTTGAGTCCAATTTAAATATTATCTAGAAGGATTCAAAACAGTTTACCACCAACCATGATATAGGGAGGGGTGGTTTAGTCATCCTCTTGGCTAATAAATGGACACAATAGATCTTTGATCATGGGACTTTCCCTTTCCATAGGGAAGTTTGGTGCACCCTGAATGTTGGCAACCAATTAGTTGGTATTTTCTTAGTGTACACTCCTAATAATCAGAGAGAAAGATTCAATCTATGGAGCTAGCTTAGTAACCTCCTAGGTATCCCTTGGATCACTAGGGGCGACTTCAATATGGTTGAAAATTATCGAGACTAGTATGGAGGAATAAATATGGATTGGAAAGGTAATAAGTATTTTTGGACTAGTCTTAAAGCTAAACTTAACCTTGTTGATCCATGCAGGGTAAGAAGGATGGGTTCACTAGTATGTGGCTCACCTGGTGCAACTCTCAAAAAAAGGATACGATAAATTATTACAGACTTGATAAATTTTATGCAAACAGGGACTGGTTCAAATTTGTCAACCCCAAGAATTTGTGTAATCTAGTGTAAGTTAAAAAGATAAGACATAAGGAAATTTCATTTTTAATAACTCATTACTAGATGATATAGACTGCAAATATGCTATCTTTACTTTGAGAGAGATCAACAAGTGGTATCGATGTGGTAGAAGTTAAATTGAGATATGTAATCAATATATACAGGGGTGGAAAGTACTATTCCAAACTATTGGGAAGAAGTATCCTAAGGACATGAGGTATAAGGACAATAGTCTTCAGGTACAATTCGTGAAGGAAAAATAAGCTAGCCAAGAAGACCATGAGAATTTGTAACTAAGCATGGAGGTGCACAATGTTATCTTGTGGTGATTGATCAGGGAAGTACTGTACACTTTCCCCCCGTCCTCATAGGAGATATAGATAGCAGGCGGAGTAGACTAGGCTATGTATTTACTATTGGTGGGACAACAGTGAGTTGGATTTCTCGGTTATAGAAGGTGAATGCTTTATTCACTACAGAGGCAAAGTATGTTGCTACTACAAAGGCCGCCAAGGAGATGATATGGATTCAATTCTTCATGGAAGAACTGAGACATCCGCAGATAGATAATTATCTGTATACAAATAGCCAGAGTGCCATTCATCTTGCAAAGATTTCTTCTTTGCACTCAAAGACAAAAACACATACAGTTGCAGAACCATTTCATTTGGTCAATTTTGGATGATGGGTAGTTAAAGCTGGAAAAGATACACACAGATGATAATCCAACAGATATGTTTGCAAAGGTAGTAACAAGGGAGAAGTTGAACTCATGTTCAACTTCAATTGGTCAATTATATTGAATAGAATAAAGGAACAACAGAGTCCAGGGTGGTTGGATCCAGTGGGAGCTTCACAGGGTGGTAGTTTAGCTATAGGATCAGTCTCCAAGTGGGAGATTGTTACTTTGTGTGGAGCCTAATCAATCCCCAAGTGGGAGATTGTTATTTTGTGGTGATTGATCAGGGAAGTATTTTACACTTTTCCCCCTGTCCTCACCAATTTTAACCCTAAAGTGAAAAAATAAGCTTGTATAAAATGGCTTAGGGTTAGGGATTTCATTATGATGTATGTTTTAGTATCTTCTTTCGACGGTATTGAGATGTAAGGGATTGCAGATTGTAATCAATGGATAATAATAATATTGGACTCGTTGTTGGGGGATGTAGCCTAGGGATTGGGTGAACCACATTAAATCTTTGTGTCTCATGTTCTCTTTCTGTGTGGTTTATTATTTAATAATATTGGTTATATTTTCATGTAACTGTTATTTATGTCTTGTTAATCCTAACACACAAGGCTAGGAATGAGCTTAGAAGGATTCAACAATTTAAAATCCAAGAACTTAATATCAAGTCCAAAATAAATTAGATTAACAATGGTGATAGTGGCTCTAAATTATATTTAGATGTCTTAAAGATAAGCAGTTGAAAGAGAATATATAAGCTATTAATTTTGATGGTCAAATCATCACTAATGAGGAGGAAATAAAAAAATAGTTTCTATCCTTCTATAAGGCCCTCTTCATAATAGACAATAATCTGAAGGTTGGTGGGAGGCCTAGAGCCCATATTCCAAAGTTTATTAGTGGAAATCAAAACTTCTTTATAAAGGGAAGATGCATATTGGAAAATTTTACTCGTTGGGAATCCCTGGTGTGGGCCAAGAGATCAAGACATGTTGTTGCCATACTAATGCTTGATTATGAAAAAGCATATGATAGATTTGAGTGGTATTTTATGTTGATGGTCATTGAAGCCTTTGGATTCCCCAAGGAATTCAATTTTATGGTGAGTACTTTGCAAATTGATGCTTCAACACAACTAGAGATATATGGATCTCTCACACATGCCTTTTGTCTAGAAAGATCAATCAAATAGGGGTTCCCTCTAGTTGCTACCTTGTTTTCCATCATAGAAGATGCTCTATTTTATCTACTTAGAAGTGATATAGACTCTCTAAAGGTTACAAATGTTGGCAAGTTGACTATATTGGAGTATATAACTTAATATAGTGTTGTCATTATGGAAACAAAGTCATATACTGTTTTGGAGTCAGCATACTTGATGAGAAGATCATAAATTGGCTAAGTGTTGAAGACTGGACAGTGTATACAGTACCTGAAGATCAAAGCGTCAACGCACATGCATATAATATAATTATGGTATGCACCCTAGAAGTTAAGTTGGTAACATCATATTCATGCTAAGTATAAGAGCGCATGATCAGAAGATTCAATATGAGGAAGATACAAAGAGTTCAAGTTGCACAGATAATGAATGCCAAAGAAGAACAGAGCAAGCAGCCGACTGTTGGTATTTTGGTTTGCGGTTATATTATTATGTTGTAAAGGCTATGCGGCTATTGTAATTAGGTTTCCAACATGTACTTATGTTTGATTGTAAACATGCTTGAGCCAATTCAATTGGAAGCGTTGTATGTAATCGGTTAAAGGGCCGACCTAGTTATTTATTTTGTATGCACATATAAATATTAGATGCGCCCATTGTAATTAGAAGTAGTGTGGATATAGAGTTGAGATAAGAAGAGAAAAAGTGTGCAAGATGTATTAGAGCTTTTCAAGAGGTCAAAGCATCAGCGCATCAAAGGAACTGATCAGACAAGTAGTGTCACAGTGACAGTTCATCCATTAGATATAGTGTGTATCTGAGATCAAAAGGTTATAGCCTTCACCACTTGAGCAGTGAGTGCTAGGACAATGCGTCCACAACCCTAACAAGGTTTATTGTAAAAGACTCCTAACAGGGTCTGACCCTTGACAAGGTTACTATACTCAACACATTGTAAAGCAACTCCTAACAGGGTTAAGGATCTTCTAACAAAGATCATAAAACACTAGTATAGAATATTAGTGGGTGTCAATTCCCACCAGGGTTTTTACCTATTTGGGTTTCCCCGTAACCATATTGGTGTTATGTGTTGATTTCATGTTTCATGTTTATGTTGATGTTCATTTTAGTATTTAAGTATTCAAGTTCAGTTTAAAGAATAAATCAAAAAGATTAAAATACAGTGAACACTGATTCACCCTCCCTCTCAGTGTTCCCATTCCTAATAATTGGTATTAGAGCTCTAGTCCTCAGAAAATAAGTTTAACCACTTGAGGAGATCATGGAAAAAGAAGAAATGAAACATCTGAAAAGAAATCTTGAAGCTGCTCTTGAAGATCTAGACAAATTTGAAAAAGAAATTGAAGAACTAAAAGAAAAAGTCAGTAATGTTAAGAAATCTGAATCGTCCAATAGAGATAATATATACTAGTGTGATATTGTAGAATACAATTGCCTTCGTTATTGATTGATTCTACAATAACAATAGGGTATATGTATATATTGAATAGTCATGTAATGAATAGACATGACCGTATATACTTATGGTCATGTCACTTCATTACATAACTATTAGTTAACATATCTTAACCAATAGTTTATTCATACTTTGTATAATATATATATATATATCTATATATCTATATCTATATATATATATATATATATATATATATATATATATATATATATATATATATATATATATATATATATATATATATATATATATATATATATATATATATATATATATATATATATAAGTACACACATATGCATACTAATATATACTTTTCAATTATATTATATAGTATATATATAAAAATATATCTATATTTATATGCATATCATGATTGTCTCATCGTTTATTAAACACGAACAAACAATACTTTAACACTCCCTCTTGAGAGAGACTTTAATAGAATTTGTAGAATCTTTTCATATCATTATATCTGGCACATCCAGGACAGACCCTTTCGGGAGTCGATCATGATAGGCGTCAAGATATCTGGCACATCCAGGATAGACCCTTTCAGGAGTCGATCTTGACAAGTTATTACACATCCAGTAATAACATAAGCAACAAGATATCCGGCACATCCGGGACAGTCCCTTTCGGGAGTCAATCTTGAAGCCTGGTTAACTATTTTCAAGATCGTCACCTTGAAATAGTAACCCAACACACATGAAAGATCGTCACCTTTCATAATATAACATAAAATGAATGGGCCCATAAAGTCTACCATGACTTCTGACACTTCGGGACACACAATTTAATGTAGTCTCATCATGAAAATAGACTTGAATATCATGATATCCGCACAGTCGGGACACACACTTAAGTAGTCAATCATGATATGGTTTCGTCATTACACAAGTAATAACAAGAGTCAAGATATCCGCACAGTCAGGACACACTTAAGTAGTCAATCTTGACACTTTGGTACACTATTATCAAGTGAGGAAGGCTTCCACCTTAAACTTGTCTATCAAAGACAAGAATCATTTAAGATACAAAATGATAGATCACTAAGGCTGAAAATCTCTTTTCAGCTAAGACTTTATTCCTCAACATCAGGAATACTTCCTTTGAATTAATATGACCACGATCCTGGGTTGCCATCTTAATTTGATCTTCTAACTTCTCCCATTGACATGAAAGCATAGCCTTCTCACATGGTAATTCATCATAATTCTCTGCTACAGTTTCTTGATCACTAGGTAACCAACAAAACATGGTCTACTCCCTCTGAATCAAGATCTTTGAATGTCCACTTGATCACTAGGTAACCAACAAAACATGGTCTACTCCCTCTGAATCAAGATCTTCGAATGTCCACTGATGCAGATCCTTTCGCTTCCTCTTCTGTCACGGAGGCATACCCTATTTATATGCTCATCTCAGTGTTACTGTAGGATGTGACTCCATACCTTTCTTCCTGAGAGAATTGATGTCTCATACATGAATAATCTGAATAGGCTTAAGGTTGCCGACTCACATTGACTAGCATAGGATGCATTTTGATCTTTTTCAAGGCCACAACATTAACACTCCCTCTTGGACTTGAGGGAAGATAATAAAGACCTCTAGTATGATGTTCATCTCAATGAACTGTAGTTTCAAGATGTATGAATTACTTCAATCAAAGATCCTATCCATGTGCATCTCATCTGTGATTCTATCCATGAGTTTCCACTTCTATAGCCTCAGAATTGTTTCACCTTCAGCAATGATCTCCCTCTCAATCAATATGATCGATTTTGTCACAAGTTGACTGAATCATCTGCTCCCTCTGAAGCTCAAGTTCATCAATTCTTAAACTTTCTGAAGATGTCAGGACTCCCTCTTATTGAATTTCACATGCTTCCATCCTTTTATATTCCCTTTCGTAAGGTGAGCCCATAAAAAAAATATTTTGAAGAATCCATCTCGCTATAGTCCAAAGGTTGTGCACAAATCCATGAGTACTTATTATGAAATTTCATTTTCGTAGTGTAATCAAAATCTAGAGTAGTGTAGTTGTAGGAGCTTGTCAGTGCCACATGTGCAACGGACCCTGCACTCAGCAGTCCATAGGTACTTGTGATCAAAGAATCATCCTGCACTTATTATAGTACAGAACAACCCTGCATAATGCCTTGATTGCATCATTCTTCTTTTTTTTTTTACAAGAACATTCTTGGAGACAAATGAAAAGATGGAGGCAAATAGCTCTTATAGTACAAACATGAATACATATAAGAAAATGACTACAAAATTATAAAAAATTTAACTCAGATGAATACTTATCTTAAGTTTCAAATATTTCTTTCTTTAAAATGAGCCCATAGTCACTTGATATCCTTGATTTTATAATAAGGTGATCATGCATCTGTAACAAGGTGTCACTAAAATCTGCTATCTATCTCCGTATATATTTATATTTATTGACCATCTTATATCTATTGCTATATTGATCTCCAATTTTATTTGTGATCTTGTTGCGTCGTTTTAGAAGACAATACGATGACCTCTTATGTTCGAATGAAGTCAAGAGGTGCATCCATTAACATTAACTTATAGCCCTGTTGTGGGTTCCCATTTATATGTTAAGAAGAGGCGGCTAAGGTATGAGTTTGACGCTTAATAGGGATCAGTAACTAACCCCGATTATGCCCTACAAATCTTGGAGTATATATTGTTGACATAACAATGGTTTGTGATCAATATGAAGGTGATAAATGGTGAAATCAACAGGTACAGTGAGGTCTTATTTGACAATGGTTGATCTCTGCGATGTATATCATTATTGACATTTGACATTAATGATGCTTAGATTCCTACATCGTATTTGGAGACTTCAATCATTCCACACATGTTCTGATATCATTCAGGCTATTCCCGTCGTACACTTGTTGTTAACAACATTTCTTTTCCTTTTATCATTCATTTGTCAATCAACAAATCTTCTTCTTTTATCGCTGCAGCATAAGGATCTGAATTTGCTTGATACCTATGATCAACATGCACCAACCATTCAAGCGGCCATAGAATATTTGGCTACTGTGCATGGCTTGTCTCAGAATCGCTTTTGCTGATGCAGGTTAACATCAATTGTTCTATTGAACATGTCTACCCTGGAAAGAAGTTCCAATCTGTTTATGAATACGTATGTATGCCTATGATAGCCATGAGTATAGTGATAAATTGCCGGTGGATATTAGTTGCAAGTGCACGCAGAGCTTTTGAACATTTATCTTGGATATTAACTTATTCGTTGCCTTCTTTTCTTGTGACTTGACTTAAAATATTTATTATCCTCTAATCCTCCTCAATGAGAGGGATCGACTCCCTCCTTATACTTTGCATGTTTGAAGTGATGCCACTTAAAGGACACATCCTTTACTCTTCAACACAACCTTTCCCCTCACTCGTACCTTTCCATAATGCTAACCGATCAACTTCTTTTCATCATAGAATTAATCACCAACTCTAAATGCCACTTAATAACATATTTGATCTGCTATTGCATGGTAACGTCGATCATTCTTGTTGCCATATTATTGATGACAAACTCCTTAATTTCTCATGATACTAGTTTCTGACTTGACTGAGTGTTGAATGGATTTTTTAATGTCTTCCCCTTGTTTGATACTTGCTGTTCAATCACTGAGTAGGTGCCTCTTCTCATAAATGGTTTGGTTGTCAGTATCACTGCTGACTGTAATAAACTACTGATTGGGTTTTATCATTTTTCCATTTCTGTTTCTTCCTTCCTATTCATACATCTATTGCTCCGCACAATTTCTTCACGACAATCATGAACTCCATAAATATTGAGTCATATGTCATAACATCAATTCCTTCACGATTGTTATATCTGCAATATGTATAGACTGAGATCACCATATCCTCTCCGATATATGTATACCTATGATACAATATCCTTTGATGCAATATATACATGTGTGAACTGCTCACAATATAATCTTTAATGTTATTGATCTCTCCGGTATCCTACTCCATCACACCCTGCCTATATAATTTGATTGGATCTACCTTCAAGCTGTTAGGCTTCATAGAAGGAACTTGGCTCTGATACCATGTTAAGAAATCTGAATCATCCAATAGAGATAATATATACTAGTGTGATATTGTAGAATACAATTGCCTTCGTTATTGATTGATTCTACAATAACAATAGGGTATATGTATATATTGAATAGTCATGTAATGAATAGACATGACCGTATATACTTATGGTCATGTCACTTCATTACATAACTATTAGTTAACATATCTTAACCAATAGTTTATTCATACTTTGTATAATATATATATATATATATATATATAAGTACACACATATGCATATTAATATATCATATCATGATTGTCATATATCATATCATGTCATATCATGCATATTAATATATCATATCATGACCGTATAGAATATATACCGTTCTTCCAGTAGGCAAGGATGTGAGAAAACTTGTTGAGAAAACATGAAAATCAAGAAGTGATAGGAGTGGAATGACTATAGCTATTGAGAAAAATGACATCAAATTGATGTCCATCATATTGGGATATAGGTTTCAACACACCAGCAGGGTGAACAGTGAATCAACGGCCACCATTCTAGCAACAATAAGGTTGGTAAGAGAGAATGGAGAGTTTAATTTGTGTGAGATCTTGTGCACACAGCTAATAAAAAACATTAAGGCCATCAAGCATGACAAGACCAAGATATTTAGGTTTGGGTCTTTAATAATCTACATGTACTTCCAAATTCTTAGAAAGGTGTCTGATTTATATCTAGACAAATCTATTCCCACAATGCCACAGATATCTCTCATGGCATTTACTGAGAGTACATTGAAGGATTACATGACACTGGAGTTGAAGATATTTAGAGCCAAGATGCAAATGAGATATAGAATACCAGAGAGAATTATAGAGAAATACAAAGATAGTATTTGTTTCATGGTTGAGACTGATACAACATGCATGGAGGCAGTTGAACCAAGGACAAAGTGGATTCATCCACTTGGATATGAGGTTGAGGAGCCAATCCTAGAAGCTTATGCCTGTCAGCACCTAAGGACCCGAATGAACCTAGATGGGGGACTTATGAAGAAAATACAAGAGAGGTAGATGCTGCATTGAACAATGCAGCAACAAAAATAAAAGTTGCCAAGGTTACTTCAGAGATCTTAAGAATTCATGGAGTATCACAAGAAGACCTAGACAAAGCAAGGGAAGAGAAGATCTCTTTGGAAATAGAGAGTGCAGCTACTATAAAGATAGAATCTGATGATCCAAAGTTGAAGAAGGTGAAAATAGAAAAATCAGATAATCAGAAGGGTAAAACTGACATTACTCCTCCTGCGCCCACAGTAACAATTGACCTTACGGCTCCTCTTTAGTATAAGGTAATGCCTAAGAGGAAGAAATAGATTATCACTAATCATCCATCCTTGTGAGAAGCAAGGAACAAGAAGAATTCTCAAGAAGCCCTAGAAGTAAGCTTCAAATTACCCAGTCTAAGTGTGTTAAGTACAAGCATCATTGACAAAGGAAAGATAGATCAAGTAGGAAAGTTCTATGAAAAGTATAGTGAAATTGGCAAGTCAAAAATTCATCGAATGATTGTCAAACATATGCTGAAGTTCAAAAAGATAGTCCTAGAACTAAAAATTATGATTATAGATAATGCGTGGAACATTCTAGAATTCCAAAAGAGATAGGCCATTGAAGAGGACCTAAGGATAAGGGAAAATACCTTAGATGAAACCCTCCCTATATGCTTGCTAGAAGAAAAGAAGTTATTGTTAGATCTGGTGAAGCCACATCTCAGAACCAAGTCAAGGAATTTACATATAATGGACAAAAACTATGAATTGGTGTCTAAAGAAGCAGAGAAAGCATTTGAGAAGGTCTTCATGAATAGGCACATGTATCCAGCTACTCCGCCCATAGCTCAAGTACCCACAAAGGTTGCAAGAGAGTCAGAGACCATAAATGTACCATCTACAGGTCCACAAGATTCAACACATGTAGTTGATGCATCCACAAAGGCAGAGAAGTCTGTGCCCATGAAAGAGACACTCAAGGATGATTCAATTTTTATTGATAATGTAAAAGTTACTATGGCAGCCATAGAAATGGATTTGGATAAGTTTCAAGAAGCCTTTGTAAGAACTCAAGAGGCTGAGAACTTATGTAGTAACACTCCTCCTAATCAACAAGAAATATTGATTGAGGACATAATAGATATAGAAAAATAAGAAGAAAAGAAAGAAGAAAAAATAGAAGATGAGAAAGAAAAAGAAGAGGAAAAAGGAAATGAAACAACGGATAATCCATCTATTGAAATACTAAGAAAAGTAAAACTAGAAGTGATGGATAGTACTCCTATCACTCCCTCAGCATCATTGTTGTCAATCTTGACACCTGACACAACTAGTTTGGATTCTTGGGGAGAAGAAGACCTAATCAAGATTAGTGTCTTAGCTATGGAAAAAGCCAAAGAAAAACAAGTAATGAGGAATCCCCTATTTTTTGAGTCAGTGAACATACTGAACAACCTATTCTCTTCCGATAAGAAAGTGCCCAAGGTCACTACAGTTGATGATGTTAGCAACATCCTCACAACCTTTAAAACTAACCTTGCCAGCTTGGAAGCATCTGCATCTCAAGTTGCAGAACATAAGTATAGAAAAGAAGGCTAAGTGAGTTGGTCAGTAACTTTACAATTGACCTAAGCTCACTAAAGATTGGACAAGCATCTTTGAAGGAGGTTGCAGAAAAAGAAAGAAATATCATTGCTAACTGTATGGATCAGGACAAGTTAATTGATGACCATTTCAAGAAGATTCAAGAGGCATAAGGTATGATAGAGAAAGTAAAGAAATTAGTGAAAGACCCATCTAATGATGTAAATATGTGCAATAATGTATATCAAGGTCAAATTGACAAGATTGAGAATACATAAAAGGAGATGTCAAAAATAAGGGCTAGGCAGACTCAACTTAGAAATGCTCTTGAGCCCTCACTAGATATACTCAATTAGAATATCAAGGAGATCGATGCCACTGTTGTGACATATGATCATGGTCCTAGCATAGATTTGGAGAAGATGGAGAAGCTACAATATGCACTATGCGCCCATCTCCAGATTGTTAATTCACTGATTACATTTTTGAAGAAAGAGATCCAAAACTTACAGATAGCATATCCAGATGTTCTCTCACTGTAAGTATTTGTAGATACAATTTTGAAACACCTTTTTCATTAATGTCAAAGGGGGAGTATGTATAGAATATGGAGTTATAGATATATAAAGAATATTTACAGTAAAGAATATAAGGGAGATATAAGATAGAAGTTTTTGTATTAAGGGATAGTTAGCAACTTTGCCATATTCCTTTGTTGGAGAGATTGTTGAAAAGTTGACTATACTAGAGTATATGACTTAGTATAGTGTTTTAATTATGGAAAAAAAGTCATATAGTGTTTTGGAGTTAGCGCACTTGATGAGAAGATCAGAAATTGGCTAAGTGTTTAAGATTGGACAATGTACAGAGTACCTGAAGATCAGAGCTTCAACGCACATGCATACAAAAGAATTATGGTATGAACCCTAGAAGTTAAGTTGGCAACATCATGTTCATGCTAATTTTAAGAGCACATGATCAGAATATTCAGTATGAGGAAGATACAAAGAGTTCAAGTTGCACAGACAATGAATGCTAGAGAAGAACAGAACAAGCAGCTGACTGTTGGTATTTTGGTTAGCGGTTATATTATTATGTTATAAAGGCTATGCACCTATTGTAATTAGGTTTCCGACATGTAATTATGTCTGATTGTAAACACACTTGGTCCAATTCAATTGGAAGCATTGTATATAATCGGTTAAAGGGATAACCTAGTTATTTATTTTGTATGCGCATATAAATATTAGATGCACCCATTGTAATTAGAAGTAGTGTAGATATAGAGTTGAGATAAGTAGATAAAAAGTGTGCAAGATGTATTAGAGATTTGCAAGAGGTCAAAGCATCAGCACATCAAAGGAACTGATCAGACAATTAGTGTCACAGTGACAGTTCATCCAGTAGATATAGTGTGTATTTGAGATCGGAAGGTTGTAGCCTTCACCACTTGAGCGGTGAGCTCTAGGATAGTGCATCTACACCCCTAATAGGGTTTATTGTAAAAGAATCATAATAGGGTCTGACCCTTGAAAAGGTCACTATACTAAACACATTATAAAGCAACTCCTAACAGGGTTAAGGATCTTCTAACAAAGATCATAAAACACTAGTACAAAATATTAGTGGGTGTCAATTCCCATCGGGGTTTTTACCTATTTGGGTTTCCCCGTAACCATATTGGTGTTATGTGTTGATTTCATGTTTCATGTTTATGTTGATGTTCATTTTAGTATTTAAGTATTCAAGTTCAGTTTAAAGAATAAAGCAAAAAGATAAAATACAGTGAAAACTAATTCATCTGATGAGCTACAACTGATTTAGAACATAATTGAAGAATCTATGATTAGAGATCACTACGTTGTTGATTAGATATGTAATATGATTAAATCAATAATATGTTTTCATTGATGTCAACTTTCTTGATAGTACTTATCTTGTAAGTTACTATACCTAAACATCTGTAGAAAGAATGAAAAAAAGATGAAGAACAAAAATATCTACATGAGGAAGATGTACATGATAGATGAGGAAAAGGAATAGATTGGGTAACTTTCTGATGAGTCTATGACCTTATGTTATTGACTTGATTATGTTTCATTCATCTATGATAAGGAAAAGAGCTGAAAGACACAAGGTAGTGTGGTCAGTCGATGAAGCATCACAGTATACACCGAGTAGTGTAGTGTATACTAAGTACAGTATAAACCAAACTTGTGTTCATCGACATATTTCTTTGTTAACCAAGTAGGAGAAAGGAACTAAATGATTAGTTTAGCCAATAAGGATTGATGACCTGGAAAGTGTATGAGTTCCAGGTTGGAGATAAAGTTTATTGCGAAGATCGACGACTAACAAAATTCAAGAAAGATCTAAAGGATGAAATTAAAATGTGTTATTGACACATCAGCCAAGAAAGGTTTAAGAAAAAAAATGGATGAAGGAGAATAAGGAGAAAAATCTAATGGAGGAGAAGAAAATGGTTTACTTGTTTATTTAAGAGACTAGGGTTTCATTATGAAATACATGCCAGAAGAAGAAGACTGAAGAGTTATCGTATGAACAATTTTTCATGTATGCCTAATCAAACTGGTTAAGGAGAACTGAATTGCAGAGTTTACCGAGCGTCATAAAGCTATTATCAAATGACAGTAAGTCATTGATTATTGTTGATAAAGAATTGATATAATGATCTTAGAGGATTTGAATTAGCTTAACATAGATCTGATAATCTACAATTGAAGTTGTGTTATGATCAGATCAACTACTGTTAGACTTTAACCATTGTAAAGAGAGAAATCTCTTAACCGAGTGGACTAGGAAAGTCTTTTATGTATCATTCATAGAATGAACATTGTTATCCTGTCAACCCCATAGTGAATGCTGGTTGGATGATAACAGTTGGTCTAAAATCCTCTAACAAGGTCACACCTAACAATGTGTTTGTAACCTTTAATGGGGTTGGGTCTTCACCGACCTCACTTCAAAATAGTGAACATTTTTGGGTTGTAGGTCCCAGGTGGTTTTTCCCTTCACAGGGTTTCCACGTTAAATCTTTTGTGTTATGTGTTTATTGTGGCGATTGTTTGTTATCATACTTTACATATTACATGTTGGATTTGGTCAGTAATCATTATATGTTATTGACTGGTAATCGGTAAAAGCACGGACAGTATAGTATTTTATGTTACTAAGTTGTAGAAGTTTAAGTAATTTGTTTTGGATCATACATTTTGATTTGGGATTGTGGATAATTGATTCAGCCCCCTCTCAGTTATTCTAACAATTGGTATTAGAGCTGTGGTTGCTTGGAACAAAGTTTTAAGGACTTCAGCATAAAGGTCTCAAAATGTTTAAGAGGGAAGTGCCTAAGCTAAACAAGGATAACTTCACAATATGGAAAAGTCGAATGAAGCTACATGTATTTGGAATTGGGAATTCAACCCTCACACTAATAGAGAATGGATACCTTGTACCACCCACTGGTCCCCTGACCCTTGATCAACTAAGAGACATGCATGAACATAATGTTACCATGATGGAGATTGCTACTGCCTGTTCAGATGCCAAATTTGAAGACATCAAGGACTGTGATATTGCTAAGAAGATGTGGGATAAAATTGCACAAATATACATTGGAGATGTGAATGTCAAGAGAGAAAGAGCCGAAAGCTTAAGAGGAAGAATTAGTGACATGAAGGTGAAAGAAGGTGAAAACATTATGCAACACTCAAACAAAATAAAAGATGTATTTCATGCTATTAGAGCATCAGATGGAGTTATTGATGAAGACATTGTGGTAAGTAAAATTCTAAGGACCTTATTACCTATCTATGCCATCAGAATATCTGCAATTCATGAAAATAGGTCAGCACCTAACAACACACTCACTCTTGATAATCTGATTGGAAAGCTTACAACATTTGAACTGAATAATTATGATAATAGTGTTGTACCGAATGTTGAATCCACTTTTATGACTTCTCTGAAGATTGGTAAGTCTAGTAGTAGAAATAATAAGCATGATAGTGATAGCAATATTGATGATGAGCTTGATTAACTTGAAGCTCTTATGGCTAGAAGGTTACCTAAAGGAAAAGGAAGGTATAGAGGTAAGTTACCTTTAGCATGCTTTAACTGTAAAGAAGTTGGTCACATTGCTGCTAGATGTCCACACAAGAAAGATGATGAAAGAACCAAAGACCAATCTGAAGGAAGCTATGGGAGAAGAAACAACAAGAGCTACCGACACAACAATAGAGACAACCAAGACAATAATGCCAGAGGTAAAAAGGTATGTTACATAATAGAAGAAAATGAATCTGATGATGATGATGATGATGATGATGTAGAAGTTGTATTTGTTGCTATGAAATATGATTTTGACGAAGAAGAAAAACATGTAGAAACAACACTGATTTCAAAGGTTAATAAAAACAATACATGGATCATAGACAGTGGCTGTACTCATCACATGACTGGTGATGATGATAAATTTGATCATCTTGAGCAATACAATAGAGGATATGTTAAAATGGGTAATGACACACCCTGTATGGTAAGAGGTAAAGGATCTCTAATGATAAATGATAGAATAAAATGTGAAAATACTTATTGGGTAGAAGGACTGAACTATAATTTGTTAAGTGTGGCACAATTGAACGATTCAGGTCACCGAGTTGCTTTTGAGAGCAAGAAAGTGAAAGTATTTGATGATGGAGGAAGACTAGTTGGAACTGGAGCACAATCAAGAGGTAATCTATTTTATCTTGATATTGGTGAGTCTTCTTGCTTGATGATGAAAAATGAAGATGCTTGGTTGTGGCATAAAAGTTTATGCCATGTGAATTTTGATAACATGATTAAGATTAGTAAAAAGAAAAGAGTTAGAGGTCTTCCTAACTTGTCAAAGCCTGATCATGTTATGTGTCATGAATGTCAGAAAGGTAAAATGACTAAATCTAGTTTCAAAGGAAAAGATTATTCAACAAAGAAGATACTTGAGTTGGTTCATACTGACCTATGTGGTCCTATGAGAACTCAAAGTTATTATGGAGACAAATACTTTATTCTTTTTGTTGATGCTTATACTAGGTTGATGACTGTCATGTTTTTAAAAGAAAAATATGAGGCATTCAAGATGTTCAAGTGGTATAAAGAAAAAGTAGAAAAAGAGACTGGTAAATAATTGAAGTGCTTAAGATCTGATAGAGGAGGTGAATTTATCTCTGATGAATTTACTAATTTTTGTAATAAGCATGGTATTAAAAGATAGGTCTCTGCACCGAGGACACCTCAACAAAATGGCATTACTGAAAGAAGGAATAGGTCAATCATTGATTGTGCTAGGATATTAATGATAGAAAAGAATGTTCTCAGACATACTAGGGAGAAGCTATTAGCATAGGTGTTTATGTTCTGAACCAAGTACAACTGAAGAAAGACACTAAAAAGACACCCTATGAGTTATGGTTTGGACACAAACCCACTGTAAGTTATTTCAGGATTTTTGGAAGAAAATGCTTTATTCTGAAAGATGAAAGAAATGGAAAGTTTGACTCAAAAGGTGATGAAGGGATATTTCTGGGATATTCTATTAAAAGTAAAGCATACAAGTGTTTGAACAAAGTTACTAATAAAATGATTGAAAGTACTAATGTTCAAGTTGATGAGTTTGATGATAAGAATGTAGAGGAAAGTATAAAAGAACCAGAAGACTATGGTAGATTCACTTACATTGAACAACTTGATTATCTACCGAAGCCACAGACTGTGACAAGCGGTCAATAGAAAAACAACATCGAGGAACAAGCTAGAGAAACCAACGAGCAGGAAGGACCTACCGAGCAAGTAAATGAACCTACACAAGATGAACAAGAAAGAAGATATTGAATACTAGCAAGATTTGTTAGAAGACATCATCCTGAGATACAAATAATTGGAGACAGACAAGCTGGCATGCAAACAAGGAGTAAGACAAGACAATGTACATGTCTAGTTTGTGAATATGAACCGAAGAATGTAAAACTTGCATTAGAAAATGATGAATAGGTTAATGCAATGAACGAAGAAATAGAACAAATTGAGAAGAACAAAACTTGGAGCTTAATTAGTACCCAGACCTAAAGATAAGAATATTATCAGTACTAAGTGGATATTCAGGAACAAGCTGAATGAGAATGAAGAGGTAACAAGAAATAAAGCTAGATTAGTATGCAAGGGATATGCACAAGAGGAAGGAATTGATTATGGTGAAACATTTGCACCTGTTTCTAGACTAGAAGGAGTTAGAATGTTACTTGCATATTTTGCACACAAAAAGTTCAAAGTTTATCAAATGGATATCAAGTCAACATTTTTGAATGGAATACTTGAAGAAGATGTCTACATAGAACAACCAAAAGGGTTCGTTGATCCAGACAAGAAAGATATGGTATGTAGATTACATAAAGCTTTATATGGTTTGAAGCAAGCACCAATAGCTTGGTATAAAAGCTGCATACTTATTTGTTAAGTATTAGATTTGTCAGAACTAGTGAGAACAACAATTTGTATATGAAAGGAGATACTGATGATACTATTCTTATTGCTGAAATATTTGTGGATGATATTATCTTTGGAGGTCAAGATCACATATGTAAATCCTTTGCTAATGAGATGAGAAAATAATTTGAAATGTCTATGTTTGGAGAGATTAAGTTCTTTCTAGGAATACAAGTGATTCAACAAAGTGATGGGATATTCATCACACAATCTAAATATATCAAGGAAATACTGAGAACATTTGGCATGGAAGATGCTAAACCTGTTGGAACATGAATGGCTACTAGATGTAAATTGACTAAGGAAGATGAAACTATAGAGGTGAACCAGACATTGTACTAATCTATGATTGGTAAGTTAATGTATTTAGTTCATAGTAGACCAGACATAGCACATGTTGTGGGAATTGTTGCAAGATTTTTTGCAAATCCTAGGGAGTCACACATGGTTGCTACAAATAGAGTCTTAAGATACTTGAAGAAAATAGAAGAATATGGATTATGGTATCCCAAGGAAGGAAAATTTGAACTCAAAGTCTACACTGACATTGATTGGGTTGGAAATGTGGATGACAGAAAAAGTACCACCAGAGGAGCATTTTTCTTTGGTGAAAGACTTGTTACATGGATGAGTAAGAAGTAGGCTTGCATTTCTCAGTCTATAGCCAAAGAAGAGTATGTTGCTACTGCTACAAACTATTCAAATATTGCATATATTAAGCAAGTGTTGGAAGGTATGAATGAGGTAATCACTGAGCCAATGATTATATATGTGACAACACTAGTGCAATAAACATTTCAAAGAATCCAGTGATGCACTCTGAAACAAAGCATATATCTATTAAGTATCACTAATTAAGAGAACAAGTACAGGAGAAGAAAGTGAAGCTAGAATTTGTTACATTAAAAGAACAACTTGCAGACATATTTAAAAAGCCTCTACCAAAGGATACATTTGAATACTTGAGGACTAGACTTGGGGTCTGTCCCCTGTCTATTGGTCACTAATGTGATTTGGATGTTGCATCAGCCTAATCTTATCAGAAGAATCATTCATGTTGATGCAACATAGTTCACACTTTGGATCATGTCTACGGTTGTGAAAATTTTGAAGAATTGGTACAGATTGGCATATGAGTATATAGAGATACAAAGAATGCACCGGACAACAGAGAGTTACATGGCTACTACAGAGCTATATGTTTATTTATTTCTTTCGCATTGTTTTCAAAGGGAGAGATAAACAATATGAAACAATATGCACTAGTGAGAGCACTGAAACATCTATCTAAGGGAGAGATAATCTAGAATAAAGGGAGAGCATTCAAGATCAGTTACTGAGAATAGAAACAGGAACCTGAGAGCTGAAAAGATCATATCTGCAAATTGTCAATGCTACAATTTGTAATGATGTTTAATAACATAGTGATTAAACATATTAAGATATGGAGAGCTTGTACAATATTTGTTCACAGAGTCGTAGAATACATGTTTGGTATGTGTATGGTATATTTCATAGTACTTGAGTTTCCATCAATGCTAAAGGGAGAGATTGATGAACTAAAACTGATTTAGAAACTAATTGAAGAATCTGTGATTAGAGATCACTGAGTTGCTAATTAGATATGTAATATGATTAAATCAGTAATATGTTGTCATTGATGTCAACTTGTTTGAAAACACTTATCTTGTAAGTTACTATACTAAAACATCTATAGAAAGGAGGAAAAAGAGATGAAGAACATAAATATCTACATGAGGAAGATGTACATGACAGATGAGGAAAAGGAATAGATTGGGTAACTTGCTGACAAGTCTATGACCTTATGTTATTGACTTGATTATGTTTCATTCATCTATGATAAGGAAAAGAGCTGAAAGACACAAGGCAGTGTGGTCGGTTGATGAAGCATCACAGTATACACTGAGCAGTGTAGTGTATACCAAGCACAGTATAAACTAAGCTTATGTTCACTGACATATTTATTTGTTAGCTGAGTAGGAGAAAGGAACTAAATGATTAGTTTAGCCGATAAGGATTGATGACCTAGAAAGTGTATGAGTTCCAGGTTGGAGATAAAGTTTGTTGTGAAGATTGACAGCTAACAAAATTCAAGAAAGATCTAAAGGATGAAATTAAAATATGTTACTAACACATCAGCCGAGAAAGGTTTAAGCGGCAAAATGGACAAAGGAGAATAATCGAAAAAATCTAATGGAAGAGAAGAAAACGGTTTACTTGTTTATTTAAGAGAATAGGGTTTTATTATGAAATACATGCCAGAAGAAGGAGACTGCAAAGTTATTGCATGAACAAGTTTTCATGTATGCCTGATCAAATTGGTTAAGGAGAACCAAACTGTAGAGTGTACTGAGCATCAGAAAGCTATTACCGAGTGACAGTAAGTCATTGATTATTGTTGATACAAAATTGATATACTGATTAGAGGATTTGAATGATCTTAACATAGATCTGATAATCTGCAATTGAAGTTGTGTTATGATCAGATCAACTGATGTTACACTTTAACTGTTGTAAATAGAGAAATCTCTTAACCAAGTGGACTAGGAAAGTCTTTTATGTATCATTCATAGAATGAACATTGTTATCTTTTCAACCGTGTAGTGAATGCTGGTTGGATGATAATGGTTGGTCTAAAATCCTCTAACAAGGTCACACCTAACAGTGTGTTTGTAACCTTTAACAGGGTTGGGTCTTCACCGACCTCACTTTAGAAGAGTGAACATTTTTGGGTTGCAGGTCCTAGGTGGTTTTTCCCTTCACAGGGTTTCCACGTTAAATCTTTTTTGTTATGTGTTTATTGCGGTGATTGTTTGTTATCATACTTTACATATTGCATGTTGGATTTGGTTGGTAATCATTATATGTTATTGACTGGTAATCAGTAAAAGCACAGACAATATAGTATTTTTGTTACCGAGCTGTAGAAGTTTAAGTAATTTGTTTTGGATTATACATTTTGATTTGGGACCGTGGATAACTGATTCAACCCCCTCTTAGTTATTCTAACATCACCCCCCCTCTCAGTGTTCCCATTCCTAACAATTGGTATCAGAGCTTTGGTCTTCAGAAAATAAGTTTAACCACTTGAGGAGATCATGGAAAAAGCATAAATGAAACATCTAAAAAGAAATCTTGAAGCTGCTCTTGAAGACCTGGACAGATCTGAAAAAGAAATTGAAGAACTAAAAGAAAAATTTAGTAATGCTCAAATAGTCATCAAAAGGCTAAGAAAGGATTTGACAGAATGCTCTACCAGTGATTTAGGGATAATGATCAAGAAGCTGAATGAAGAAAATTCATCCCCGAAAGAACATATTGAAGAATTGGATGATAAGATGACTAACAATCAAGAAGTCTATAATGAACAGATCAAAGAGAACCTTCAACTCAATGAATAATGAGGCAAGCAAACATGGAAATCTTGGAGCTAAGGAACAAAAAAGAAAGCTTGGAATCTAAATTGAAAGAGGCAAAGAATCACATTGATAAATTACACACATATGAAGATTTGATAGAATCTCAATTGTATGCAAGAAGACTTAAAGGAGATACTAGTTGCATTGGATACAATGAAGCACAAAATCAAATTGACAACATGTGAGCAAGAATGAAAGCACCAGAAGACACCTCAAATGCTAAGGAGACTAGAAGTCAGACTAAAGATCATATTGAACTATCCAAGAATGAGCGCAAGCCAGTAGATCAAACTTGTTATGCATGTAACAAGCATGGACACATAGCAAGGAACTGTAAAGAGGTAAGACCTTTCAATGGTTACTATTACTCATGCAATAAATTTGGTCATAGAGCTATGAATTGTAAGACTAGTTAGAAGAACAAGACTTAGTATAATTAGAGAAATCAGAATCAGTCAAATGTAAGAAGTTCTCAGAATGTTACATGTCAGATATGTAACTATAATGGTCACTCAGCTAAACAGTGAAAAATGGCAACCCATGCCAATGCATCAAGGAATATAAGGCCTCCAGTCATTTGTCACTCTTTTAAAAAGACTGGACACATCTCAAAGTTTTTTAGATCAAGGATGCAAGGTCAGGAAAGCCCTAAAAAGCCTGAAGAACCAGTATTGGATACTGAAGGAGAAGTCAAGTTTTTGAAAGCTTCAGAGGATGTGATCTTGATTTGGTAAGAAGCAAAGAAGGATAAGGTTGATGATCTTATATTGGATGCATCCATAGTGGACACACCCTCTACATCAAGATGAATGGCCCTCAAGGTCATAGGGGGAGCTAATTTAGCTCTAGACCCCTGCGCGGTTGGTTTAATCACTCTCAGAGTATGTGCCTTTGGACTTATCCTTTTGGAGACTAGAAGATTCTATGTGCAAGAGCACATGAGTTGATTGTTTGTAGAATGAAAGTTGGTAATTTTCAATGACAACCTAGTTTACGTGGCAAGCATTAATGGCAGAATTCCTACTTTAAATTACACAGAAGTGTGTAGATCTCTCATTGCATTTGAATTCAGAGTGATTAGAGAGTAAAAGAGCCCTAGGATTTGGTTGTGAATGATTGCAGATTGAGTCACTAGTAATTGACAGTGCATTTGATCAGTTGCGGAAACCCTAGTTCATCACGCCAATTTAGATATCTTTGAGATCATTTGGAAAGCAATATACAAGTAAGTAATGGCTACTCCCATTGTATTTGATGTGGCTAAGAAGAAGAGATATGTGTTTAAAAGGAATCCATTTAAGTCCACATTAGATGACCTAGAAGGTGCATTCTCCTGCACTCCTATGGGTGTTATGCATGTGGAAGACATTAGGGCATACATTTTTTGCAAGAAGGAACTACTAGGTTTGGATAGAATAAGAGCGCACATGGAAACAATGATGAAACCTGATAAAACCTTCATGGATGAGTATGCACATTGGAATAATCACCCTATAGTGGAATATGCTACGACATATGAGTTCTACAAGTTGGAATGGATCAAGATCCTACTCAGCAGGATCCATGATGACCTATTTTGGATAGGTGAAGTGTCAGTTAGGATTACAAGAGACCTAATTAATGAGATGAAAAGCCTCTCAAGGACAGGCACCATTCTTCCAATAGGAAAGGATGTGAGAAATTTTTTTTAGAAAAAATGCAAATCAAGAAGTGATAGGAGCGGAATGACTATAGAGGCTATATAGCAAAATGACATCAAATTGATGTCCATGATATTGGGATATAGGTTTCAGCACACTAGCAGGGTGAAAAGTGTGTCAACAGCCACCATTCTGGCAGCAATAAGGTTGTTAAAAGAGAATGGAGAGTTTAATCTATGTGAGATCTTGTGCACAGAGCTAATAGACAACATTAAGGCCATCAAGCATGACAAGACCAAGATATTTAGGTTTGGGTCTTTAATAATCTACATGTACTTCCATATTCTTGGAAAGGTGTCTAATTTGTAGCTAGACAAATCTATTTCGACAATGACACAGATATCTCTCAAGGCATGTACTAAGAATACATTGAAGGATTACATGACACTGGAGTTGAAGATATTTAGAGCCAAGATGCAAATGAGATATAGAATACCAGAGAGAATTGTAGAGAAATATAAAGATAGTATTTGTTTCATGGTTGAGACTAATACAACATGCATGGAGGCAGTTGAACCAAGGAAAAAGTGGATTCATCAACTTTGATATGAGGTTAAGGAGCCAATCCTAGAAGCTTATGATCAGGTTCTTCTGTCAATACCTAAGGACTCCAATGAACCTAGATGGGGGAATTGTGAAGAAAAGACAAGAGAGGTAGATGCTCCATTGAACAACCCAACAAAAAAAAGAAAAGTTTCCAAGGTTACTTCGAAGATCTTAAGAATTAATGGAGTATCACAAGTAGACCTAGACAAACCAATGGAAGAGAAGATTGCTTTGGAAATAGAGAGTGAAACTACTGCAAAGACATAATCTAATGATCCAAATTTGAAGAAGGTGAAAATAAAAAAATTAGATAATCAGAAGGGTAAAATTGACATTACTCCTCTGGCACCCACAGTAACAGTTGACCTTACTACTCCTCCTGAGTATAAGGAAATGGCTAAGAGGAAGAAAGAGATTAGCACTAATCATCCATCCTCATGAGTAACAAGGAACATGAAGAATACTCAAGTACCCCCAGACATAAGCTTCAAATTACCCAATCCAAGTGTGTTAAGTACAAGGATCATTGACGAAGGAAGGAAAGATCAAGTAGGAAAGTTCTATGAAAAGTATAGTGAAATTGACAAGTTATAAATTCATGGAATGATTGTCAACATATGCTGAAGTTAAAAAAGACAGTCCTAGAACTGAAAACTATGATTATAGATAATGTGTGGAACATTCTAGAATTCCAAAAGAGACAGGCCATTGAAGAGGACCTAAGGATAAGAGAAAAGACCTTAGATGAAACTCTCGTTGTATGCTCGCTAGAAGAAAAGAAGTTATTGTTAGATCTAGTGAAGCCACATCTCAGAACCAAGTCAAGGACTTTACATATAATGGACAAAAACTATGAATTGGTGTCTAAGGAAATAGAGAAAGCATTTGAGAAGGTCTTCATGAACAGGCACATGTATCTAGCTACTGTGCCCACAACTCAAGTACCAAAAAAGGTTGCAAAAGAGTCAGAGACCATAAATGTACCATCTACAGGTCCACAGGATTCAATGCATGTAGTTGATGCATCGACAGAGGCAGAGAAGTCTATGCCCATGACATAGACACTCAAGGATGATCCAATTTTTACTGATAATCTAAAAGTTACTATGGCAGCCACAGAAATGGATTTGGATAAGTTTCAAGAAGCCTTTGTAAGCACTCAAGAGGTTGATAACTTATTTTGTAACACTCCTCCTAATCAATAAGAAATATTGATTGAGGACATAACAGATATAGAGAAAGAAGAAGAAAAGAAAGAAGAAGAAAAGAAAGAAGAAGAAAAAATAGAAGATGAGAAAGAAAAAGAAGAGGAAAAAGGAAATGAAACAATAGATAATCCATCTGTTGAAATACTAAGAAAATTAAAACTATAAGTGATGGATAGTACTCCTATCACTCCCTCAGTATCATTATTGTCAAGCTTGACACCTGACACAACTAGTTTGGATTCCTTGGGAGAAGAAGACCTAATCAAGATTGGTGTCTTAGCTATCTAAAAATCCAAAGAAAAAAAAGTGATGAGGAATCCCCTATTTGTTGAGTCAGTGAACATACTGAACAACCTGTTGTGTTCAGATAAGAAAGTGGCCAAGGTTACTACAGTTGATGATGTTAGCAACATCCTCACAGCCTTTAAAACTAACTTTGCCAGCTGGGAAGAATCTATATCTCAAGTTGTAGAAGAGAAGTACAGAAAAAAGGCTAAGTTAGTTGGTCAGTAACTTTAGACTTGACCTGAGCTCACTAAAGATTGGACAAGCATCTTTGAAGGAGTTTGCAGAAAAATGAAGAAATATCATTGCTGACTGTATGGATCAGGACAAGTTAACTGATGACCATTTCAAGAATATTCAAGAGGTAGAAGCTATGATAGAGAAAGTAAATAAATCAATGAAAGACCCATCCACTGATGTAAATATGTGCAATAATGTATATCAAGGTCAAATTGACAAGATTGAGAAGGCAGAAAAAGAGATGTCAAAAATAAGGGCTAGGCAGACTCAGCTTATAAGAAATGCTCTTGTGCCCTCACTAGATATACTCAATCATAATATCAAGGAGATTGATGCCACCATGGTGAAATATGATCATGGTCCTAGCACAAATTTGGAGAAGATGGAGAAGCTACAGTATGCACTATGCGCCCATCTCCAGATTGTTAATTCACTGATTACATTTTTGAAGAAAGAGATCCAAAACTTATAGATAGCATATCCAGATGTTCTCTCACTGTAAGTATTTGTAGATATAGTTTTGAAACACCTTTTTAATTAATATCAAAGGGGGAGTATGTATAGAATATCAAGTTATAGATATATAAAGAAGATTTACAGTAAAGAATATAAGGGAGATATAAGATAGAAGTTTTTGTATTAAGGGACAGTTAGCAATTTGGCCATATTCCTTTGTTGGAGAGATTGTTGAAAAGTTTACTATACTAGAGTATATGACTTAATATAGTGTTTTCATTATGAAAACAAAGTCATATAGTGTTTTGGAGTCAGCGCACTTGATGAGAAGTTCAAAAATTGGCTAAGTGTTGAAGACTGGACAATGTACAAAGTACCTGAAGATCACAGCGTCAGCACATGTGCATACAATAGAATTATGGTATGTGCCCTAGAAGTTAAGTTGGTAACATCATATTCATGCTAAGTCTAAGAGTGCATGATTAGAATATTTAGTATGAGGAAGATACAAAGAGTTCAAGTTGCACAGACAGTGAATGCCAGAGAAGAACAGAGCAAGCAACCGACTATTGGTATTTTGGTTTGCAGTTATATTATTATGTTGTAAAGGTTATGCCCCTATTTTAATTAGGTTTCCGACATGTAATTATTTCTTATTGAAAACATGCTTGAGCCAATTCAATTGGAAGCATTGTATGTAATTGGTTAAAGGGCCGACCTAGTTATTTATTTTGTATGCGCATATAAATATTAGATGCACCCATTGTTATTAGAAGTAGTGTGGATATAGAGTTGAGATAAGCAGAGCAGAAGTGTGAAAGATGTATTAGATATTTGTAAGAGGTCAAAGCATCAATGCATCAAAGGAATTGATTAGACAAGCAGTGTCACAGTAACAGTTCATCCAGTAGATATAGTGTGTATCTGAGATTAGAAGGTTGTAGGCTTCACCACTTGAGCAGTGAGCTTTAGGACAGTGCGTCCACACCCCTAATAGGGTTTATTGTAAAATACTCCTAACAGGGTTAAGTATCTTCTAACAAAGATCATAAAATAGTAGTACAGAATATTAGTGGGTGTCAATTCCCACTGGGGTTTTTGCCTATTTGGGTTTCCCTATAACATATTGGTGTTATGTGTTGATTTCATGTTTCATGTTTATGTTGATGTTCATTTTAGTATTTAAGTATTCAAGTTCAGTTTAAAGAATAAAGTAAAAAGATAAAATATAGTGAACACTGATTCACCCCCCCTCTCATTATTCCCATTCCTAACAACAAAATCTCCCTTTAAAATGGTAAAGATTTGATAAATTTTCAGTTTGGAGATGACATAATACTATTCACTAAACTTGACGAGGACAATATTAATAATCTCACTAAGAAGCTTGATTTGTTTTTTAAAGCTTTTGGTACTAGGATTTTCAAGATGAAATCCATCATGTTGGGATGGTCTGATGTCCCCCCAAAGTAGTGATCTAAAGTGTATTTCTAGTGGGGAGGGCCTTCCAAATAAGTTTTATACCTTGGTATTCAATTTGGGTGTTTGATCCTCTCTTCGTATAGCTTGTATTATGCTTCTATTTGGCTGTTTAGTGGTTATTGAGTTATTGAGATTTAGAAAAGAATTAGAACCTTCCTTTGGTTTGATGGAAAGAGAAATAAAAGGTAGCATTTTGCAAAGTGGGAGTGGTGCACCATGGATAAGAACATGGGAGGGGTAGGTTTAAATGTCCTTAGAATATAGGGCATTGCATTAGCCACCAAGTTGATTTTCTATTCATTAGATGGAAAGAAACAATAGAAGGTCCTTAATAGAAATAATACTACTCTTTTTGTCCCTAATACTAGTAAACAATGGTCGAATTTGTACCTAAGTGATATTCTTACCACCAAGCACCCCTTCTCTCATATTGGATCAAGGGTGTTCCAAAGTGTTTGGAAAGTCTAGAATATTATTAAAGATATAATTATTAATTGAAATGTTTTGATGGGTAAGAATAAGTTATTGGCTCCAAATCCATCTGGTGGAACCCAAAACATAAAGAAAAACCATTGGCTCTACTTCAAGGATGCTTTTCTAAGAGGTGGTATGACTTGGAACTTAAAAATTTTAGCGATATATTTATGGTACTCTCTTGGATTGGGCCTCACTAAGTGTGAAGTTTAACATTCCCCATACACAATGGTGAACCTATTTTGTATTAAGGAAAGCTTGCAAGATCTTCACCACCCATGTTACATGTGTGGGATGAGACGAGAACTTCCTAGAATTTAAGTGGAGTGATGGCTCATTCTTAAGCAATATCAAAGACAAATATGTCTACAAGACCCTGGCGCATAATTATACCATATATAAACATATTAATGTTTGTTGAAATTTTGATCTTTGCAGAATTGTTTATTGGAAGAATATACATAAGATGTGGAAATCTATTGTTAAACCTAAAAATATTATTTTAGATGGTTTTTATTACTTCAAAAGTCACCTTATAAAATATTTGATAATGATTTTAACATTTGTTTGATTTGCATAAAATCAAATACTATAAGGCACATATACTTAAAATGCCTTTATATTAAGGAAATCTAGTTGTTGTTATGTTATAGATGTTAGAATAACTGAGAGGGGGTGAATTAGTTATCCATAGTCCCAAATACAAAATGTATCTCTTAAAAACAAATTCAGCTAATTCTGGAGCTTGGTAAACATAAATACTAAACTATTTGTGACTTTACTGATTATCAGTTAATTTCTCATAGTGATTATCAACTAAATCAAATATGCAATATGTAAATTATGACATCCAAACAATCACCACATAAACACATAACACAAAGATTTAATGTGGAAACCTTGTAAAGGGAAAAACCACCTGGGACCGGTAACCCAAAATATGTTCACTCTTCTGGAGTGAGCTCGGTGAAGAGCCAACCCTGTTAAAGGTTACAAAACACACTATAAGGTGTGACCTTGTTAGAGGATTTAACACTAACAATTATCGTCCAACCAACATTCACTATGGGGTTGACATGATAACAATTTACATTCTATGAATGACATATAAGACTTTCAAGTCCACTCAGTTAAGAGATTTATCTATTTACAATGGTTAAACTATAACAATAGTTGATCTAATTACAATACAACTTGATTTGTAGATGTTCATATCTATTTTAAGTCCATACAAATCCTCTGATCAATATTTCAATTCAGTTCTTCAATATTCAATAACTTACTCTCACTCGGTATAAGCTCTTTGATGCTCAGTTAACTCTGCAGTTCGGTTCTTCTTCAACCAATCTGATCAGGCATGCATGAAGCTCTATTCACAAGATATCTCTACAGTCTCCTTCCTCTGACATCCTTTCCACAATGAAATCATTGTCTCTTAAATAGATGAGTAAAATGTTTTCTTTTCATCCATCAGATTTTTCCACTTCATCTCCTTCATTGATTTTGTCACTTAAACCTTCCTCGATAGATGTGTCAATAACTTGTTTCATTTCCATCCTTTAGATCTTCTTCAAATTTTGCTAGCCATTAATCTTCGTAACAAACTTTATCTTCCACCTCGAAATCATACACTTTATAGCTCATCAAATTATGTCAGCTAAACTAATCATTTAGTTCTTTTGTCCATTCTCGATTAATACATAAATGCATCAGTGAATACAAGATCAGTTTAAATTGTGCTCGATATACATTACACTGGCTCGGTGTATACTAGAATGCTTCATTAACCAACCACACTACTTTGTAACATTCTACTTCCTTCTTCATAACTGATTAATGCAACATAATCAAGTTAGGAATATGAAGTCATAGACTCATCAATAAGTTACCCAAAGTATTCCTTATCCTCATCTGTCATATCCATCTTCCTTAATGTAGATATCTTGGCTCTTTATCTCTTCACTCCACTTTACAGATGTGTAGATGTTTGCAACTATCATGATAAGTACTGTCAAAACTAGTTGACATTAATGACAACATAGCTACTGATTCAATTATCTTACATAACCATTTTGTGCTCAGTGAGCTCTAATCACTTGTAGTTCATCAATCAAGTCCTCAATTAGTTGTAGTTCATCAATAGATTCACTAATTGGAATATTAATGACAATGATACTATTAGTTGTATTTTTTGGTCAATTTAGTAATGATGAAAAGTTAATGAATTTCTTTTGGATGAATTTATCTACTGAAATACTTTGGTATATCTAAAAGGCTATAAATGAGGATAAGTTTAATGATGAAAGGAGGATACTTATTGAGTTCTATAAGAAACTCATGTATTTAAAAATTGTCTCATAGGTCATAGGTATCATGGATATTTATAAATCCAAGTTTGAGAAAGTGGTCGAGGATGGCATTACTACTATGAATACACAAGAAATGAGATATGGTCACACTTGGGAGTATGACAGAGAGACTAATCCAAATTTACACTAGCACCTAATGGAGCTTCAAAATTGTGTGAATGAAATGGAAGCTGACAAAGAATTAACTAATAAGAGGGATGAAAAGAGTCATGGTGGACTCATACATTGAGGTGGTTTTCTCTAATGAAGAGATTTCCCCAATTTCTACACCTCTGGGATATCTAAAATACCTACACATTCTAATTTTGTATGTAGTACATATATTTTTAGTTATCAATCTTTCATAAAATCTTATATAAAATAGTTAGATTTTTAGTATAATCATATAGTGTGTTGAAAATATGTTGGATGATATGCTCAGTTTTATTATTTTGTAATGGATTTTTTGATGATTAGAAAACATGCTTACAACTTCCTCTATTATGATTCATCCTCCTTATCATGATCTTATCTATGTTAGTCACTTATTAATATCCCTTTATGTTTGATACAACATTAATTTTAAGTTGGGTGATGTTAAAAAACATCTTTTGGGTCTTCTTATGCAAGGATTAACTTATTAGAGTTCCTTGACCAAACTGAATTCTCTATTTGTTGATCACAATTGTATGAGAGGTTTGATTGTTTAAATACAAAATGTGTGATACAATGTATTCTTTTACTAAATGCATTATCATTCCAATCTAAATGTTCTTAAACTAATATTATAATGCTCTAGGATAACTTGAATAAATTATGTATTTTTTTCTTGGTATATAGGTTAACCCCATATATTGATATCATAATATAAATATATATGATTTGTGATACAAAAGACCATAGTGATCCAATTATTATTCCAAAATGATGCAAATGAGGGACTTAATTTTTTTCAAACTGATACCTTTCACCTAAAGACCCTATACGCTCCATAACTAGGTGCACCCTGGTTCAACCTGAAACATTACTCAATAGGACTTATTGAGAATTCATCAATAAACTCAAACACAATACATATAATCTTGGATTTTTCCAGTCCTCTTACACTTTCACTTGATAGTCTACAACCAATCACTTCAATAAACAACTCAAAGCAATGCATTCTTTTATTATGCCCTAAACACCTAAGATGGTAAACCACGCTTTTGGTCTATTAGGAGAAAATTAAACAATCATGACTTAATACATTCAATAAAAGGTGTAAAAATTCTTCTAAAATACATTAGGAGTCTATTAAACCAATACTTTTTCCTCCCAAACCAAAACATTTACTTTGCATGCTAAAGCCCTCATGTTACTAGAGGTTTAAAGTTGTCTCACTATGAGATGAAAGGAATAGTCTTTAATATCTTTCAAATTCAATGAATTTGGAACTATCCATTGGAGGGATTGAAGATGATATGAAAAAAACAATTCCTACCAATTTTCATGGACTTCCAAGGGTGAGAAGTCAAGTTATGAATGGTTTGCACTCACTGAAAACCCTAGGTCAATAATAGGGGTGCACTTTGTAAATTTTCCATAAGTTTTGCAAAAAACCATGAAATCAACTCAAATAAAAACCACATGAACCTGCAAACATTTCCCCAACTTTTCAATTGGTTTCAATATTTTCCATTATGTACATGACTATACAAAGTAAATTACAATATGAAATTTCTAAAAATTATCAAGAAATAATGTTTTCCACCAAAAAATTCTTCACTGCTTCTTGGAGCGTGTTATTTATTTCATTTCATGTCAAAACCAAACCAAGCCCCCTTACACTATGAAATTACATCCTTTAGTATCAAAACCCAATGTCCTTTTTCCTTTTGTTTTCCTTAAATTGTAAAAAATATGTCCTTTTTGCCACCTAGAACTCAAACAAAGCATGAAAAGTGACCTCCTACTTGGATTACATGGTCTTTATGACCTTATTAGACCTCAAAAATCAAAATAAATGTTTAGAAACATGCTTCAACCTTTTACAAGCCAAAAATTTCGTTAGAGAATTCAAATTGAGCTTTGGCGGGAAAACTACAAATTTGAATTTATAAACTTAACCACCTATTCTAACCCAATGAAATTGATTCCCTTAACTCACAAATAACTTAATCAACCCCAAAAAATACATATAGAACACCAAAATGAACACAAAGTGCACCAATACAAGATTCTCCTGCATCACAAAATTATATCCAAGTATGATATTCATATTTAAAGACATAACTAGTATACAAAATATCTCACCAAATTTGACCATGAAGGCCACCATTGATAGACATTGAGATCCATAGACATGTATCAAATATATAATCCATAACAATAAAACATAATCATCATTTGTTTCCTCAACCAACTACCATGAAAATGTTGGAATTATGGAAAGGTGTTTGCTGAGAGGGGAGGGGTGAATCAATACCCTTAAAAATTTTCAAATTGAATCCTTGTAAATATGTACTTCAATAATCGACTGTAACAATTTCACTCAACATACATCCAATAACATAACTAAAATGTAAATGCATGAAATCAAATCAATAAAGCATACATGAAACTTCATACACATCAAACTTGTATTTTGGTATCGTAGAAACCTTTGTTAGAAGGTAAAAAATGTGGTGGGGATGGAACCCACAAAGCTTCACTATTGCAAAAATAAAGTTGTCGGTTAAGACTTACAAAGATTGATCACTTCTGGTGATCTTACCCTATTAGGAGTAACAATAAGATCAGTTAGATCTACCTGGTTAGAGGATTTTATCAACACTCTTCAAGTGTGCACTCGATTAAGAGATTTTACAAAAGACAGTTAAGTCTACTCTGTTAGGAGACTTTAAAGTCTTCTACAATTTCTAGAATAATAGTGATGTGTGATCTGTATGAAATACAACTTATATTGTTGATATCAGATCCATTAAGTATAATAATGATATCACCTTGCTGTTATGAATATGTCCTTTTGTACTGCTCGGTAGCCTTATATCTTTTTTGATAAACTGAATGCTTTGTCAAAATCCTTCCAATCTTAACCCTATCTGATCTTCAAATGTCCTTGAGTGTGGCTACTTCTTGATGATGCATGTCAAAATGGCATCTTAAAAATACTTACATCAAACTAATTTGACCTAATTAGGGTTTAGACACTATCTTAGAAAACCTAAGATCAATGGTTCATATGATTAACCTAGATCATCATTACATATGAATCATCATTCATGAAATAATTACATCTGCAATAAATATTCACCTCAATCTTGGTAAACTGTTGTCTTGGTCAGAAAAAAGTTGTTCACCTTGAACTATGTGTCATTCTAAACTTTTATGTGTACCTTGGATTACTCGGTAAATGTTGTCTCTTGGTCTCGGTATATACTAGTGCTTGGTAATCATGTTTACTCAGTAATGGTAGTACTTGGTAACCTCTTTTCTCGGTGACTAATGCGTAGTTATAATCAACTAAACTATCTTTCTTTGTTTACCGATTGCCCAAATGAATACTAATGACAACTCTTGATCCATTTAGGAGTAATATTCTCCCCCTTTTGGCAATAGTATCAAAAAATTATGTGTATGCCGACTATAAAAGTTTGAACTTGAAATTTTTCAAAACCAAAAAAATATGTAAACTCGGTGACTCCCCCTTAGAACATGCTCTCAACATATATACATATGTTTTCCCCCTTTTTGAAAATAATGACAAAGAATATACTTACAATTTGTCAAAAATATTTGGATGGGTTTTCTTGAGATTATCCATGAGGTTTTCTCATTCCTCAAGATTTTCTAGAGCGAGATGCTCTAAACTCACTTGTGCATGCATGTCAAAAATATTCTTTGTGACTGAGATCTCGGGGTGGCAATCAATTTCTCTTCCTTTTTCACATGTTCTTGCATCACTTCTAAATGTGGTAGTAACTCAGCCTGTAGCTCGGTTACCTATTCTCTTATTTTATCCTCTTCCTTTCTCAACTCTAGTCTTAACCGCTTAATGTGTTTAACCTTTGAATAATGCACTTGAAATGCATGCTGCTCAGTTTTTAGACTAGTTGCACTATCTTTTAGATCTTCATCTAGAATTTCCTTATCTTTTCACTAACCTCGGTAGTGAAATAATCCATAGTGCATAATTGTTTCAAAATTGTAATAACCTTTTCTATAATATTTTCTAATTCAGTGACTACTTCTGGAAGTTTTACCTCATTTACTACAACTTCTTGGTTGATCTTTTCAGTTAACTTGTACTGAATCTTTGGTTCATCTCTTTCTTCAATCATCTACTTGGAATTAGTAGTTGGTCCACTGATGGTCTTTGTGAGCAGTACAAGCTGGTCAATGATGGGGGTTGATTCATCTACATTGACATCTAGAGAAACTTGCATTAGGATTTCCTTGACATCCTCTAGCACCTTTGTGTTCTTATGTTCTTTCCTCAACTTCTCTTGAGCTTCTTTTTGGGTGCATAGCTCTCCATACTTCCTAAGAGCTTCAGGTTCAAGTGTCCTTGGGTCACATGCTGGTATTTCTATTATCTCATCAAGTGTGATTGGACCCTTACTTCCTCACTTCCTTTTCTTCTTCTTGTCTTTCACACTAGAGGTGGGGGATTGTGCAATAGAAACTTGAGCCTTGTGCTCAGGAGTTTTCTTTGGTGGCTCAGTGGATTTTTGTGCTTCCTTATTCTACCCTCTAACTAATTTTTCAATCTGTGGTGCAGGGGCTTGTGACCTGGTGTTGTAGTAGAAGTGTCTACCATTGTCTCTGTTTGTGTGTCTTGAACAATGTCTATCACATCAATGGTCTCAGTGGGTGCTACAGCTTGTGTATCTCCTCCACTATACTTGGTCTCTTTACCAATTTCCTTTCCCTTATCTTTAGTTTTATCTATCACTTTCTTGGGTGGAGCTTCCTCAGTTTGTTTCTCAATTGCTATATCAACAACTTGTACCAGTATAGGCAGATTACCTAGTACCATTTCTCAGGCTACCTTGATTGCTTCTTCTTTTCCAAGTTTCTCGGTAGCACCAGCAATCACTTCCTCTTCTTTTACCTCATCATTGGGGTCACCTCCTTTTATATCTTCAATTAATATTTGTTCATCCCCTAATTTGGTCAACATCTCTAGGATTCCTTCCATAACATTTTCAGAAATTGTTATGAAGTCTTATGCATTCATTTCCTCCTTGGGCTGCTTAGTATCCGAGATGTGAATTGTCTCATCCTCAACATTTATTGGTTCTCATACTTGTATGCTTGGTGTCAACTGCCAATGCAGTTGCCTCAGTTTTCTCTGCTATACTTAGGAATTTAGTCCATATATTTTTGATTTCATCATCTACCTCATGTAGTTTTCCTTAAAGAATATTGAATGCCCTATCCTTCATAAAAAAAAATCATATTATTTCAAGGCTTCATCAATTTTGGCAATAGTGTAGTCAGATCTTACCAAAATGAGTGACCTCTCTCTAATCCTCTTCTTAGTTATAAGTGTATACACCCATCTACTAGATACTTTATCATCTAATTATTTTGGTATGTTGCTTGCAAATTCAATTGGAACTCTTTTGAAAGTAATCATCATGCTTATTATAGCTTCCTCAAGCTTATCCTGATCCTTGGTACTCAGATATGGATATATGTTAAGCTTTGGAGCACCAAGCCTTCCAATGTTCTTTATTCTTTCTGCTACTTCATCAATTATTTGAGGCCCTTTATTCACTACAACACAAAATTTTTTACTGTCCTCTTCTGAATCATTATCATCCTCTACTTTAATTATTTTTCTTCTCCTCTTTAGTTCTGGGAGCTTGGTGGTGGCCTTTTTTTTTCTCTTCTAATATGTGTGTGTCAGTGTAGGCCTTGTAATCTTTGCAACACCTTTCTTCAAAGGTGGTGAACTAGTTATTTTTTACCTTGTCCTAGTCTTGGTTGAAGTATTAACTTGTTTACATTTACCTTTTGTAGCCTTAGGTGGCTCTTCTTGTTCATGTTCCTCAAACTTGTTGGCCTCTTCATCTACATTTTCATTGACTGGTGCCTTTTCCTCAATTTCCTCTTCAACTTATTTCTCAATATCTTCATCAGTGACACCAAATTATTTCTTAACATTTTTCACCATTTTATCTTTTTTCCTACCCATATTTTCAACTACAAGTCCCATCTTTATTCTGGAATTTGCCTCATCATATGTTCCAAACCATGTAGCTTATTTATCATTAGGCTCGGCAAGTAAAGCCTTGATTTCTTTTGTAGCCTGGTCAATGTCTATCTCATATTCCATGGGTGGGTAGCCAAGCTGTTCTTGGCTCTACTACTTTGATCAGGGTGGTGTTAGTGTCCACCACAAAACAAATGTCATCCTTGAATTTCTCTACCAACTATGCTGGTATCCTTATCTTTTCTCCATTCTTTCCTTAAATTTACCAAAATAATCTTCCATGTCAAGTTCAAAATTCTTATCTAGGTTCTTAATGAATTCACTTATTTGAGCAATAACTAGTTGGTTGATATCCCATTCTACATTACCAAATGATGGGAACAAGTTTTGTAAATAGAAGAATGTACATACCAATAATGAAGCAAATTTGCAAGTGTTTGATCTAGCAACTCTGATAGTTCCCATATTTTCTTCTAAATGTCTTAGCGTCAAATTAGATAGGTCGAGTTACAAACTCTTCTTCACAATTTTATATGAAATGTTTCCTGCTCCACATGCAACACTATTTTGTCTACTTGATTGGAATATCTTGTACGCAATAAAATATGTATTGAATCTCATTTTAGGGTCATTGATAGTATTTATTCTCATACCTCTTTCATCCCATTCAACTCCTATTAATTTCTCAATCTTGATTTTTGTCGGGTTCCTTAGGGATTTTTCTTTGTCATTTGTGGGAGACCCGATAACTTCATGTATAACATCTTTTGTTATTTTCATTGATTCATCCAGTCATAGCTTCCCTTCATGTACTCATCTTAGCTCGATATGTATCCATTCAGTTTTAAATTCTTTCAGGAAATATAGGGCATTGAATAACTATTTTACCTCTAAGTGCTTGTGATCATCCTTTAGCTTTCCATCAGTGCAAATCTCTTGATAGGTTGAGTGGAGCTCAAAGTTGTCGATTTCATTGATTTTTTAGTGGATGTAAGACCTTACATCTTTCACGAGTAGAACCCTAGGTGATATCAAGGATAACACGCCCTTGTCATCAGGTTGAGCTGCAACTTCTAGATGAAGTTTGTAATGGGGCTTTGTGCATGTTGTGTTCTTGATTAGAGTAACCTTCTTACTCTTTTCTTCCTTGGCTTGAATGGTTCGAGAATATGATGCCATTGTGACTGTAATTTTTAGGGCTTTCAACAAACTATGTGCAAAGAACTCAGTTAGTTGCAAAATTACTTGATTTGGTCTCTAACTATTCCTAATGTGCTTAGATCTTTGTGAAATGATTGGATTCACTCTTCTCAAATTTCAATCAAATTTCTCAGCTTCACTCTTGATTGTTGTGTAAACAAATGAGTTCATATCTCATGTATTTATAATCAAAAACCTTGTTTGACACATTAAATTCTTTGTTAGCTACCACTCAGTTGACAATTAAATCACTCAGTTAACATAATAGATACCTCATCTTAGTGAATACTATCAATGCTCAATTGACTGTGCACTCGGTTGTCTCTAACACTTTCATGGACTAGAATTTATTACTCAGTCCAACTTAACTGACTAAAATTATTTCATGTTAATAACATATAATACCCTAGTGCATCTCAACTCATGCTGATTTTTTATTCACACAATAGATATAAGGAACTGTTGTAAGATATAACCGACCGATTGAAATTCAGTTCCATACTTGATTTTTCTTAGGTGGAGGTGGTGATATCACCTAATCTAATGGATCAAGTGTTACCAACTATTTTGTTTTGTTCATCATTATCATTTGTTGCTCTTCTCCACATTTGATTTCTTATCCTCATGATTTATTCAATAGTGTTTCCATTTGCATTAGTATTCAGTTCTGGTACTCGATCTCTGCAGTCTTTACTTAAATGAATGACCTTATGATAGTGCAAACATGTCATTCCAAAACTTGTCCAATTTTGAGATCTTCCTCTTCAATGCATTCTCATGCAATTATCTGCTATATGTCCATATCTACCACATGTTGTACAATTAACCCAAGTGTTGTAATCCCAAGTATATGCATTACCTTGTCTTCTCAATTTATATGTCTTGCTTTTTCCTTTTGGTTTCCAGACTTGATTCATCTTTGTCATGCATTCTCGTGATATGTGTCCATGCATGTTGCAAGTGTGACAATGATTTTCCATATAATGCTTCTTAGGTGACTTATTCAACTTTGATCTACACTCATGTTCTTGATGTCTATACTTGTTGCAGTTATAACAATAACCATCAAATTTAGGAGTGGATTTAGGAATACATTTTTCTTTGCTTCTGCAAACATTTGATGTGTGGCCTAGTTTTCCACAATGATATCATGAGAACTTCTTTGGCCTTGGATTTTCATAGGCACTCTTTTGTTCAACTTGTTTTGATGACTCTCCCTACTTGGTATAGCCTAAACTAGTAGTGTTTCAAGTCTTCTTTGAGTGTTTAGAAATTCATCCAGTCTTTTAGTACTTTCTTCAGCTTTCTTTATCAACTCATTAAGTTGTTGTTGAATCTTTACTTCATTCTTCAATCTTTCATTCTCTTCTCTCAATGCATTGATGTCTTCCAATTTTCTCGTAAGTTCATTGTTTAATCAGTTGACTTCCTGACTCATGACAACCATCTGATTGGAGATTTCAAAATGATGCTCAGTAAGTCTCAGTATTTTAGATTCCTTTTCTTGCATCTTATCAGTCATTTATCTTGTATCTTCAATAGCCAAATTCCTTTCTTGTTCAGCTTGTCTTGCATTGTTCATGGCATCAATCATTCTAACCATTTATGTCTCTTGACTGATCTGTAGTTCTTTCACTTGTTCAGTAAGATGTTGATTCTTTTCAAATAGATCTATTTTTTGAGTTAGATGGATTCTTATCAAACTTATCAATGAAAGAACCCTTTCCTCTTGACGCTAAATGTGTGGCTTGAACACATACTGCATCTAGGTTTTTAGGATTCAAGAAGAAAATGGAATGTCTCAAATAAGAGTGAAGAGCACCTATATACTTGATAAATGTATCGTGGGTGCAAAATGGAACATTTAACGCAATAACACTTTTTCAAAATTCATGGGTGTATTCTTGGACAAAATGACCTTTCCCTTGCCTAAAATGTTTCTAGCTTCTCATTAACTATTACATATGGCCTAGGGGATAGAATTTCTTTCTAAGATAACTGACAAATTCTGACCAAGTTAAATCGACTCTACCATGGAAATAATTTTCAGCCCAAGTTCTACTCTCCCACCAGGTTAGAGTTGTACCTCCAAACCGAAGAGTAGCTAACTAGATCCTATTAGCATTATCTAAGAGATTTTGGACTCTACAATAGACTTCAACTTGTTGAATCTAATCATCTAAATTTTCAGAACTTAATTCCCTACAATACTTTGGTAGATCAAATTTTACATCCAATTTAATTCTAGGCTTATGTCCACCCTTAAAAGGATTAGAAGACTCAAAATGAGTAGAATAAGGAGAAGATGGAGAAGAGGGAGAAGAGGGAGTTGGGGGAGTTTTTGGAGGCTCGTGATCACAACCTAATCTTTTTCCTTTATCCTCATGAGTTGCATGTCTTCACATCATTTATTATCTCTCTTGTATTTAAAATTATACAATGGTTTCCAAATTATGAAGAGTCTTCTTAATACTCTTGTCTTCAGAACCTTGTCCACCACCTCTTTCTTCCATCTGTGATGGTGGATTAGTTCTTCATTTTCCAATCTCAGGATTGTATTCTTAAATCTTTCCTTTGCCTTGTTGAATCCTGGATCTCGTTAGCATTTAGATCTGGAAAAAATGGTCATACATGTGTGTGTGAAAATTGTACCTGATCTATAGACACAACACTTCAGTAAAACATTAGAGGTTAGCAAAATCAAAATCGTGCAAAATTGAAAACTATCTAACCAAGCGATTTACTGCCTTCTAATAGATGCGAGATTAATGTTCTCAGATTGTTTATCAAGATCAGTTACCTAGACGACACCTAAATGAAGGATTTGAATGCAATTGATCTAGATATGGAATGAATGTAAAGTAATCTATTTTTTTTGGATTTTAGATGCAATAAGAATGAAAACTGATATGAAACTATGCTAGATGAAAAACTGATATGCTATGCTATGCTAAATAACTTTGAAATAATATGCTATGAATGCAAAATTGAAATTGATCTCACAAAGCTTGGATTTGCAAAGATGAATTCTTCGGTCTCCAATTTGACAACACGAGGATGCAAAAATATTAGATGCTTTGAGATGAGCTGAGGCCTTAATTTATAGAAATCCAGGGCTTTGGAGGTGCATGGAAGAAAGCCATAAATCACTCAAATTAACTCAGCTTGATTTTTGAGTTATCTGATAATAAAAATGATTTAATTCACAAAAACATGCCAGTCATGCAAAAATAGCTTTTTAACTCGAATTAGATGTTTAGATCAACTTTAAAACTCAGAAATGATGTTGAGTTCAAAAAGTCAACAACTTGCATTGATTTTCTGATTTGGAGTTAACTGCTTTTTGATTGTGCACATGGATAATTATGAATTAATAAATAAATAAAGTGATTTATTCTCAACTTAACTGATTTTTTTGAAAAATAATTGATTTATGGGTTAATCAATCATTTAAATCAAACTTTTATTCAAAAATAATATTATTAAAAATGACAACTTGCTTTAATTAATTAAATAAGAATTTAATCAATTATTCATAGGATTTTTGATTTATTGTCAGATTTAAAATAATAATACTTAGGAATAAATATAATTAAATTCAATTAAATAATTAAGTGGCAGAATTAAATCTAATTAATTAAATATGAAGAATATTCAATTAATCAAACTTCAGGATAAATTGGATTTATCGCCAAATAATCATTAAATTAAAGATAATTAGGATAAATAGGAATATTGAATATTCCTCGATGCAGAATTTACGATAATCAATTAGGATTCGATGATGTGCCGATGTGCCTTAGGTTAGGACTTTGATGTCAATTTCATTCGATATGATGATGTAGGAGGTTAATGAACTTATAGCCCATTTTTGGGGTATTACATTTTGCCCCTCTTTGAATTACTGTGCGAAGCGCAATGATTCAAAGACAGTCTGTGTATGATGGAGATATGAAACTGATATTTGATATTGAAATTGATATGAGATAGAAGCTGATTGAAAGATTTGATATGAAGATAATAGGTCTTGAATGACCAAAGATAATGTTCACTGTAGCAGCGATGAACCGATGATTGCGAAAAAGTGTCAAAACACCTGATTCCAAACCTTATGATTGCAAAGAAGTGAGTGACCGGTTCTAGACTCGATTGTCTTAGCAGAACTAGTAGGTATCACATCTAAACCCTTCTGTTGCTGAAGAACCAAGGAAATAACACTATTGAACTGATAGTTGCAAAAACTGATACAATTTACAAGATTAGAAGAATACCAGATTGACATGGATCGATGAATCTGATATGCCCCAAGTGATGATAGATTTGCCCCGAGCGATGAGGTCTTTTTGATGAATCAGTAACTAGATGTGATTGTTGTCTTGATTACTGATGAAAGATACGATTGCCATAAAGATATGATTTCAAATTTGATTACAGACTTTGAATGATATGCAATACCATGCCCCCTTCGGGATTAAAATTGAAATCTGAAAAGAAAAGTCAACGTTGAATAGTTCAGAAGCATGTTAATTGATTTGAGAAGTGGTTGTATACGTTCGAGAACGCATTCTGCATCGTTTGGAGGTCTAGAAGACCAAGTTTGACTAGGTGAAACCATGAGTTGACCATGGTTGACCAGGTTGAAATTTTAATAGTTTGATGTAAGATAATCAGTTAAGTTGAATTCTGGATTTCTATGATAATAGAAGGTCGAATATGCAAGCAGTAGACCGTCTTGGGTCCAAAAATTTTAAATCATGATTTTGACATAGTGAACAATCTCAGATTTGAATTTTGATCCCGAAAATGGATTCAGAATGTCGAAATTAGCCAGGGGTGCAATTTTCATGAAAAATGGAGCACTTTTAAAAATTAGGTCAAATGCTATATAAAGGCCTGAAGGGTCATTTTCAATTCATTTAATCCTGTTGACTTTAGAAACTTTGTGGAGCCCTCTGAGCAAGAAAATGGCAAACCAGTGAAAACTGAAGATACCTGTGAGTTCACATCAATTTGAGTGCAGCCAGAGATACGAAAGACCTCGGCAGTACGGACATCCGGTATGTGGACCTCTGTGCCTCTCTGAAAATGCATTTTTTTCATGATTTATAGCATTTTTAAATTATTTCGTACGCGTTTTTAGGTTTTTATTTTTGAATGTATGAAAACTCATATGAGTCCCAATCCAGACTCGTACAACATTCCATTTCAATTTGGATTGTCATTTCAAAACATACGCAGTGTCGTATGAAGGGGACTCGTCTGTCGTATGACATTTCATCAGGTCCCTAAAAACTCGTATGAGAACCGGTGCAGTGTCGTATGACCATGAAGTGTCGTTTGGGCTTCTATGGAATGTCGTACAACATTTGATGCCAGTCTAGACTGTCGTATGAAAAATAGTGTTGAAAACTGACTTTTAGGGCCAAATTTAGATTTTTCCGATTCCTGATGCTGATATCTGACTTGTTGACCTACCTTTTGAAGTATCTGACTATCCAATTTCTGTACTATTAGCCTATTATTGAACCCAATTTCTTATAAAATGCCCTGTTTGTGTATGATATAGGTTACATATCCAGATGTACACGTCCGACATTCATACCCGGCTACCCAGAGATTATGTATCTTGCTTTCGGACCCGATGAGGGTTCATCTTGCTGTCTGTGGATTCGAGTATTTGATTCATTTACCTGACATTAGGGTAAATCATGGCCTTTTGACTGCATTGATTGAGAGATTTCATTCAGAGACACAAACATTCCACTTACCTACTGGAGAGATGACCGTGACTCCAGAGGACATTTATAGGATACTGCGTATTCCATTCCATAGCAGTCGGCGTCCTAAGTATGTGAGTTCTGGTCAGAGTGATCTTCATGTGTTTAGGCACTTGTTTGGAGATGATACACAGTTGACGGGGTCCATTTCTTGGGAGACCCTTGTACAGAGATACGGTCAGACACACCACTTAGAGTGTATTATTGCGGGGATGATTGGAGAGCTTATCATGCCAGGCCATCAGCAGAATGACTTTTTGATGGGATGGGCTCCGATGGTAGCACTACTGATGGCTACGCCCACTAAGCTTGCTTGGGGTCAGTGCCTCTTGGCACATATGTTTTTAGAGATGCACGAGATCATGTATCAGGACTGCAAGAGCTTTGCTTCAGGAGCTCTTGTGTTACAGATATGGGCATGGGAGCATATCCCAGTTTTGAGACCAATGTTTCAGTCATAGCGACAGCCGCAGGAGCCAGTGATATACACATATGTTGGTTATGTCACCCAGGTCCAGATGGGTCACACTGAGTACTTCCGGCGATGTCTAGATGACATGACTTTTGTTCATTGAAGGCCATTTGTGGATATAGAGGTCTGGCCCACTGTGAGGGAGCAGTATAGTTTTCTATTTCAGAGTCGAGTACTTATTGGCTGCTCTCCCACTGTTCTGGAGAGGTTTTTGATCAGCAGAGTGTGGCATCAGTATGGATGCAGACAGGATGCCCCACAAGAGTATGCTACATATGCTCACATTATGCATGAGATCAGGCTCAGATGGACACTGAGGCTATCCTATTCCTTATGTGTCGAGGAATATAGTGCCATTATAGGTAGAGATTGGGACTACTGGCCACAGATGTCGATGCAGGAGTGACAGATGGTTACATTGCGTGGCTTGCAGATCATCCCATCCATAGATTCTCAGATCCTACAGAGTTGATACCCTCCATGGAGGAGGCGATGGATGTTACAGGTGCTCCAATGGTACATGGCCCGAGACCACAGACAATGTAGCCTACACCACCTAGACAGAGAGCGATAGTTCCATTGCAGAGATTGTCTGGACATATGAGGCCCCCTCATCCTTCTACTTCTCCTGCAGGTATAGCTACAAGATCACACAGATGATCCAGGGGTGAGAGGGGTACATTGGGCAGTGTTGGTGCGACATATGAGGTTTTGGCTAGTGAGCAGTTTGTAGGTGGTGATGCAGATCCCACACAGGTGGACACTACTTTTGATTTGGGTGTGGAGGTTAGATGTCGTAAGGCACGTAGATCAGATACTAGTGGACAACAGCCAGAGCAGCCAGCATAGGATACAGAGATGCCAGTAGCTGCAACAGATCCTACTGTTTCGCTCTCATCATCAGAGATGATTAGATAGTTGAGAGCTCAGGTCTGGGACCTGAAGGTATAATGTGTCAGATGGGAGGAGAGATTTCAGGAGGCAGATAGGTAGCGCACTGAGCTTCATGCAGAGCTTCATTCAGAGGTGTAGAGATTACAGATAGAGGTGACCCATCAGACCTCACAGGCCTCCTATTATGTGTCTGCATACTATGCTCTTGTTCCTACTGGGCAGAGAGTGCCTACATATTCTGAGTATATGGCAGTGTCAGAGGGAGCTAGGGCACCAAGGGTAGAGGTTATACTAGATGCACCACCACCTCCTCCACCAGATACTGAGGAGCATGCTGAGAGTTGATTCCTGTTGCTCATGTTTTGAGATATTCTGTTCCTTTTGATCATTGATACACTGTGCTGACTCTGATAGCTCTTCGGAGCTCATTCTTTTGTACATTGTGCCAGTAGTGCACCCCTGACATGTTTCGGGTTTATGATATATATGAGATTGATATTTTTGGTTGTGACTTCATTTGTACTTGTCATGATTTTGATTTATGATGATATCATGTTATGCTTATGCTATGAGTAGTGTAGAATGTATGTATGGATCAATGCAATGCAATGATTTCTTTCATATGTATGGATGTTATGCAAATGTAATTGATTATGAAAAGATGTATGTATGATATATGCTTATGCAATGAATGGAATGTAATGCAATAAGTGATAATGATATAAGATGTAAATGCAGTGATACACATGATATGTTTTTGCAGGTTGATGAAGACAAGTACTCAGTCTTATGTCAAAAGGATGTCTAACCTAGGAGGATTACTGCTTGCGGTTCTATGAAGAGACCTTCGAGTGAGACTCAGCTCATGATAGATGTGAAGAATTGATATGAAGAATTATTTAAGTTTTTAAAGTGTTGTCAAACATTTGTGAGATCATGCAAACACACGACATGCAAAGAGACATGCAAAATGAAATGCAACTTAAGACCTAGGACCTAGTCACTGATCATGTGTCGATTTGTTATCATCATTAAACTTTTAGGTAGCCGGATAAATCAATACAATGCCCACTAGCTATGAAACCATAGACATATGAATATTGATTTGTATGCGCAAGAATCAATACAACACCCACTGATTATGACAACCATGGATATATGAATATTGATTTTGTTTTCAGAATGTTAGATTAGATACAAGCACCAAGGCACAAGTGCCAGGATGACTTGAATATCATGTTCCTTTTGATATAGCAATTTGTAGAAGCATCAAAACATAAATTTCATGATGACCTGAATACACCTTGCATTACAAACACATCAAACAGTCAAGAGATTATTCTAAGTCCAGTGTGAATTACCCGTAGTGACCCTTTATCGTTCACAGCCTTAGGTAAGATCGCGTTTCATAGTAGGAGAAAGAACTCACTCAAAAATACAATAGTTAGATCAAACGTCCTTGAATTTTTTGGGTATCAATGGTCGAGGTACACATGGCCATCCAATTCAAGATAGAGGCTCTTATAGTTGGACACCATTTCAATCCAGAATTTCCAAAGTTGTTAGATTTTCACATACAAGCAGAAGACAAAGAAAAGATTATGCCCCCAGTCATCACTCTCTAAATCCTATAAAGGACATCATCGAAGAGCTCGAAGGGACACAATATGCAAAAATCTCAAAGTGAATCAGTAAGCATACAAGGAGATCAAAGCATGAAAAAGCACAGATTGTTTTCAGTTTGCGTTTGATGTTTGATTGCATTGTTGTAGATGCAAAATCCTTTCTGGAGACAAGACAGACTTGACTGACTCAAATGAAGCTTCAAAGGACCCTGACTGGATATGATATGTCTAAGATATACTGGAGACCATAGGATATGACTTTGATTGCCCCCAAGTTTTAATTATTGATAGGATACAAACGCTGGAGCTGATTGGTGTACAAACCAACTTATTGAAAATAGGAATGCAGAAACAAACTGGGAGATATGCACAAACTAAAGCAAGACTGAAAGCTAGGAAAGAACAAGATTGCGCTGACAGATGTAGCATTTTGAAACAAGTGGTGCCCATTTGCTAGGTTTTCACCATCTTGGCAGAGATTCTATTTTTGCTACCAAGGCGCCTGTTTCTAGGTTTTCACCAAGGCACTTTTTTTTTCTTTTTCTCATTTTTTTTGTATTTTTCATTTTTCAATTTTTTTTTTGTACTTTTGATATTTTTTTAATTTTTTTGTGAATCATCAAGGCACCTATTGCTAGGTTTTCACCAAGATGTTCATTTTTTTTTAGGACTTTTTCAGATTTTTAAGATTTTTTTCAGGACATTTTACCAAGCACTGAATGCCTTAGGCATAGAATTTCTTCAAATGGAGAATGTTGATTGGTTCTCAGAGTTGTTCTCCTTCAGTCGTTGAGAGTTGATAGGTGCCAGAGCCAAAAGTAGCAGTGATTACAAAGGGACCTAGCCAGTTGGGTTCTAACTTCCCCTTGCATTCTCGATGTGATTGATTCTTTGGATTTTCTCTCAAGACTAGATCACCAACCTGAAATTCTCTGTGTCTAACTTTCTTGTTGTAGCCTCTAGACATTCTCTTCTGATACACTCTGAGATGATCATATGCTGCTTGTCTGCACTCATCTAGTAGTTCAAGTTCTTGCAACCTAGACACTCTGTAGTCATCATCAGTTACTAGACCATGCATTCTGATTCTAAGTGATGAGATTTCAACTTCAATAGGCAGTACCGCTTTAGACCCATAAACTAAAGTGAAAGGTGTAGCCCCTGTAGGAGTTCTGATACTTGTTTGGTAGGCCCAGAGAGATGGATTGATCATGAGATGCCAGTCCCTACCAGTTTTGTTTACTATTCTGTGCAAGATCTTCAATAGATTTTTGTTAGAGGCCTCTGCTTGGCCATTCCCTTGTGGATAGTAGATAGAAGACCAATGTTGGGTGATCTTGAATTTAGCACATAGATCATCTCGGTCTTTATTCTTGAATTTCCCACCATTATCTATGATTATGGAATGAGGTATCCCATATCTGCATATGATATAGTTCAATATGAACATAAATATCTGCTTGCCAGTTGCTTGTGTCAAAGGGACCGCTTCTACCCATTTTGTAAAATAATCTGTAGTTGTGATTATATGGGTATGCCCGTTAGAAGAATGAGGATGAATCATCCCGATGAGATCAAATGCCCATTGATGAAAAGGCCATTGCATTGTAAAGGGGATTAGGTCCCTCCCTGGAGCATGAATTAAGTTGCCATGTACTTGACACTTTTGACAATTTTTAGCAAACTTGATTGAGTCTTTCTCCATCTCAGGCCAATAGTACCCAGCCCTAATAAGTTTTCAAGCTAGTGTTAAACCATTCAAGTGTGACCCATAAATGCCCTCATGGACTTCTTCTAATGCCCATTGAGACTCTTCCCATTCAAAACATCTAAGTAGCGTACCATCTAGACCTCATTTGTACAGATCATGACCAATGATGACATATTGGGAGGCACTATGGATAAGGTATCTCTTTTCATGGCGGTTGAAGGTATCGGGAATGATTTGGTCTTGGAGATAGGAAAAGTGGTTTTTGTATCAGGATGAGTCATGACCAACAACAGTGCATATCATGCGGGTTTCAGGGGAGTCATATGCAAGATAAGTGAGTGCTTCCACTAGGAACTCATAGCGTAGCTCATGTTTAGGCTGCTATAATAAAGTAGATAGAGTTGCCATTGCATCGGAAGCCTTATTCTCCATTCTAGGAATTTGCTCAAATGTGATAGATATGAAATATTTCTTGAGATCATCTACCATTCTTTTGTAAGGAATGAGATTATCATCTTTAGTTTGGTACACATCATTGACTTGATGAATAACAAGTTGGGAGTCTCCATGAATGTGTAACTCTGTTACTCTCCACTCAATTGCTATTTTCATACCATTCAAAAGGGCTTCATATTCTACAATATTGTTTGTGCAGGGGAACTTTAGTCTAAATGCTTTTGGTATGGAGTATCCTTGAGGAGTTATGAACAATATGCCCACTCCAAATCCATTATGTGTATAGAAGCCATCAAAGAATAACTGCCATTCTCTAGAAGACAGGTGCATGATAGAAGAATCTGGAAATTCCATTTGCATTGGTGTGTCATCGAACATAGGTGCATCTACTAGTTGATTAGCAATAACCTATCCTTTTATAGCTTTTCTTTCTAGATATTCAATGTCAAATTCGCTTAGAAGCATGACCCATTTAGCTAGTCTACCTGTGAGGGTAGCTTTGCTGAGGAGGTACTTTAGTGGATCAATTTTTGCTACTAGATGCATGGTATGAGCTAACATATAGTGTCTCAATTTTTGTGATGCAAAGATCACAGTGAGACAAGCTTTCTCAATCATAGAGTAGTTCTTTTCATATGCCACCAATGTTCTGCTTATATAATAAATGGCTCTTTCCTTTTTGTCTTCATCGTGTTGTGCTAGCAATGCCCCCAGTGATGTAGCTGTTGTGGAGACATATAAGATCAATGGCTTCCCATGAATAGGAGGCATCAAGATAGGAGGATTGGATAGATACTTCTTGATATGGTTAAAATTATTTTCACACTCCTCATTCCATGCAAATGTCACACCTTTGTGTAATGTTCTTGTAAAAAGCTGTGATATGTCTGCTAGCTATGATATGAATCTTCTGATAGATTGAACTCTTCCTTGCAATGTCCTCATTTGACTGATATTCATGGGAGGCTGCATCTCTATTATAGCCTTGACTTTAGCTGGTCAACTTCAATGCCCTTCTTTGAAACTATGTATCCTAGGAGCTTTCCAGAAGTGATACCAAAAGCACACTTCTTAGGATTTAGTCAGAGACTAAATTTTTCCATTTTGTCTAGGATCATGCTCAAGTCCTTTAGATGTTCAATTCTAATCATAGATTTTTCTAATGTATCATCAAAATAATCTTCCATAGTTCGATGCATCATGTCATGGAAAATAGATGTCATTTCTCTTTGATATGTAGCACCAACATTTTTAAGCCCAAATGGCATGACATTCCAATAGAAGGTGCCCCATGCACATGTGAAAGCTATTTTCTCTTGATCCTCTGGAGCAATTTTTATTTGGTTATATCCAGAGAAACCATCCATTAAGGAATACATCTCGAAACCTGCAGTCATGTCCACTATCATATCAATGTTAGGTAGTGGAAAATCATCCTTAGGGCATGCTCTATTCACTTCTCTAAAGTCTGTGCACACTCTGATTGAACCATCTATTTTAGAAATAGGTACAATATTAGAGATCCACTTTTCATAGTCAATAACTCAGATGAATCCAGCTTTCAGGAGCTTCTCTAATTCAGATTTTACCAAGAGTGCAACACGAGGATGCATCTTTCACAATTTTTGCTTGACAGGTTTGACATTTGGAGCGATAGATAAATGATGCATTATGAGATTAGGATCCAATCCTGGCATATCTGAATATTTCCATGCAAAGTTGATCTTCTTCTCTATTAGGAATGTTGTAAAGTTTTGTTTTTCTTCTTCTGATAATGATTGTGCTACATGTACCAATTGTGGTTCCTCTGTTGTACCCAAATTGATGGATTGAGTGGGCTCAATTAGAACTAGAGATCTGTCCTGTAAATGACTCAGAAGGACATCAAATATCCCATCCTTAGGTGCCTCAGAGAGGTTTTCACCTTTGGATATGTCTTTTATTTTTACTTTTGTAGGTTCTGAGACTACCACAAAGTGGTTTTCACCCTCAGAACTCTTCTTCTTCTTCTTTTTATTCTTATTTTTCTGACTAAGATATTTGATGTCTGACTCGGTCATGCTGACGCTTGGTTCACTGATGGAAGTCCTCATAGGCTCAACTACATTGAGGTAGCAAGCAAGGGAATAGTCATTTGGGAAGGTATAGATACCATGGCTCAGATTTGTGGAGGTTTGATCAATAAGTTTTGGATACTGGATAGTCAAAGTGGGGAAAGATTGGGAGATAGTGTTTACGGATATGGATCTATCATCATTGGTCCTAACCCGATGCTCGAGGTCAAAGGTGATATCACAACTTAAGACATTAAATTCATGAATAGGCTCAATGTCATCGTGGGAGTCCAATTCAGCCATAGGTGGATCAGACTCAATAGGTTCATCATTTTGCTCTAGACTTACATTGGGAGTAGGTGCATATTGGTGAATAGCATCAACATGTTTCTCCATGATTAGCTCATCATCATCTGGTTCTGGAATGGCTCCCCATTCATAGTCATTTGATTCAACTTCTAAGTCAGGATCTCTAGAAAATCTTAGAACATGAGTAAAGTCAGGGCGAACACCCCAAGAAGGGTTACCCTCAGATTCTAATTTGTATTCATACTCATGAGAATCTGTCTTAGAATCACTACCACCTCCCTCTTCTTGATTGTTTTCAAGATTAGCTGGTTCTTGTGTGGCAACTATCTCTTGATTGGTAGTAGGTTATTGTGTTTCTACTACATTAATTCGTTTGATTGGATCATCTTTATCATCAAGAAGGTCTTTGATCTCCTTAGGCAATTTTTCATAGGGGATGAGTTCTGAGCTATCTGAATCACAATTTGATGATTTTTCTTCTTCTTTCTCAAGAATAGGTTCTCCTGGTGCGATCTGCTCTATGACATGAGAACAATTGCCTTTGAGGTGATAGGGTTTCTTCTTAAAGCCTATGCCAACTTTGTCTTTATTTTCTCTACCCGTATGTGGGAGAGGTGCCACAAGACCTTTTCCTCTCATTCCTAGGGGTCCTTGACCTGAATATCCCATCTTAGCTATCAATTTATCTCCTGGACCATATGACTTAGAAGGGATCTTGGATACGGTAGAGGCACTAGTTTGAACAATTTGAGATTCAGGTTCGTCTTTGTAGAGCCATGATAGGATAGCTTCATCCTCATCAAACTCTTTCTTGGATACTTCTTCTACCACAAAATTCTTTTTATATGCCTCAAGAAGTTATTTAGAGTCTGGTTTGGATTGTTTCAAAGATTTCCCATAAGACTTAGGCGAGATAGGGAGAGATGTCAAAGATAAGACTGGCTCAATAATATATTCTCCCATACTATTCTCTTTGATATTAATCTCTTTTGCAAGATCTTCAATTTTAGATGTGGATGCTTCTTTGGTTGGCTCAATGGAAGATTCTTTGTTATTAGGCACAAGCTTATCTGCACTTTCCTTCAAGGTGTTGCAAGTTGTATTCAGATCTGCAGGGATAGTAACCTCTACACCTTCATAAGGAAACTTCAAACATTGATGGTATGTAGAAGGAATAGCTTGCATTTCATGTATCCATGGTCTCCCTAGAAGAATGTTGTAGGCCAAAGGTAGATCAAGCACTTGATAGATGGTATCTTTGATAACTGGACCCGCTCTAATAGGTAAGACAATGGTGCCTTTAGAAGATCTTTCTTGTTCATCATAGGCCTTGATAGTTATTTTCTTTCTCGGATCAATAGCCAATTCTGAAAATTCCAATTGTGTGATCAAGCTGTAAGAACAAATGTTTAGGCTAGTGCCCCCATCTATCAACACACGTTTGACTCTACAATTTTGGATCAAGACTTCTATATGCAAAGGTTGATTATGTGGGTGACTCAAGGAGTTGTCATCTTCCTCTGAAAAGGACATATATTGTGGAGATGTAAGATGTCCAACCATAGTCTGGAACCTATCTAAATCAAGGTCATCAGGAACATTGGAACCGAGCAAAGCTTTATCAAGAATGGCTCTATGAGCTGGAGATATTCGAAGCAGCTCAAACATGGAGATTTTTGCATTAGTGTGTTGGAGTTGTTGAAAAATGCTATAAGATGTAGGCCTTGTATCCTTAGGATTGGAAGATGAAAGATTGAAGGGCACCTTAGGGACATTTGATGAATCTGGGATTTGTCCTTTCAGATGTGTTTGAGCTTGTGATCAAGTAATTGCATTAGCCGAGGAATGGCTTCTATCTCTTTGTACAATTGTGATGACATTGCAACTTTCAGAGAGACATGGTTTAATCATATCGATGACAACATTATTTCTAGGGTAGGCATAGTTGACTTTTGCCCCCATATTAGGCTGAGAAGTTGAAACTTCTTGACCATGTTTTGGAAATGGTTTTGTGAATGCTATACGATCATTATTGCTCATAGGATTGTCAATTGTGATGTCTCCACTATCGATCAGATCTTGAATGGTATGCTTCAAGTGGTAGCAATTACTAGTTTTGTGACCTTTACTCCGGTGGAAATCACAGAATTCATTTTCTCTCCACCATTTCGGTTTAGGGTCCTGATCATTTGGTCAGATTGGTGGTAAAGAGATGATGTTATCAGCTAGTAGAGTTTTCATAGATGATTCTAAAGACTCTCCCAGAGGAGTAAACTTTTGATGTTTATCCCATCTTTTGAATTCTAGCTTCCTTTGAGATGATTCAGAAGATTTTTGCTCTAAAGCTTTAATGGCTTTGGTGCCAAGAGTGAGATTATGGGTTGGTGCTTTTGATGGAGCATGGATAGTGTCAACAACACCATCGGTGACGATGCCCTTGTTCTTGTTCCAATTTTTGTTCTTATCTTTAGAACTAGATCCTGATTCGTACTTGTCCTTTTGAAGCGTGATTTCTCCCTTTTTCACAAGCACTTTTTTGATTTTGATAGCATTATCCACCATCTTATCAAAAGATGTATGATCTTGCATTTGTAAATGATAATTGATTTTTGGAACAAGGTTATTGATGAAGATTTCCAATTTTTCTATTTCTGGAATAGGTCTGGCATATAGAGAGAACTTTTTGCACCATCTTTTGAGAAATGTGAGGAATGGCTCACCTGGATATTGCTTGAGATTATAGATATTGATCATGGTGATCAGGTGTTGAATATTGTAGGAGTATTGTTGATAAAACAATTTGATCAACTCCTCAAAAGTTTTGATTGTAGAAGGCAACTTTGAAAACCAATGAATGGATGCTCCTCCCAAAGATCTAGGAAAGAGGTGCATAAGATAGGTCGGTTCATGCATGAATTCCATTGATTGGGTACAAAATTCTCTGACATGATCTTGAGGATCAGAGTGCCCATCATATTTATCATACTTCAGCATCTCCACTCTTTTTGGAAATGGTGGCATGTACAAGTCTTTGTCAAAAGGGAAAGGACAAAGGGCCTCCATGGAAAACTCTTTGGGTTCCTTCTCTTTCTTAAGATTGTTAAGTTCCACTTGCATAGCATGCATCTGTTTCATCATAGCCGTGAGTGGGTTCTCTTCCTCATGTGTAATGATGTCTTCCACATTAAAATTGGGAGGAAGTTTGGCTCCTTGGTGAGCTAGCTCTAAAAATTATGTCTCTCTATTTTCTTTCAAGAAATGCCTCATCATTTTCTTTAATTCATCATCATTTTGATAGCGAGAAATTTCATTAGGTGTGGGTTCCTGATCAACACCGTGTTGAGATTGAGCTCTTTGAGAGCCATAGTTCATCCCTGCTTGAGACATTGTAGGAGTGTGTCGACTCCTGGGATGAGATTGATGAGGGGTATGTTGAGTACCTCCGTGAGTTGATGGAGGAGGTATGTAACCAGATTTCAATCGAAAGTTGCCAAGACCGTCATCCTCGTAAAGACCAGAATTGATGAGTTGCTCAAGAGTTGGAGTTTGGAGAGTGGTGATAGGTTGGGATGCTTCTCCAGATTTCTTGTGAGAGGAAGCTCTGGTCTCCACCATTAACCTTGGGTGAAACAAATGAATAAGATCTAGATGACTGAGGAATGAATTGAATCAAGATGATCAGATGATGCAACCTTGTCAAGGTTTGATTGATTTGAAGATTTGATGAGACGTGGGTGAAGGATACTGTGTCCTGGATGTATGGGTAGGTGCCCAAAAAGATAGCGGACCAGATATCGTGACACTTAGTCATTTTGATGATTGATTGAAGATTGATAGTTATGACAAGGTTTTGACATGAGATGATAAGACTCAAATTGATTAAATAGAAGGCTGAATCGGATTCAAAAGGCCACTTTAGGAAAATGATTGGATTCTCAATTGCTATAGCTCTATTCCTGACACAATGATTCATTCGATAGATCCTCGAAATAGGTTGAAAAGTTAAAAATCTGGTAATTCTGATAATTTTCTGACAACTTTCCAAAAAATTCCAAACAACACTTTGCAGACTCATACGACAGTGGGTAGGCTATGAAATGACAGTTGCAAAACTCGTACGACAATTACAAAGCTCATACAATAGTGGGTAGGTAATGAAATGACAGTTGGATTTTCATACGACAGTTGCAAGTTTTGACTTTGAAAGTTTGCTGGCATGAAAACTCATACGACAGTGGGTGCTCAACCATATGACAAATGGGTAGGACTGAAATGACACTTGGAGAAAACTCGTATGACTTTGTGACTTCCTGAGATGACTTTTGACTCTAGAAAAGGATTTGACTTCAAATTTTGCAAATTTTGAGTTTTCAGATTTGGATTGTTTGCAAATTTCAATGTTCAGATTTGAGGATTGTAATAGATTTGTTCATTTTCAATAACCAGATAGATAAACAAGCACGCAAAATAGCAAGCAAGTGATTTCAAGAATGTCTAAAAATAATGAACGAGGGCAAAAGCAACCTCACACATGAACAATCAAGTGACTTATTCGTTCTAATCCTTAGAAGTGCTAATTGTGTATGTTCCAAAATGTTTTGCAAGAACGTACATATACCCTAGAAAATGAAAAATTTGGCCTCGCTAGGGTTTTTAGTAATGGTTTGCCTCTGCAACTTTTATGATTCAAAGGGGTGAACTCCAATCCTGGCGCACCAGGGTTTTGACATAGTCCAAAAATTTAATCAATCAAGAGCTGCTAGGGAGATCTGACAACCCAACAATGAACCATACCCGTGGAGATTTCTTCCACAAGGACATTTATATAGCAGCTGTCACTACCATGGTGAAAATGGATATTACCGCTTGAGGTTCTGTCAATGCAGTTTTCCCTATGAAGGGATTGTTCGCTATGGTTAACCCTCTCTAAAGATGACTCACAATAGTATACCACAAGGGGACTTGGCTCCAGATCCAAGGTTTTTGACACCTTTTCACCTTTAACCCAAACAAAGCAAGTAGATAAATCTGACACACTAAGACAAAGTTTGTTTCACCAAGGTCTATGATATCAACCCCACGTGATCTATCAACCTCTCCGGAGAGAGAATATATCAATCAATAAGGGAAGATGCACCAACCAATTTTGATTCACCAAAATCTCATGATGTCAACCCCACGTGATCTATCAACCTCTCCGGGGAGAGAATGTATCGATCAATAAGAGAAGACGCACTAACCAAGTTGAATGTGAAATGCACTAAGTATCCTCCCCACCTACAAGGGATCCTTCGTTGAGAAGGGTTTCACTGGGAACCCACTCTCTCAAGATCCAAAAATAGTGTTCATGGGGCCTAATTACTATGTGAGTACAGATATATTCCAGAAAGCAAATCTATCCAAAAGTATTCAAAAGCATAAAGAGGAACACTTAACGTTTAAAGAAAATATGAGGTGAGTCCACAAGGTGGAACAATTAACCCCTCACAGAAGCTAGAAATGAGTCCATAACCTAGAAAACAAGTGAGTTCTTAAAAGCACAAATGGGTTGCCAAGTGGAACACTTAACGCTTCTGTCCTGTTGACCCCTCCCCTTTAATGTGGCGCTGATATTGCAACCATGGGGTGGAAATGAGGGGCTAGCGGATTAGCAAGTCCAATAACCCAAAAGTGCAATGAAGATCAATCACAAGTAATCTAAGACTACTAATAAATACCTAAGGTGTCACAACCTAGCATCAATTATGCAAGTGTGTAAAACAAAAGCACGAAAGGAAGCACTCAAGCTAGACACACGAGAGATTGATTTTAGATCCAAATTGAAATGTTATCAGATAAAGGAGAATACCTGGAATCCTTGCAACACGCTTAGTAGATGTTTACTTGATTTTTAGCAAATTTTTGCACTTTTTCCAATCAAACCCAGCAGAAATCAATCAGAAACAACAAATTTCAATTGTTAGGGTTAGCTGTTAGTCAAAATATGAAAATCAAATCTGACAAACTGCCTGCAAAAATGAAATGATAGTTGAAATCTGGTACCGAAACTCGTATGACAATGGGTATCTTACCATACGACAGTCAAACCTGATGCTGAAACTCGTACAACAGTGGGTATGATCCTAGATGATAGTTTGGAAACTCGTATGACAGAGGGTGTATGATGAAATGACAGTGTAATTACCAGATGATAGTGTGTACAGCCTGGCATGATTCTCGATCTGAGAGACTATTGTATGACAGTGGGTGCCACGCGAAATGACTTTTGTCAGAAACTCGTACGACGATAGTATGAACAAAAATTAAAAATTGTAATTCTACACAGAAATTAAGGAGAAAAAGATAGAAATTGATAGAATTGAATTGGAAACCCATTTCAGGGCCCCACGATGGGTGCCAGAAATGTGTGTGTGAAAATTGTACCTGATCTATAGACACAACACTTTAGTAAAACATTAGAGGTTAGCAAAATCAAAATCATGCAAAATTGAAAACTATCTAACCAAGCGATTTACTGCCTTCTAATAGATGTGAGATTAATGTTCTCAGATTGTTTATCGAGATCAGTGACCTAGATGACACCTAAATGAAGGATTTGAATGCAATTGATCTAGATATGGAATGAATGCAAAGTAATCTATTTTTTTTGGATTTTAGATGCAATAAGAATGAAAACTGATATGAAACTATGCTAGATGAAAAACTAATATGCTATGCTATGCTAAATAACTTTGACATAATATACTATGAATGCAAAATTGAAATTGATCTCACAAAGCTTGGATTCGCAAAGATGAATTCGTCAGTCTCCAATTTGACAGCACGAGGATGCAAAAATATGAGATGCTTTGAGACGAGTTGAGGCCTTAATTTATAGAAATCTAGGGCTTTGGAGGTGCATGGAAGAAAGCCATAAATCACTCAGATTAACTCAGCTTGATTTTTCAGTTATCTGATAATAAAAATGATTTAATTCACAAAAACATGCCAGTCATGCAAAAATAGCTTTTTAACTCGAATTAGATGTTTAGATCAACTTTAAAACTCAGAAATGATGTTGAGTTCAAAAAGTCAACAACTTGCATTGATTTTCTGATTTGGAGTTAACTGCTTTTTGATTGTGCACATGGATAATTATGAATTAATAAATAAATAAAGTGATTTATTCTCAACTTAACTGATTTTTTTGAAAAATAATTGATTTATGGGTTAATCAATCATTTAAATCAAACTTTTATTCAAAAATAATATTATTAAAAATGACAACTTGCTTTAATTAATTAAATAAGAATTTAATCAATTATTCATAGGATTTTTGATTTATTGTCAAATTTAAAATAATAATACTTAGGAATAAATATAATTAAATTCAATTAAATAATTAAGTGGCAAAATTAAATCTAATTAATTAAATATGAAGAATATTCAATTAATCAAACTTCAGGATAAATTGGATTTATCGCCAAATAATCATTAAATTAAAGATAATTAGGATAAATAGGAATATTGAATATTCCTCGATGCAGAATTTACGATAATCAATTAGGATTCGATGATGTGCCGATGTGCCTTAGGTTAGGACTTTGATGTCAATTTCGTTCGATATGATGATGTAGGAGGTTAATGAACTTATAGCCCATTTTTGGGGTATTACAATACAAAGATCTAATATCAAACTTGATCTGATTAAGATGGATCTATGATGATTGCAGTTGAATGCTAATACAATTTAAAGTTTTTTTAAAAAACAAATTTAAACAAAATATTGCAAACTTAACTTTTAAATGCATAAATGTAAATTATTATTTTTAAACATGCAAAATTGAAATTAAGAGAAGATGAGAGAAGAGAATGCAAACATAACACAAAGATTGATTATAGAGTTCTTTCAAATGGACTACATCCCCTGGTCCTCCAAGTAGAGTGACCGATCCTATGTTCAATTCCCAAACAAGATTACAATAATCTGGTGCCAATCTGACAACATCTGGTTGCACCGAGCTTCAAGATCTCTCCTAAGCAAGATCACAATCTTCAATAGCTTGGAAGAACACTTGAAGAAATTTCTCTCCAAAATCCAACTCAAAAATTCCCTTCCTCTCCCCCCTTTTCACCCCTTTTATACAAGAAATTTACTCAATATGGTAGATAACCATATGATTTAACAATCTCCCATTTTTAACAATAAATCCTCCAAAAATAATATTCTCTCTTAAAAATACCCTTAGAATATTTTTATGGATTTTTTTTTATCATCAGATATAAATTGTTAAAAATATATATTATCCACACTTACCATTAGAAATCATGACATTTTTGAGGAGGATGGGTTAGTGGTTCTAACCACCAACCCACCATTAATGGGTAATAACTGCCACTAATGGTTAAATCACTAGTACATTTGACCTAGTTTTTCTACCAAAACTTTTGACCAAAAAATTAAAAGGTTTTGCTTGGTCAGATTATAGAAGGAAAATTTAAAAAAAAAAAAATTTATGCCCGTGTTTGTCAAAATATCGACAAATCCCGTGGTAGTCAAAATTTTGACAAACACGGTTATAACTTAAAAAAAAGGGCATTTCATTTCTCATCTCATTATTCTCGGCACGTGAAATAGAAGGGCAGCGCATGCGCGAAGGAGATTGAGCAGCTGAAACCTTAACCTGGGGTTTTGGAGGTTTTTCATTCTGTTTCTCAACTGTTTAATTTACTGGATACCCAATTAGTATTATCATTTTCTTCTTTTATTCATTGATTTATGCTTCAAGACTAGTTAGCTGAATATCTTCAAGTTACATACATTTTGACCTTTGTATAGATTAAGAAAACAAAAGACTTTTATTTTAACTCTAATGGAAGCCGAATGGTTCTCCAATCGATGGAGAAAATATTCACATTATAGGCCCGTCGATCTGCCAGTTTGGCTTACAGTTGTAAACCCTAATGATATAGTTTGATGAAATAGTCAAATCATTAGATGACAAAAGTATAAATAGACAGGTGAACCCTAGCTCTATAGCTACATTATTGATTATTGATTGACCTTGGGCTATCAAGGTAAGTGTGATTGTGTTGTTCACTACATTGGTAGTTTTGTTTGAGCCAAAATGGTATTAGGATGGATGATTTTTAAAGAACTTGTTATCATTTTTATTTTCCAGTGGCACCAATAATTTAGAATACACAGTTGTTCATTTGTTTAATTTCAATGACACAATTTTATATTTGTGAGCATCTCCTGATGTAAGGAATACAAGTGAAGCATTGAAGCTTACAAGGGTTTGGTCATAAAAGAAATGGCTACTCCACTAAGTGGGCTGGTAAAATGAATTGGATGTTGAACTCATAATAACTGAATCATAGAAGATATGGTAACTCAGGTACTTAAAGAATTAGTAGTGGACTCACAGAACCCCGCTCATATAAAAAATGGTGGCTGAGATTGTTGCAAGGTCTTGAGAACTAAATGCATTCAAATGAGTTGAGTAGTGAACTCAAAATTAGATTGCTGCAAGGTCTTGAGAACTAAATGCATTAAAATGAGTTGAGTAGTGAAATCACAAGAATTCAAAGTGAAAACCATAACTTGAGGAATTGATTGTTGAAAGCATGGTTTGAGTCTTAAGCTTGCAAGACACAGATCATTGAATATAGTTGTAAAGAATGAGATGGTAGAAGAATGAATTAAGTATAAATATGTCACATGGTTTCCAGAAAACTATAGCCAAGAATGAAGTCGGGTTATTTGGCGCAAGCCATTGTCATGACCAAATCATTATTGATTATAGCTACAGATTTAATTGACCATCATTATTTATCAATAAAAAAATCAACATAATCTATGTGATAACTAACATTGTTAACTAGTCATGTCAATTGATCAGCAAGAGACATAGTATAACTTGTGATTTATCTTTAGTAACTGATCTAAATAAAGAAGAAAATACATTTACAAGATCACCTTAGTTGTCTAAACTAGAGACAAGGACATCACAGAGACATGGACATTACATAGAAGATTTTATTATGAGAAGATTGTAGCAATATGATCTTCATGACATCTGCAGATTAGACTTTATAGCAAAACATTGGATTTAATCGAAGTCTATGGTTCAAGAAGATAAGGATATCGATATTTATTTCACAGAAACAAGAACCTTGCAATTGAAATATAAGAATTGAGTCCCAAATCTCATAAGATCAGACAAGGGACAATACACTGAAATAGGAATCTCCTATTTGAGGTACTCTATCAAATAGTTGATGTTTATGGTTTGTTCCAAAACTCTCATTTCACAGTTGACCACCATAGAGTAGAAGTGATATTTTAACTTGTTTGTCAAACCACCAAACTAGAACTAAAGAAAATCAAATAAACAAAATAGAAAATGCTTTTGGTTGATGTTGCTCACCGATTCACCAAAGATGCTCTTGCATCAAGTGCTTTGTTGGTTTATTTAATGCAATTTGGTTACAAGCTGGGAAATTTGACTCAAAGGTAGTTACTAAACTTATTTAAATAATTATATTTATTAATACTTATTTATTTATTTATGAAACTAGGGCTGGCTGACCCAAAAAATTAGGGACATTATAGTTTCCCCTCTTCAATATTGCTTGTCCTCAAGCAATCCACACTTGCATACCCAATCTGAATTCCAGGATCACATATCAGTCTCAAAATCACTGCTCTTCCACTCTTCTTTGTGAGTTTGAGATAAACATTTCTCTTCCAAAATTCATCACTAATCTTATCAATCTTGGACCAAAGGGCATACCTCCATGTAATAGGAGTGCATAATCATGGGACTTCCTTGATAGACCTGCAGTTCTTCATGACCCTCAATGTCAAAAAAACCAAGCATCTCAACATGAGAACTAATATTTTGTATTATATTGCATGAACTGATCAATCTTATATACTATGAATCAAATAAAGGCTCTATGCATTGGCACTTAAGCTCATCCCATTTCGTTGTTATTATTTTTTGAAAACATTTTTCAAAAAGTCTATTTTTCTCATCAGGGACTGTCTTTCTCTAATAGACTCCATTATGATGTCCCTACCTAAGATGAGTCTAGAACTTTCCTGTCCCTCTTGTTTACAGATTGGGAGCTTTCCTCAGTCTTGTGGAGATTTGAACTTAGGGCACCACTTTGAAAGCCTCTATGCTTTGGCACTTGACCCCATCCTATTCTGCTCTTATAATTTTTTCAACACATTTGCAAAAGAGATCTTGGCAACCGAAGCTTGAATGAGCCCAACCAAATACCACAATTTGATACCAATAGAATAATAATGTCAATTCAAACCATGGATTAATGAATAATCACAAACCCAACTTATCACCAGTCCATTTGTAGTCACTGTTTGTTCATGCCTTATGGGTCCTCCTAGACTAGGTTTGAGTTCTTTCAACTTGCGGGACTGTCTGTAACTGTGTAAGTATTCATTCAAATCTGCATGATACTCTATCTTTCTTTAAGTTTAAATAATGACTAGAGATTCCAAATTTTTCATATTCTAACAATCAATAATAACAACTTCATATAACACTATCAACTGAGTGTTTATCCTATGGTTATAACTTTGAATCAAATTCACCAATAGACGTTTTACTTACGAGAATCACTCCATGTTCAGATGCTCAATTACGGGCCATGGTTATCCTTCATTTCCACATGAGGTCCATTGTAATTGAAAGTAACATATCTTAAGAATAAAACATAAAAATGGAATGCCTTTCGCAATCAAATATATCAATTACTATTTGAATTTGGTTTCTCCCAAATTGAACACTTGTCAATTTACTTCAAATTGAACCACAAACTAATTCCTTGAACCGGTTATCATGAGATAAAATTAACATTTAAAACAGTCATTAATACTTTTCCAAACACATGATCGTGCGTGTCCCATTCCAGACTGTCACAAAATAGATTCCTAAAATAGAACAAACTCTTCAATATTGTTTTCCATTAACAAGTAAATATCGATTCAATGGGCTACTAAAATCCTTCAACATGACAGTCACCAATATGGCTCTCAAATTCCACCTTTTCAATTTTCAAATACCGAATACACACACAAGGGTCTTCACTTTCATTCGATCACCCTGCCAGTCACCTTTTTCCAATAACCATTTTGTAAATCAAAACTAGTACACTAATTCATATAACGGTTCTTCACTGTCCTCGACTACACTTTACAAATCTGTTTGTGGATCGATATGTAATCAACATGAATTCATATGAGAATAGAAATACAACACATTAAAACATTAATTCTCCTCTATTAACTTCCACTACCTTTTGCATATTGGTGATGTTTTTGATCATGAAGATAATACGGTTAACAAATAGTAGTACCAAATGAGAAAACTAAAACAAAAATGACTTGCGAAAATAAGTGAAACCTTTGGGAAATGGTAACATTCATAGAGACATTTGGATGCAATTACAAAATAATATTTCATTCATCTTGTTTCATATTACATTGATCATCTCATTTCCCATTGATTCTCTTGTTTTCTAAATCACTATCAAGCTTTATTATGCAAAGTTTCCTTTATTTATGATTCATATGTCACAATCATGTGATTTTATGGTCTATAATTCTAAATAAACCCCCTCCCCATGCTGGATAATTTAGGCTTTAACCATAGTTTCTAGTTTGTAGGAAGACTGGAAGTCAAATTTCTATTGCCCATCACCAAACCTACAAATTTGTCAACCTTGTTTCAGGACTCTTTCACTAACATCTTTCATAAGCATCATTATTATGTATATTGTAGATTTTCAAATACCATAAGATCACTATAAAAAATTGCTAGAGAATTATCAGCTATGCAATAAAGCAATGGGCATATAAAGCAACAACCCAAACATCCAATCATTGGATTGTTTGTAAGCCTTTCTATGATATATCATGTTGACTTTGAAGCTTTAGGTTTTTTCCAGCCATTCTTTCACATAACCATATTTGTGAAAAAAAGAAGGGCAGTGCGCGTGCAGGAGATATGTCCCAGCTTGGGCTCAATCTTTACATAAGGTATGTGATTGTTATAGCAAGTTCCAGTATTCAAATTATATCAATCTCTAGTTTGAGCCTACATCAATGTTCCTTATACATTTGGTTATTTAGATTTGGGTTAAGACCATTCGACATAGACTATACTATCTACTAAGATGTCACACTGAATCTTCTCCACAACTGTAGCCACTTAGCCTAGCACCATTGACTGTCATAGAGACACTCTAATCTAATTGATCAAGTTAGATTAGGGTCAATCTGGAATGGTCAATTGATGGATTCACATAATAGGTACAATCACCAAGGATTCTTCAATGTACCCGAGACTATCAAATTCAATCTATGTTTCAATTTCAACCTTCCTGTTACTACATTACTGCAAACTTGTCTTCTTCTTACTGGTTAAATACATGGAAAGTATCTACCTAGGGCATCAAATATTGAACTAATATGTCTCCTTCCATAGTCTGAGCACTTATATTATTAAAGTTCATAACCTTGGCTTGCTTCTCACCCAATGGCATTGGAATCCAATGGGGAAACTGCAAGTCAAGGTTCCACCTTCATGACAGAGCCGACTATAGATTTTCCCAAGCTGGACTATCAGTGAGGTTGGGTTCTTGTGTAGATCAACACCAAATCTAAAATACAATTTTTGCAAAGTCTAGATAAATGAACTCTAACAAGAATTGTGGATGCACAAATGAACTTGCAGTGACATTAAAACTCTCTAAGTCTAACCATTACATGATCGGGTTTTCTTTGACAGTCAAACCATGTGTTCAATTCATAACCAACTGTGTAAATGTAACTAAAACTTGAAATCAAATGACAATCAAAACTAAGATTGATTTGAATAAACAAGGCATACAATGAACTTGCAGAATGATCAATCCATCTACCTATTTGCCATAGACAAAGTATGATAACAAAAATGTATTGAGAATGTTTTTTGGGTTTCTTTTATTTAATGATGTTTCGAAGATCATCTCCTTGTGCCAATCCCATGATTAGACAAGGTTTAAAAACCACTTCCAAAAAGTATTCCAACTGATCCCACCAACATGAAATCGGTTGTGGTCGTTGGAGAACCAGATTTACAATCTGCCGACAGTGTTGCAAAAAATTAACAACATTTCACAATCTGTGCAACTTTGGAGTGCAACTTTGTAAAAAATGTACTAAAACTCAATAACAACTTCCTAAAAGAAGTAAGAGGGTGATCTAAGGTCTAGATCCCTCAAATTCCTTAAAACTAAAGAAAATAAACTAAAACATACTAAAACTAAGTTTAGCCATTCAGAGCCAACTAGGATCCACATGGACTAAGGGTCTCCTAGGCTCATAGGTATGCCTGAGGAACCCTTGACCATACAAAATCCTCTATCCTTCATGTTTTGATGGATATCTATGCCTTGTTGTAGAGCGACACCAACTATGGTGCAACATATTTGCACCCCTAGAAAACTGTGCCCCTATTTCCCATGCGATGCCATGCATCCTATCGTACAATTCGTATGCAAAATCAATTTATTTTGACAAAATGAATATTTAAATTATATTAATATTCAAATGAAGGGACTTATCTCCTTTGCGCTCGCATTGCACTTCTTTTTTTTGCAAATGAAATGAGAAATGAAATTCACCTTTTTTTTAACTTTGCAAGATTATATTTTATACTTAGCAAGATCTTGCTAAGCATATTAATATTAAAATCATGCTAAGTATAAAATATAATATCTTTATATCGTCTTTGAAAATTATGTAATAAATACTCTCTGCACAGGCATGAAACATGGTCTGACTACTGCAGGGTCTATGACATAAACATTGGAGGAGGCATGGCATCCCATGGGACATGGGGGTACAGTTTTCTACAGGTGCAAATGCCTAAGCATTTACATTTTCCTAAGTAGTACTTTGAGTAGTCCTCCAACACGTACTATTATGAAAATCATCACAAGTCCATTTGTTGGAGGGCTACTCATAGTACACATGTCTGGAGGTCTGAAGGAAACAAGAGAATTTGAAGAGTCGCGAGTCTTAAGATTGCACTTAATATAGCCAAGATTCATTCAATGGTACTTTCAAACATGAAACAAGCCATTCTTAAACCATATTAAACTAGTAAACCAAAGGACATACTGATTATAAGTAAACTAGTAAACCAAAGGATATGCTTTTACTACTAAGTCTCTGTTTGTTGGGCATACTGATTATAAGTACTTGACATGTATAAAAAATGTTGCTAATTAAAGTTGGCGGGATGATTACACCTATCCTGAAAAAAGACTGTCAAATCATTATGCTTTCAAATCAATTACCTATCGGCGTATCCCTTGCGAGGGAGAGAAGCCAAACACATAAAGAACATGCACATAAACACGACAACTGAAAAACTTAAATAGAATACACCAAGAAGTACCAAATGATGAATGCTCAATTGTTGTAATGGAAAAGCAATATCATAACCATCCATTTCTAGAACTTGATTTTTCTATAGCCCTAATGAATTTTCTTATTTCTTGTCTGTGCTTGGTGACAGGATTTTGAACATTGTTGACATACTTAAATGGAATACACAATACCAAATGATGAATGCTCAATTTTTGTAATGGAAAAGCATCAGAACCATCCATTTCTAAAGTTTGATTTTGTATAGTCTTAATTATTTTTCTATAGTCCTGATGATTTTGAAATTTTTTGACAATAAGTGTTTCTTTTTTTTATTATAGTATAAATGATTTTTCTATAGTCATAATGATTTTTCTTATTTATTATCTTTTGTCCCTTTTTGATTTCCTATGTCTATGCTTCATGACCGGATTTTGTCACCTTCTTTTGATGGTATATTTCATTCACTCTATGTGGAATACTATTTTGTTCACTTTTTTATTTTAGCTTGATATTTCTTTTATTTTTCATATACACAAAGACTACACATGCTGATAAAAAAATGAGCTATTTGATTTAGGTTTACTTTTCATTATTTTGAATGGTTAATATTTCTGATGGTACTCCTTGGTGTATTTCACATTAAAATAATAAATGTAGTAACAATGGTGCGGTGCATTATTGATATAGGCTCGATGACTCTTGTCAATGTGCCAAACTGTCAATGTGGTGGTGGGCAGTGTGTGTTGAAGATTTCATGAACACTGAACAACCCTGGATGACAATTTTGGTGCTACCCAAATAGAAACAAGGTTGCTAATGTGTATATATTTAATGTTTATAATGTAAATACTATTCATTATAATATAAGAACTAATGTAGACTATGCATCACAGAGAAATAATGGTTGCAGATACTTTAGTTGGGTCGATGACAACTCATCTGCATCTATCTGTCCATCTCCACTTATCCGTGATGAAGGATTTGAGTGAAAAACATGTCAGGCTAGGGAAAATTTTGAAATTATATTTTTACGATGCCTTCTCTGTATTTTAATCGCATATCTTTCTTGCGAACATATGTCGAGATGAATTCAAGAATTAGTTAGTTTATTAGTTTCATATTGTAACTAATATTTTCATATGGATATGACGTAACTTCTCTTTGCCTCAAGTGTGCATATATATGGTTTACATCTTTTTTTAGAATATTTCTTCATGTTTATGGCTTAGGTGAGCCCCAATCTACTATCAATCACATGATTTAACATATAGTGTTTTTTTGGTTATTCCATTCGTTCCTTGACCTTGACTATGGATTGACTATCATTTTCAAGCTTGTGCGAGGCTTCGTACCACACACTGTCTACAGATTTGTATGCAACATTGATTTACAAATGTAAATAATGCATTGAACATAATCTACGAATGCTGCGTGGTATGAAGTCCCACTAAAGTTTGAGCATCCTTCCTTTATTCTAGTGAGGGATTGGAACAAGTTCATTTTGGATGCAAAGGAGAAAGGGGATACTCAAAGAGGAATTACACCAGCAAATGAGAGAAGAAGGTATAAACACGATAGCCGAGAAACATAAATGCAGATTTACAATAGCTGAGAAACATAATTGTAGGCATCACGATCACAATTTTTTGGAGACAATGTAATTGAGTTGTATACCCAAGTGATGGAGTGCAACTTCTGCACCTCCGATTCCAAGTTGACACTACGGGATATAATGACCAAAATAATATAGGACAAACCTCAAGTTAAATGAGGCAACTGCAAACATTTTAATAGATTTTTATTATTAAATAATGAAATTTGCATATACTAGTGTTCTAAGCCCCCTCATTACATGATTTATTATTGTAAGCCCCCTCTAACTTACGCATGTAGAAAATGAAACTACAACCTTTTGGGATTGAGACAGTCCTTATAGAAAAACAACAGCTAGGAAGGATCACTTGCCAACATCTGTTGAATACATCTATAGCTCATGAATACAAGGTCCTCCAATGGATGTATTCAATAGATGTTGGCAAGTGATCATTCCTAGCTGTTGTTGTTCTATAATGTTTGTCTCAATCCAAATAGGTTGTAGTTTCATTTTCTAGATGTGTAACTTAGAGGGGGCTTACAATAATAAATCATGTAATGAGGAGGCTTAGAGCACTAGCTAGTATATGTAAATTTCATTATTTAATAATAAAAATCTATTAAAATGTTTGTAGTTGCCAACTCATTTAACTTGAGGTTTGTCCTATATTATTTTTGTTGTTATGGCCCTCATCTGCTCTCTAAATTTATTTCGTATCTATGGTCTTTGGATCCCGCAGTGTCAACTTGGAATCAGAGGTGCAAAAGTTACACTCGATCGCTTGGGTATACAACTCAATTACATTATCTCCAAAAAAATGTGACCATGATGCCTACAATTATGTTTCTCAGCTGTTGTTTCCCAGGACCCCTTATGACCCTTTATGATCATTTACGATCCCTAAGAATACATCGTAGAGGTTTTAAAATGTCTTAAAGGGTCATAAGAGGCTCCTAGGAGGGGCCAGATGAGCTTCCACCTTCATGTGGTTGGCCCTGTTAAGTACAGAATGTTATACTCTTCTTGAAATAGAGAGAAGCTCAATAATTTAAGGTCTTAGTCCATAGACAAATTAAATTAGACTTACTATCCAAAACACATTAAAAACATGCACATAAACACAATAACTAAGAAACATAAATGTAGATTTCACAATAGCTGAGAAACATAATTGTAGGCATCATGGTCACAATTTTTTGGAGACAACATAATTGGGTTGTGTACCCAAGTGATGTAGAGAAACTTCTGCACCTCCAATTCCAAGTTGAATACATTTGTTGGAGGACCTTGTATTCATGAGCAACAGATGTAGTCAACTTGGAATCGGAGGTGCTGGAGTTTCTCTGCATCTTCTAGGTATACAACTCAATTACGTTGTCTATGAAAAATTGTGACCATGATGCCTATAATTATGTTTCTCAGTTATTCTATCCTAGGACCCCTTATGACCCTTTACGATCATTTACAATCGCTAAGAATACATCTTAGAGGTCTTAAAATGTCGTAAAGGGTCATAGGAGGCTCCTAGGGGGGGCAAGATGAGCTTCCACCTTCACATGGTTGGTCCTGTTAAGTAGAGAATATTATACTCTTCTCAAAAAAAAGAGAAGCTCAATAATTTAAGGTCTGAGTCCACAGACAAATTAAATTAGACTTACTATCCAAATAGGTACATTGATGAGAATCAATGATGGGCTAGAGTTTTTTAGATTTTGAGAAGATGTATATGCAGTGGAGGCTAGAAGGGATTTTTGTGGAGATTTTCTAGATGTGGAGATTTTCTAGAGTGGCTATATACATACGAGGGTTTACAGATTGAGTACCAATGCATAGATGATGATTAAGTAACCTATGTCTATAAAACCTTCACAAATATCTTTATCTTAGTTTTAGTAGTATTGAAAAAAATGAGTGGGTTTGACATTAGTGGTGGATCTATTCTCTCTTATTTTTGTGTTCCTATCCTTAAAAGGTTGTAATTTCAAAGTAAGTTTGGTGGAACTAAATATGTATTGCATTTAGGATTGAGGAAAGAAGATGTATAGCTGGAAATGGACAAGGAGCTCCACCTTGTCATACGCGGTGAGAAGTATCCCCAAGAAATAGGAATGCTAAGGTGGAAATGGTGGGTGGTGGAGAGTGGTAGTCTGAGAAAGCCTTTCCCAAACTCTCCCACAACCCATTCAATCCTCAAAGCATCCCCCTCTTTCTTTAAGTAGCATATCATCTGAACCAATGCAACAGCTTCTAAGGGAAAGGCACCCACTTCTACCAATAAGATCTCATAAGGCACTGTGTCTCCACTTTTGTAGATCGGGAAAGAACATGTTTGTGTGAAATAAGATAGAAAATGTGTGATTGTTTGTAAATAGTAAACAATAATGACATAATATTGATGTGCTTAATTTGATTATATATATATATATATATATATATATATATATATATATATATATATATATATATATATATATATATATATATATATATATATATATATATATATATATATATATATAAAATTAAATTTTCTATCACTTTTTCAACCAAGAAAGAATAGACATATCGACGAGAAAGCTATACATTTGACATTTATTGTGATGATTGTACGTTGCAATTTTGACATACATTGGTCGCAGAGATAGCGGTATAGCCAGCAATTCTTCCAGGTTGAAGCAATGATTTCGACATCATTTCCATCAATAGTTCAACCACTTCTGATGTCGCAATTGCAATGAAGATTTTAAGTGTGGTATTTTTGACTAAAAAAAACTGATGACCGTTGTGGTCGATTATCCGACCAATAGGCATCTAATAATTGACTAAACCGCATCGAAAAATAAGCTAAAATTTACTAGTGAATAAACGTAGCCCACTTACAATGCAAAGAAACCACGTTGTGTGTTGGCTAAGGGAGGAGAGCCTATACAATATTTTGTGGGAGGTCACAAATTTAAAACCACCCACTATCATTCTTGTTTTAAACTACCACTTGGTGGGAATCTTAATTCAAATAGAATTAGCGCTAATGTTATTCTTGTTAGTAGATTTGGTGTAGTGGTAAGGGGATGGAGTAGTTGATTAAAGGTTGAGGGTTTAAATCTCTTAATTTTCAATTTTACCAAGTTTTCAAAAGTCAATTGGATTTGGTCAACCTTTGACTAGTCAACCATTTTCCCTCAAACTTTGACTTCCCGTAACTTGAGAAAACAAACTCTAATTGACTTCATTCAAGTTGCATTGGATTCATTTTGGCTAGAACTTTGATTTGATGCTATTTTTGGAAGCATTAGAAATTTTTGGTTTTTTAGTGTTAAAATCTACCTTGATCACACTTCTATAACCATTGCACTTGAGAGAATCCATGGAGAGGAAGTCTCAAGAAGTGGCTTATAGCTTCCTATCTATGACGTGTAAAAATCTAAATATTATGAATAGTGGCTCTCAAATGAACCATCAATAAGAAACCCTTTCAAGGTGCACCATAGAATGAAAGATTCAAAATGATAATGCAAGAATGAGAGATAATCTAAATGTGATGCAATATGTAAGGTAGAATGCAAATGAAAGAAAAAGAAAGAAAAGATAATCTAACAAGATTACAATACCTCCTAATTAAGCTATGTTATTTAAGCTAAATGAAAAAATTAAATGCTAAGCAAAAATGCAAGTAAACTAGAAAAGAATACTCTAAGGATGCAAGTAAACAAAATGATAACATAACAATAGGATAAGTCTAAGAGATCTAGATTAGGGATTAGCCAAGAATGAGGAGAGAGTCTCCTTTTAAAGAGAAATGGATGGTGAGAGATTAAGAGGCAAAATTCAAGGGTGGAGAATAATCCCTATTTTGACTTTGGTGCACAAGATTCTCAAGAGGCAAAATCAATAGATATGGTTAAGAGGTAAAAAATATGTGTGGAAGAGATTAAGAGGCAAAAGGAGACTCCACTCACCTTGAATAATGTGCAATCAATGTGTAGACAAAAAGTCTTTTATTTTCTTTTTAAATTAGGAAATTCTTTTTTCATGTGCACACATAGGATAAAGGGGATTTTATTTAATTGAAAAGGGACATGTTCTTTTAATCAAATAAAGCTTAGGCTAAAGTAGTCAAACTTTAGGATATCATTGAATAAATGATAAAGTGATTATTTGATCAAGAAATAATAATTTAAATCATATGCAATATTGATTAAGCATAAGATGAAGTCTAGTATTTGAAATTTTAATGTTAGAGTGGAGCTCAAGGTTTACTAGACCATTTTTTGGGTGATTACATTTGCCCCTCTTTGACTAATGTGTGAAAAATATGGGAACATAGTGAGTCAAATAATGATGATGTCAAGGTAACTGATAACAATTTGACTTTGAGCTTGATCAAACAAAGTACAAAGAGAGCTAATCCTAAACTTGATCAAACAAGAACTAACAAAAGATAAATAAGATAACACAATCAATTTGTAGCTTTAAGAGAGATTATTCCTACCCCCTCAGGATCAAAATCAAAATGAGGTAGAGGAGATGCAAAAATGAGATATATTTGATCAAATCAAGATAAGATAAGGTTCAAGATGATCGATTAAGTGCGCAATACCAAGTTTGACCACCAAGTGATGAAAATTTACCCTAGTTTGGATAAGGTTGACCAAGAAGATATTGTTAGAATGATTTTAGAATAACTAAGAGGGAGGTGAATTGGTTATCCTTAGGTCCAGATGTACCAAGTGAACTTTAAAACACTTCAACCAACTTAGATCTATTCAACTATCCACTCGGTCTATATAGAATATAATTTGTAACATAAACTTGCAGTCCACTATCCAAAAGTAATCAACTTGCAAAATATAAAACTCTTAACTGTAAAACATATCAAATAAAATTATCACAAGTATGACACCATGATTTAATGTGGAAACCCAATTTGGGAAAAAACCACTAGTAACATGCTACCAAATTTTTACTCATCTGAAGTGAGCTTTGTGAGGATCCAACCCTGTTAAAGGTTACGATACACATTGTTAGGTGTGACCCTATTAAATGATTTAATCACCCTATTAGGAGTGGCCTTGTTAGAGAACTTAAGAACATCCCATTAGAATGTCACCATGATTAAATGATTTACAAATGACTAATAGGTCAACCTTGATTAAAGGATTTTAAATGATACAATCGTTAGAAAGTAACAATAGGTTTGATCTGATAAAAACAACTCACTTTGCAAATAAAGATCCAATGTAGCTCATGTTGATTTACTGACTAGCCTTCATTTTCATCTCCATCTTTGATCTTCTTGGAAATCCCTTCAAGAAATCACTTCACAACTCTTCTCTGCTCTTCACAACTCTTCTCAGCCTTCTTCTTAGGTTCGCCAATCAAAATAATCAACCATATCTACATAACCTACAATTAGATCATCCTTATACCTGCTTGATTAGGTAGCTTAATCTTTTTCTGCTTAATCATCTGTGTAGATCTTAGGTTTAGGTTAGACTCATCGAATCTTTCCAACATTTCATTCTCCTCCTTATCCTTCTAGATACTTCTCAAAAATTCTCCTTGAATCCATAAAAAAATGGTTTACCATGTATTAAATACTCCAAGGTCATTCATCCTTATCTTCAACATGTTTTACATATTCCAAGAATTTAACTATGTCGGATGGGAATCTCAATTCTTTCATAAAGTATAAAATGCTAACACTCGGTCATCACTATGTTCTTTTGCTTGGTCTTCATTAGATATCTTGGTCATCGCTAAAACTGTTCTTCTCAGCAATTACTATCTTTGCTTGGTTAATTCTCTTATATTCAATAATTAATGATACTTGGTTGACACTAAATTTTCTCAGCTTATACTGGCACTCGGTCAAAACTAGCATCACTCAGCTTACACTAAAGTTTCTTAATCTTTTGTTCTTTTCCTCGGTTAAGCCTAAGCTTTCAGACTTTCTTTCCTCATTCTTCTAAGCTTCAAAACAATTGACTTCCTCACTTAGTGTTATACATAAACAACACATTACTTTCCAATGTACTAACTAATCAAGTACCCATTGTAGTTTCTCATAACTCAGCCTTTCACTAGGTCTTATTGTTATCTCCCCTTTTCAAATACTCTTCGTCAATCAAAAGATACAGTACTTTACTAGATAGAAACTGTCTCACTAGTTAAGGTTTGACATCAATAAAAATATAAATTTGTTTCAATTTTAGTTTCCAACAATCTCCCTCTTTGGCATTGATAGAAAAACCACATGCAACACCATAAACTCCATATGCATAGTTACCACATAATCAAAAAAGTATGTAATGAAGAAACTCTTGTCAAATCTCTCTGTGTTATGATCTTCATGAATATCCTTAGCTTCATGCTTAGGATTAAATTTGGAAACTACTAAAAATCTTCTTTTTTTTTCAAATTTTCCTATGTTTTAGTAAACTGCATTTTGAGGGTTTTTGGTGCATCTAGATCTTTTGAATATCTTTCCAACGCATCAAACAGTTTGCAAATCGGAGCTAGGACTAGAAAGTTATGCCTTCTCCAAGTGGACCTAAATTTAATATATAGTTTTTTGATAATTTTTTATAGTTTGAATAGTTTATTTGTAATAAATATTATGATGACTCTTCATTTCATTTCCAAGGGATTTTGATGACCCTTGGGATCCATCAGATTTGTATAAACTCCAATATTTGAATAGAATGGATCAATTTTTGGTTTGCAATCTTGTTGTTAATACTTCTCAATTTTTGTGTTGAATTCTACAATACTGCAAGTATCACACCAGGTATTGTAATCTGGTTTCATAAATCAGATCACTTCATTATGATTCTCATCCAAATATCATCTCCCTCTTGGATATATTTCTCCCTTTGTTTGTTCATCAGTTTATTGAATCTCTCATATATGAATCTCTCCCTCAATTTTACTAAATCTCTCCCTTTTTGACAAAAATGCCAAAGACACTTTCAACTTTCTTAATAATCTTCACCATGTATATATATTCATATCATCTCTCTAAAATATACACTCCTGTGTCATTTTTCTTATGACTGATCAACATCTTGTGCTTTACTCTTCACAGCTTTAGGCAACTCCTAAAGTGTGACCTCCTTGCATCAATTTGTCATATATTATGAGTGGTTCATTTGATGAAATAATCCTATATGATTTTAGGTAGCCTCATTTAGGGGAATCACCCCTAATTTATCTCTTAGATACTCATGAGAATCCTTAGGTAAAGCTTTAGTAAATATATCTACTAATTTTTCCTTTGTATTCACATACTCCAGCCTCACTTCTTTGTCTTGAACTAGCTCTCTCAAATAATGATACTTGATAGCAATACACTTAGTTTTAGTGTGCATCACAAGGTTATTTGATATATTGATAGCACTTGAGTTATCATAGAAAATAATAATTGACTCAGTGATTTCTTCCTTCATACCTTTCAACAATTGCTTGATCCACACTATGTTTGAACAATTAACTGCTACTGCTACATATTCAACCTCTGTTGTAGATTGAGAAATGCAATTTTATTTCTTGTGTGTCCATGAGACTAATCTCTTTCCTATATAGAATGCACCACCACTTGTACTCTTTCTATCATCCACATTTCATGCCCAATCTGCATCAGTAAAAACTTCCAGTTCAAACTTATCATTTTTCTTGTAATATAGTCCATAATCCTATGTTCCTTTTAGATATCTCAGTATCCTTTTCACTTCCATCATGTGGTTCTCCTTAGGATTGGAAGAAAATCTTGCAACAATCCCAACTGCTAATGCAATATTTGGTTTGCTATGAACAACATATTGTATCTTTCTAATCATTGACCTGTACAAGGTTTGACTCACTTTAGCTATATCATCAAAAAAATCTCAAATTTAGTTTTCATCTGATATGCAAATGTTTTGCATAGTTCATCTTGTCCTCCAAATATGATATCATCAACAAATATTTTAGCTAACAATATCCCTTTACCATTTTTAGTCTTCAAGTACAGATTGCTATTGTCATTTATTCTTGCAAATCCAATCTTGACCAAGTAATTATGCAATCTCTCATACCATGCTATAGGGGCTTGTTTCAATCCATACATTGCTTTGTGTAGATTATAAACCATGTTCGTCTTTCTTGAATCAACAAATCCTCCTGGTTGTTCAATGTATACTTCTTCTTCCAGTATTCCATTCATAAATGTAGATTTAACATCCATCTGATACACTTTGAGTCCTTTGTAAGATGCATATGCAAGTAGAGTTATAACTCCTTCCAATCTAGAAACTGGGGCAAATGTCTCTCCATAGTCAATGCCTTATTCTTGTGCATATCCTTTTCATACCAATCTAGCTTTGTTCCTTGTGACTTCTCCATGTTCATTCAGTTCATTCTCCTCTTCTGATTGCTTAACAGTTTCCTCTTGATGCTTGACAACTTGTTTTTGTTGCTTGGAAGCTTTGTTCTTTGTTCCAGATAAATTTTTTGCCTCTCCTTCTTCCATGTCTATGAATGATTTGTAATATTTAGGTTCCTATTTGCATTCAACTTCTTTCTTTTCTACATATTCATCAACTCTAACATTTGCACTTTCCACAACTTTGTTAGTGTTAGAACTTAAACACTTATAAGATTTTCTCTTAGTGGAATAACCTAGAAATATGCCTTTATCACTTTTAGCATCAAATTTTCCATTCCTATTTTCCTCTAGTATATAACATTTTCTTCCAAAAATTTTAAAGTATTTCACATTAGGTGCACAACCATGCCATAACTCAAAAGGTGTAGCATTTGTACCTTTCTTGATTTTTACTCAGTTCAAGGTATAAATAGATGTACTTACAACTTCTCTCCAGTATTTTTGTGCAACATTTTTGGGTGACCCCACAATAGTGGGTTACTCTTTTTTAGACATGCTGCTTTTTACTGAAATCACACATTTTTTATAAAATATGATTATTTAAGCCTTGAGAGGTTCCATTTGAAGGAATTAATTACAAATGGTTAGCTCAAATCCTCTTAGGGATAAAAAACATTGATATAACCTCTATACTCCTCATTCATACCTGCAATGGAGTCTCCTTCACACCTATTAAAATGCTGACAAAAAATCACTTTGACTTTATCTTTTGGGAGATCAAATTAATCAATTTGAAAAACCTATCTATTTAGTATGGTACTAGTGAGAAAAAGCTTTCCAATGATTATAATGTTAATATATATTAAGTTTATCATGACTTTGTATTTTTAGTTTTACTAAACATAGATATTTCACCATATGTGTACCTCTATGTTTGACGCTTATGAAAAAATAGTAAATGAGAGAAAAAAAACTAAAAAATATCCATGCCCTAGGTATTTAAGTTCTCTTTCCATAAAAAAAAAAAATGAAATTGGAAAAATACATGACAAGTTATAAGCTATGTAGTCAAGGTATATCAAAATTACGCTTTAGTCAACTTCAAACGTTAATAAAATATGAAATAATCATGATAATGTCATAAAACCAATTACATGCCCTCCGTATGGATGTTACAAAACTAATTTCAAAAGAATCACATTGATATATATTTTAGAAAAAAAGTTATGCTGTATGAAAATAATGTAACTCTTTGAAAATGACATTTTCAGAAACATACCAGCTTTTGTGGGAGAAAGAAAAAATAATTCAAATCAAATCAAATATATATATATATATATATATATATATATATATATATATATATATATATATATATATATATATATATATATATATATATATATATATATATATATATATATATATATATATATATATATATATATATATATATATATATATATATATATATATATATATATATATATATATATATAGAATCTAGACATAAAATCCTAAAAGACTCTAATTTACTTCATCTTCTGATTTCAAACAGTTTAACGATAATATGCATTTGAATCTGATTATTTTTTTCAAAATGTAGAGTTCAGTGTCGGTTCAGGAAAAAAAGTGTAACCCACTATTATGGGTTCACCCTTTTCTCTATGATCAGTGTTCTAGCACACTCCATGATTGATCTATTCCTTCTCTCTGCTATACCATTTTGTGGAGGTGTCCTTGGTGCAGACATTTGTCTCTTTATTCCTCTATCATTTTAGAATATTTTAAACTCATTAGATATCAACTCTCCTCCTCTATCAGATCTCAGACATTTCAATATTTTACCTGTTTCTTTCTCAACTTTTTTCAAATACCACTTAAACAACTGAAAGGCATTAGATTTTTCTTTAAGAAACATCACAGTCATCATTCTAGAATAATCATCAACAAACATAATGGAATATTTATCACCATAGTAACTTTGCACTCCAATAGGTCCACAAAGGTCCATATGAATCAATTCCAAAATATCATCAGAAATATATGTTTTGCTCTTGAAACTAGACTTTATCATTTTTCCTAATTGATATTGCTTACACATCACATTATCAGGTTTCTTCAATCTCGGTAATCCTCTTACTCTTTTCATCTTACTAATGCTTACCAAACTATCAAAGTTCACATGACACAACCTCTTATGTCATAGCCATACATCATCAAATTGTGCAAACAAACACGTCTCATTAGATAGGTCTAGATAGAACAAATTACCTCTTGTTTGTTCTCCACTTATAATCAGTTCACCAATGACATCAAATAGCTTAGCCTTTTTGTGATGGAATTCAAATCAGTAACCAGAACTGTTTATATGTGTGAAACTCAAAAAATTATACTTAATTCCTTCAACCCAATAAGCATCATGGTGCATCATTTCCTTTTACAAGACATGGTGCATCATTACCAAACTTAACACTACTACCTTTGTAATGATTTAAGGTTTCCAACTTACTTTTATAACCAGTCATGTGATGTGAGCAACCACTGTCAATTATCCATCTATTGAACCTTTACTCACATATGAAATAAGTACAATTTTCTCATCTTCATAGAATCATCTTTCATAGCAACATAAACAACTTCTACATCATAATCATCAGACTCATTAGATTCACTATCAGTTTCTTCTTCAACAATATAGCAAGAATTCTTACCTTTATCCTTGTAGTCCTTATACCTTCTCTGATCTTTGTCATCCCTTTTGTCTTTGTACTTTCTTTCCCTTCTTTCATCATTTTCATTCCTGTTAGGGCATCTTGTTGTACTATGACCAACTTTATTACATGAAAAACAAATTATAGGAAGTTTACCTTTGAATTTTCCTTTTCCCCTTGATAGTCTTTTAGCCATAAGTGCCTCAAAATCATCATCAAAAGTGTCACTTTCACTGCTCACACATCTTTCTTTTTCTTTCTTAGACTTTTGAAGAACCAATTGAGATTTGAATGTAGATTAAATATTATGAGTAGTGAAATTATCAAAATTTGACAACTCAAAAGCAGTAAGTCTATCAACCAAACCTTCCAAGGTTAAGTTGTTACCAGGAGCACATCTTAGTTCTTGTATTGCAAAAAATATAATAGCATAAATGGGAAGTAGGGTTCTCAAAACCTTGCTAATAATAGTTTCATCATCAATATTTTCATTAGCTCCTCTACTAGCGTTCACTACCTCTTTAACTCTAGCACAATACTGAACAATAGTTTCTCCTTTTAACATTCTCAATTCATCAAACTTACCTCTCAAGCTTTCATATTTGGCTCTCAGTACATTTATATATCCACCATAGATAGTTTTCAGTGTGTCCCACATTTTCTTTTCTTTGGTACAGTCCTTGATGTCTTCAAATTGAGGATAACTTAGGGTTGATGCAATTTCCAACATTGTCTGTTTGTGTTCTTTCTTCTCCTTCATCTGGTAGGTTATCAAAGGTGTTATTACCGTTATGTATTCATGTTCCACATTATATTTTTTTGCACAACCAATTTTATCTAGGTGTAATTTCATCAAAATTTGCCATGCAGGGAAGCTCTACTTGTTCAGATTTAGTACCTCATTTTTTGTACATCTTGATCTTTGGCTTCAAGTACCTTCAAACTTTTTCTTACAAGCACCACAGGCTCTGATACCAATTGTTAGAATGATTTTAGAATAACTGAGAGGGCAGGGGGTGGTGAATCAATTATCCTTGGGTCTAGATGTACCAATTAAACTTTCAAACACTTCAACCAACTTAGATCTATTTAACTATCCACTCGGTCTCTATAGAATATAATCAGTAACATAAACTTGCAGTCCATTGTCTAAAAGTAATCAACTTGAAGAATATAAAAATCTTAACTATAAAACACATCAAATAACATTTACATAAGTATGACACAAGGATTTAATGTGGAAACCCAATTTGGGAAAAAACCACCAGTAACATGCTACCAAAATTCACTCTTCTGAAATGAGCTCTGTGAGGAGCCAACCTTGTTAAAGGTTACAATACACACCATTAGGTGTGACCCTGTTAAACAATTCAATTACCTTGTTAGGAGTGGCCTTGTTAGAGGACTTAAGAACATCCCATTAGAATGTCACCTTGATTAAATGATTTATAAATGACTGTTAGGTCAACCTCGATTAAAGGATTTTAACTGATATAATGGTTAGAAATTAACAGTAGGTTTGATCTGATACAAACAACTCACTTTGAAAATAAAGATCCAATGTAGCTCATATACTGATTTACTGATTGACCTTCTTTTTCATCCCCATCTCTAATCTTCTTGGAAATCCCTTCAAGTAATCACTTCACAAACCATCTCTGCCCTTCACAGCTCTTCTCAGCCTTCTACTTAGGTTCATCAATCAACAAAGTCAACCACTCTCTACATAACCTACAATTAGGTCATCCTTATACCTCCTTGATTAGGTAGCTTAATCTTTTGTCGCTTAATCATCTTCGTAGATCTTAGGTTTAGGTCAAATTCATTGAATCCTTCCAACATTTCATTCTCCTCCTTATCCTTCTAGATACTTCTCAATACTTCTTGTTGAATCCATAAGAAAATGGTTTACCATGCATTAAATACTCAGGTTGTTCATCCTTATCTTCAACATATTTTACATATTCTAATAATTCAACTATGTTGGATAGGAATCTCAATTCTTTCATAAACTATAAAATACTAACACTCGATCATCACTGTGTTCTTTTGTTCGGTCTTCACTAGATAGCTCGGTCATCGCTAAAAATGTTCTTCTCAACAATTACTATCTTCGCTCAGTTAATTCTCTGATACTCGGTAATTACTGATACTCGATCAACACTAAATTTTCTCAGCTTATATTGGCACTCGGTCAACACTAGCATCACTCGGCTTACACTAAAGTTTCTTAATCTTCTGCTCTTTTGCTCGGTTAAGCCTAAGCTCCCAAAATTTCTTTCCTCATTTCTTCTAAGCTTCAAAAAAATTGACTTCTTCACTTAGTGTTACAGATAAACAACACATTACCTTTCCAATGTGCCACCTAATCAAGTAACCATTGTAGTTTGTCATAACTCAACCTTTCATAATGTCTTCTTGTTATCTCCTCTTTTCAAATCTTCTTCATCAATCAAAAGATATGGTACTTTACTAGATAGCAACTGTCTCACCAGTTAAGGTTTGACATCAATGGAAATATAACAATTATTTTAATTATAGTTTCCAATAGATATAACATTAGAATTAGGTCAAAGAAAGAAGAAATGTGATGAGATGATGATGGAAGAGAGGAAATGGTGATGATTTCCTTGAAATATCAAAGACATTAGCCTTAAAAGGGTCAACCAACTAAGCATTAAAGGAAATAATTTTTAAAATACAATTTTGATGATCAAGATGAAGCTAGATTTCGATTTTGATTCTGAAAATGGATATAGGATGCCAAAATTAGGTAAAGGTGCATTTTTCATGGAAATTTGAGACTTTGAAAAATTAGGTCAAAATGCTATATAAGGGGCCCAAAGGGTCATTTTCAAATCATTTATGATTTTTGACTTCTAGTGAATCGAGATCGAGATATATCTTTTTTATAGTAGACAGGCAAGTACCCATTGATCAACACCATTTCAATCTTAGTCAGTTTCACAACCGGCCTCAAGGGTATCCCTAGGTAGTAAGTACCCAATTTGTTTTTCCTGTTTTGCTTCATTTATGTCATTTTTTTGCAATTTTTAATAGATTTTGAAATTCTTTGTACAAAAATATGAAGTTTCGCACAAATTTACTGAGAAATGTCATACGATACTTTGTCCAAGTTTTAAGTATCACACTCTTTATAAGGTGTATCATATGATTGCCACCCATTAGTCATATGATTTGATGTGAAATATCATACCAGTCTAAAGTATCACACCATAATATTGAGAAGTATCGTACAAAATAGAAACTGTCTGTTTGAATATCATTTGCAAGATTTTGAGTTTTTGATTGCTTAGAGACTTGACTAGGAGTATTTTGATCCATGATTCTGTATTTATCATCAGTGATAAGGCCTCTTAATGAAACCCTTAGGGAAGTTATCTCAGCCTCAAGAGGCAAGACAACTTTAGATCCATAAACAAGTGTGAAGGGTGTAGCTCCAATAGGTGTGTGAATACTAGTTCAATAGGCCCAAAGTTCAGGATTGATCTATAAGTGTTAATCCCTTTATGTCTTGTTCACTGTCCTTTGTAAAATTTTCAGCAATGTGTTGATACAAGCTTCACCCTGGCCATTACCTTAAGGGTAGTAGATTGAAGACTAGTGTTGTTTGATCTTGAATTTCTTACATAACTATTTGAGATCCTTATTTTTTAACTATCCTCCATTATCAGTAACTATGGAGGGGGGTGTGTCATAGTGAAAGATGATGTGATTAAGGATGAACAAAGATACTTGCTTTCCTATAGCAAGTGAAAGAGGAATAACCCCAACCCATTTTGTGAAGTATTTTATTACAGTAAGGATAAATTTGTGTCCACTAGAGGAATTAGGGTGAATTTGACCCACCAAATCAAAATCCCATTGCTGAAAAGGCCAATGTGTAATAGAGGGAATAAGTTCTCAGCCTTGAACTTGAATCAAGTTCCCATGTATCTGACAGTTGATGCAGAGTGGCGCAGTGGAAGGTTAAACTTTAGACCTTTAAGTTATAGTGCTCCCAAAACACTAAGTCTTCAACAAAGACTTCTAAGAAGTGCCTCAACACTTTAATCTAATTGCTATACCCCTTCAACAATCCTAAGGACACCAACTTATTCCACAAATCTACTTTTGCAATTTATAACAATAATTTGCTGCCTTATTCCCCCAAACAGGCTACAGGAACTAAGGTGGAAACAATTGAAGTTCTTGTCACAACCCGACACACACACCTGAAAAAATGATGGAATTTTGAAATGTTCAACTACCCAAACAATATCCCACAAGACTAACTCCTGGTCTATTCCAGCACTCCAAGAATCTTCCAAAGGACACAGACCTAGTAGGGCCCTAGTAGGCTTGGTTTTCAAAGGAAGACCAATGAAATGGGTGCATAGACTAAAGAAAGACTTTAGGATATCTTCAAGGATATATGAGAACACATAATCCACCTTTCAATCACTTACTTTCTTCTTCTACAATACTAAATATGTAAATTCCTATAATTCAGGACCAAATACCTTCATATATTTGGCCTAGGGCTTGCAAGCAAAAATCCTTCCCTTTAACTCTGCAACTCCTACTCCTAGAATCTGAGAATGCATTGCTAGATCTTTCATTTGCATTGGGTTTTGTGCAAAATGGATGGTACAGTCATGATCTATACCTCCATTTGCCCAAAACCCTGCTGGAACTAGGGTTTTCTGGTAGTTTATGAAGAGATTGCTATATCCTGAGATAGCGATTGCCAAATCACTTCAAACTAAGTGCATTTGAAAGATAACTCACCAATATTGCCTCTCAAAACATCAATCTCTCACTCCCAAATCATACAAATCATACACAATTGAAACAACAAGGTTTTTAGCACAAAAAAAACTAGAGAATATTTATTGATAGTGTAAAAATCCGTACATATGTCAACCTATTCTATTGGGAAGGTTGATAGACACATTTATACATCATTTCCATCGATCAACCACCCATGGTTTGGTTGAGAATAGTTATAACTCGCTGATTTGTCTACTTGACAACTTGTGATAGGAAGTTGCAAAGTTGCTTAACAACTTTTGAAAAGTTGCATAGCAACTTTTGTTGCAACTTTGCATCCTATGAAGTCTAAAGACTTTCTAACCTCTAAGAACCTATGAAATCCTTTTCTAAGGTCTTTATACATTATTTAGACCTTAACCTATATCCTATTTCCTATTCTAGCCCTATAGGTCTCTAAGGTTCATGGTTTATAGAATCACCAAATGAACCTAGAGCCTTTACAAATGGGCTTTATTTGAACTCAAAACTATTCTAAACATCTTTATTGCCATGTGCTCTTATCATGAGCCAATCTAAGATCTCAAGACAAGAAGAAACATGTACAGTGAATATATAGGCAATGGAAGGCTTAATAAATGCCTTATTGCATCTTTGATGTGCCTCCATCTTGATTGAATGCTTCAAACCATGTCATGAGCCTAGAGTGCTCTGGACCAACAGTTCTTACAAGACTTTACATAATGTACGACATTTGTTTGCATAGTAGGCCAATAGTAACCAACCCTTAGTAGTTTTCAAGCTAATGTAAGACCATTAGAGTGAGACCCACATACGCCATCGTGGGCTTCAGCTAACACACACTCAAACTCATCTTTCTCTAAACACCTAAGAAGTGTTCCATCTAGACCCTTCCTAAACAAGTAACTAGAGATGATGATATAGTGGGAAGCATTGCAAATGAGTTGTTATTTCTCATTGTGGGTTAATTTATCAGGAATGATTTGGTCATGTAAGAGTATATTTTAGCATAGCGAGAGGAATGATGACCAATTATAGTGCATATCACATGATTGTTAGGGGATTCATAGGCATGATAGTGTAGTTATTCTACCAGGAATTGAAATCTGGATTCATGTTTTCCATCTGTAAGATAGAATCCAAAGTAGCCATGGCATCAACCACCTTGTTTTTAGCTCTAGGAATCTATTAGAATGTGACAAAGGAGAAGTAGCTCTTGATATCATGAATCATATTCTTCTAAGGAATCATTTTTTTATCTTTTGTTTGATAGTCATTATTAGTCTAATTGATGACAAGCAATGAGTCTCCAAAGATATGTAGCTTAGAAATCCTCCATTTAATAGCCAGTTTAATTGCATTCATCAAGGCCTTGTACTATACTATGTTGTTAGTGCAAGGAAACAACAATTTGTATGACTTTGGGATAGTGTAACCATGAGGTGCGACAAATAGAATATTGCTCCAACACCATTCTGCATGTGAGATCCATCAAAGAACATCTTCCATATTCAATTAGTTACATACATGATGGATGCATCAGGAAAGTCAATTTGCATAGGAGTATCATATGGTAGAGGAAATTAAGCTAGTTGGTCAACAATTACTTGTTCTTTAATAGCCTTACGATTGACGTACTCAATGTCAAATTTTGAAAGGATCATCATCCTTTTAGCTAGTAGACCAATAAGAGTAGCCTTTCCTAATAAGTATTTCAGAGGATCAATTTTTTCTACAAGTTGTATAGTATGTGACATTATGTAATGTCTAATTTTTTGAGACGTAAACACCATAGCAAGACAGTCTTTCTCATTATTATTGTAATTGATCTCATAAGCTACCAATGTTCTTTTGATATAGTAAATAGCTCTTTCTTTCCCATGTTCATCTTTTCATGCCAATAATTGCCCCAAGGATGTAGTTGTAGCTAAGATGTACAAAATAAGAGGTTTCACTAGGCTAAAATGGTTGGCCTCTAAATCCTAAGGTGTTTAGTAAGGCTCTCCATTCATGACTACCCCTTATAGTTTTGGAAGTGGAATTGAGGCGTATAGCCCTAAAAGAACCCAAAATATATAGTCTCATAAACAAGATTGATACCTCTTAGCCCTTTACAAGTTGGATGTACTCCCCTTGTAGTATTGTAAACAATATTGAGACCATGAAGGCCTTACAAGCACCTAGACAAGTGTAGTCTAGTTGCTTAGCAAGATTGAGGCAACTAGGCCCTACACATGAAGAAGAATTGGAAGTAGAAAATATCCAAGTCTTCTCTCTCTTCAGATTGAAGGAAGATTTTAATTATAGTGGGATGGAGTTTTCCAGGTTCGCTTGTTCCCCACTTGGGTCATTCTCAAAAGATTTCTTTCTTGGAAAACCCTCTAAAGGTAAATGCACGAAAGTAAAATGGATAGCTAATGTAGGTTAAGATTTCTATTTTTCCATAAGGAAAAGAGAATATTCTCCTATTTCATAGTTTCTCCCAAGTACTCAAACACTTGTTCATTTATCCAAGATGCCTTTTACAAGTAACCAATCAAGTAGGTCAAGATTTATGATTCATCCTCTAGGAGGTGAAGAGCATACTCTCCTACTACTCAACTAATCACAAGAAAAGAAACCTTCTAATTAAGCTAGGTGCCTAGAAAATCAAATCTATGAAAGCACAATGTTTATTTTTATCTCCAAGGAAACCTGTAAAATAAATAGCTTTAGTAGTTTCAAGATATGTCTTTGGATAACGTCCTGCAAATAGGTTTCATGGATTTCCTTTTTGTTTCTATAACCTGCAAAAATAGAGAATCATTAATCAGTAATCAGATTTTAAAAATTGAACAAAAAATTAAATGCACTACAAAAATAGACATTCACGCTAGAAAAATAGTTATGCGCACTACATAAAATATTGTACGCGCTACAAAAACTATTGTACATGCTATAGAAACTATTGTATATGCTACAAAAATGATTGTACATGCTACAAAAATTGTTGTACGCATTATAGAAACTATTGTATGCACTAAAATAGTGATAAAATGCATTAAAAGCCCCCTTAAAGATGTCAAAACATTTTAGGCTATGTGCTGAGATAAATTTTGACAGAAGTCAAAAGGGTGTTTATACGCATCAGAATGTAGCTTGTATGCACTATTTCATCTATCAAATGCACTATTTCATTTTGCATACAAAAATTTTAGATTTTAAAAATTGTACAAAAATTTAAATGTGCTACAGGAATAGACATACACGCTACAAAAATAGTTATGTGTGCTACATAAAATATTGTACACACTACAAAAACTATTGTACTTGCTATAGAATCTATTGTATATGCTACAAAAACTATTGTACATGCTACAAAAATTGTTGTATGCTCTATAAAAACTATTGTATGTGCTAAAATAGTGATAAAAAGTGTTAAAAGCCCCCTTAAAGGCGTCAAAATATTATAGGCTACGTGCAGAGATAAATTTAGACAAAAGCCAGAAGGGTATCTATATGCATCAAAATAGAGCTTGTACACGCTATTTCATCTCTCAAATGCACTATTTTATTTCGTGTACACCCCATAGTGGGTGCCAAAAATAGGTGGTTAAATATTAGTATCAAACTATAATGCAACCAAAACTCAATGAACCATTAGCTCAAGAATTTATCTATAATAATTCATATCAAATGAACCAACTAAATTCTCAAAAGTAGCTTATTGCTTCCTAATTGAAGCAAGTTTAATCCTTCTTTGAATTCTCATCAATTTAGCATCAAGGATTAGTGACTTGACTACTCCAAAATGCAAGATTTAAATGCAATGCAAAACTAGAAAGGAAACTAGAATGCAAGATTAACCAAGCTAGAATGAGAGAATTAAGCTAGAATATATGCAAATAACTAGTATTCTAAAATGAGAACGCAACTATGTTATGAAACAATGCTAGAAGGAAAACTAGATTAACAATGCAAGAGAGCTATGAGCCTATAATAAAAGAAACTAAGAGCTAGGAATTCAAATTAGCAAGATTACTCTAAGAATGCAAGAAAATCAAGAATGCAAAATGATCAAGATTACCAATATGCAAGACAAAACCCTTGAGCCAAGGGAGAGCCTCCATTTAAAGGAAGTTCCTCAAGAATGAAGGGTGTATATTAAGAGGCAAAAGAATTTGTGATTGAGATTAAGAGGCAAAGTGATAATGAAGGAGATGCAAGGTTAGGTAGAAATGAGTGGTGAGGATTAAGAGGCAAAAGAGATGTTAGGTAAGATAAGACAAAATAGCAATTTTGAAAGAAAAAATCCCCTTTAATTGTTAATTAATCAGGATTATGTGTGTGCACACATGTGAATGTGTTCTTTTAATAAATGTATAGAAACTTGATATTAAAAGCAATGTCATATCAATTAAATAAATATGTAAGCACTAAAAATTAGACCACAATATAATCTTGATGTAAGATTTTTTATTTTAATTATGCAAAGCGGAGTTTCCAGATTACACTGTACAATTATATTTAGTAAATATGGCTTTGGGACTCAGGATTCATTTTGAGGCATTTTAATCGAAATACTGGGTTAGGATCTACTAGAAAATTTTAAGGTGATTACATAGTCAACCAGTCAATAGTAACCATGATGGTATCATGTCTACATGGAGTCATAGGCAAACCTACGATGAAATCCATCAAGATGATATCTCATTTCCATGATAGAATGGGATTAGGCTGTAAAAGTCTGGTTGGATGTATTGGAAATATGTTATGAGAAAGTGATATACTGGGGGGGTGAATCATATATCTACTAATATCACCTTTTTGACATAAATTCACTTGCATAGCATAAACATCAAATTCAATACTGTAATAGATCTAACAATCTAATCTTCATCCATGAAAATAAAACATAACACAAAGATTTTGGTTACCTAGTGATCTGAATTATGAATTAGATTACAATACCTGGTGTGAAACCTGCAGTATTGTGAAATTTGACATAAAAGATGAAAAGACTAACAACAAGATTGCAAGCCAAAAAAAGTGTCTCCATTCTATTTGAAATTGGAGTTTATACAAGTCAGATGGATCCCAAGGGTCACAATAATCCCTTGGAATCAAAATGAAGAGTCATCATAATGTTTATTACAAATAAACTATTAAAACTATCAAAATTTATCAAAAAACTATATATAAAATTTAGGTCCAATTGGAGAAGGCATAACTTTCTCATCCTAGCTCTGAATTTAATCCTGAACACCCAGAAATCCTTGAAAGGTAAAACTGGGGTGGGGATGACACCCACAAATATTCACTACTGTAGTATTAAAGTTTTCCTTTTAGGGTTACAATGTTTGATAATAAACTCATGATCTACCCTATGAGAGGTCTGCCCTGCTAAGAGATTTAAGACTTATACAATCTACATTGTAAAAGGATTTGAACTTACAACAAAGTAAGCACTCAGTTAAGAGATTTACTTAGGCCTATTAGGACCACTCTGTAAAGAGATTCTCCTGAATTCACCTATTAGAATGACTCAGTACCTGATCCTTCGATTTGCACTATAATGTTGATAACAGATCTTCTCCTTCCAGTATAGATTTTATATCCTCTATCAAGTACATATATGTTTTGTCCTTCACTACTTTTCTCAGTCATCGATCTCTGCCTCTAATAATCAAAACACTTCTATGTTTTGCATGTATGAGACCCCCTTAATACTCATACTTTTCATACTATATTTTAGGGTTTGAATCTCATCTCATCTTATATAGAAAAAAAATCAACTCCATAAATCAAGATCAATGATCTAGATCATCTACTTATGTCGCTTAAGTATTCCCTAATTCTGATTGGTTAGATAAATTACATAAAATGTAGTATAGATGTCAGCCAAAAAGGTTTACCTAAGTTTTTGTGGCATTACAAACACATATATCAAATCTATCTTACTCGGCATATGAAGTCTCTGGCACTCGGCATTAACTTTTCTTCATTTACTTGTGCTCGACACTAACATATCTACACAAATCAGCATAAAACTACTCAATTGATACTGAAGTACTCAGTGACTTATGACTTGCTCGACAGTAACTATTTCTTGGTAAATGTACAATATACAAGTCTACACATAACTCAGCCTATACATGATGACTCAGTCATAGTACTGACCGACCAACATTGCCTAGAAAATGACTAAGTGTAAGACACTAATAGACAACAAAACTTAGGGATCAAAAATCTCCCCCTTTGACATTAGTGGCAAAAACACTTTTTCATGACATTTTCATTACATTACACGAGTACTTAGTAATATGAAAAAATCCTATATGAATTCTCCCCCTAAGACTTTGACTTGGTCTACAAAAGATTATACACATATATGTACAAGAGTCTTTTGAAATACAACTAAATATATACATTACAAAAATAGTATGTCATACCATTGTAGTTCCACTATGTCATTTCTCTGTTTCTTCTTTGAACTTGAACTCTGACATTGCCCTTATCATTTCTTGAATTCTATCATGTCATTTCCCCTTTTTTTTTGTCACTTGAAGTTTCTGGGTGTAGGGGTTTTGAAAAAATTATCTAGAAATGGTTCGTGGAGTTGCATTATCATTCCTAATGCATTATCCCATTAGGACCTTATAGACTCCAAAACTTGTTTCTTTATTTCTAGCTGAGTAGCTAGATCATCTAGGCTCTCCACAATAGAGAGATAAGGGTCTCTCTACACTAATTCCTTTGTCGTAGTTAACTCCTTTTTCATAACTTCAAGATGAGGTGGATGGAGCTAGAACTTGCATCCATGCTCAATGAATAACCTGTAGACTTTAAGTCTAACTACACTTTGTCTATCAAATCCTGATTATCCTTAGTGAACTCTTCAACATTGCATAATTGCTTATACAGAGAATGAGAATTTTGCACAACTTCTTCTAGATTTGGCACTAAGGCAGAAAGTTCTACCTATTTGACTGCAATGTCAAATGAAACCTTGTTGAGTACCTTGGTCTCAAACTTTCTCTCAAACTATTGTAAAAGCTTATCATTTACCTCACTTTCATCACTTTTCACCTTCCTAAAAATTTGTAGAAGTTGCTCCAGGATAGGTGCAGAATCATTCACATCATCCATTTCAAAAGCATCAATAAAAATACCTTTGATCTCATGCAATACTTGTTCCTTCTTTCTCAACTCTTCTTGTTTTCTCTTCTTCTTCAAAATATCTTGTAGTATCTACATTTTCTCATATGTTAAGTTATTAGTGTCCCACTTAGGAATCACTATAAATTTATCGAGTGTCACCTATGTTGAAGGAGATTTCTCCTTATTCTTCTGTGCTTTCTTCCTTTGTGTATTTCCACTCAGCATCTGTATAAGAGCTTTGATAGTCTCTTATTCCTTAGGCTCTGGTTTATCTTTTTCTTCCTCAACCTTGCCATTTTCCTCCACATGAAGACTTATTACAACTAATGCAGACTTTTCCACTTGATCTTTAGGATTCTCCTCGACTTGTTCTTTCTTTCCTTCCTCAGCAAGTGTAATCTCAGTAGTGATTATCGACTTGTCCTATTTCTTGGTACTCATACCTTGTGTGGCTTGAAATTCAACTGTGACCATATGAGGGCTTACTAGTGTATTGTCAAAAAAATTTGTACACTCAATCTATGGATAATCTTGTACTTGAATTAGTACTAGATTGGTTCTCGGTAGAAACTTATCTGAGAGTGCCTCGACAAGTATCTGTTTCTGTATTTCCTCCTTAGTTAATACATTTTTTTTCAATGGAGTATCCTCAGTGATATCAAAAATAGTGATCACATTCTGTGATTCATGTATTTCTATCTTCTTTCTCACTCATCCTCAACAGTATGTGGCTCATTAACATCTTCCTTATTATCCAATTTCACTTTACTGGATGTACTTGGTTGTGAACTCTTTTCAACTATAAGTCCAAAAATAATTTTCCACAACCTTGTGCTTTGTTGCATAATATCCTCAACCTTATGTTGTATAATGGAGTATGCTCGAAGCTTGGGAAAAAATATACTTCTATACTACTCCAGGTATTGCTAAGTGTAAGTAGGGGATAGTTAAGGCATGACTTGAGCTAGAGTGATCTCCTTTATTTTATTTTCATTCATCATGGAATACTGCCATTTCTGATCTATTCTATTGTATAACTCTTCTGGAATCATATTTCCCATTTGTAGTGGAGTCATCTTAAATGTACATAGCATCTCAAGCATAGCTTCCTCTACTTTATCTTTTTCCTCAATGCTCAATTTCTCAAACTTTATCTGTTCAAATGTTAGGAACTAATGTAAAATAAAGCATTATATGATTAAGTTCCTCACATACCTTATTTTCTTAGTTGGATGTAGTTTGATCACGTTATCCATTGGATTGGGTGACGTCAGGTTCACTGGCTCCACTACTACTTGCTTCTTCTTTCTTTTTCCATGTCTTGTTCATCTTTTTTCTCATCTGATCAATAATTTCTTCATTCTTAACTTGTTCATTGCTTGGTATATGTACTTTGTAGTCTCTCTTTAAGTGACCAATATTATTGCACTTGTAACAAACTAGACTTCCACTCATCCAACTCTTGGATTTGCCTCTAAAATGTGTCTTTGAACAGTTTACTCCAATATGACCATAATCTCCACAATAATGATAACTATACCATGTATTGTAGTCCCAATTGTATGTGTTACCTTTCCTAGGTTCTTTAGTCTATTTATTGGATGTCCACTTAGCTTTTGATCTACACTCTTGTGCTCTATGACCATATTTTTGATAGTTAAAATAATATCCTTGAAATCTAGGTGAGGTAGGTGGTTTACTAACCTTTGACCTACATTCATGTGCCTGATGCCCATGTTTCATGTAATTAAAACAATTTCCATTGAATTTTGGTTTAGGATTGGATTTACCATTTTTGCTTCTGCAAATGTTAGCTATCTATCCTAGCTTTCCACAATGATGGCATGTAAGTTTGTTGTTCTTTGGCTTTGCATTCATCTGTTCTCCACTCTTTGATGATTCTCCTTCTTCAGTGGATGACAAGTGCTCATCATGTCCAAGTCCAAAAGTATCACTAGATCTTCTAGGTGACCTTAATAGCTCTTCAAAGTCTTTCACAGCTTCATTGGGTTTGTCCATCCTCTCATTGAGTTCCTTTTCAGATCTCAGTTCATTCTTCAGTTGGCTATTTTCTGATCTTAGATTCATGATTTCCACATCTTTTCTACCTAACTCTTGATTAGCAAGTAACAATTGACTTACCATGTCCAATTAATTGCTTGGCAGCCTCTACATGTCACATGTCCTTTCATAAAGTCTTATATATATATATATATATATATATATATATATATATATATATATATATATATATATATATATATATATATATATATATATATATATATATATATATATATATATATATATATATATATATATATATATATATATATATATCTTTTGTCTTCTTCAACCATTATCCTTTCTTCTTCAGCTTTCTTTTTATGTTTAACAACTTCACAAAGTCTTACTAATTGTATTTCCTATTCTCTCTTCAAATTTTTGATGTCTTCATTTAGTATGTTGTTTTTCTCCAGCAGATCTGTTATAGCTTTGTCACTTTCAGTAGAATTACCATTGTCAAATAGACTTCTAGTGTCTTCTTCTTGATATTGAGTCTCATTCTGTTGTATTGCCAACTCTCTCCTTCTGCTTAAGGATTTCTTCAGTTCACCTCTAGCTGCTTCAAGCTGATGTAATGCAAGATGAATGTCAATCTTCTAATTCTCTGTGATATTTTCCAACTTGTAAACCTCCATCTCAAATACCTTAACTCACAAGTGATTAGACTTCTTATAAGAGACTTAGCTATAATACCAATTGTTGGAAATCTATTATGGGAAAGTGATATACTGAGAGGGGGGTGAATCAAATATCTACTATTATCACCTTTTTGACATAAATTCACTTGCATAGCATAAACATCAAATTTAATACTGTAATAGATCTAAAAATCTTATCTTCATAGATGAAAATAAAACATAGCACAAAGATTTTGGTTACCCAAAAACCCTTGAAAGGTAAAACTGGGGTGGGGATGACACCCACAAATCTTCACTATTGCAGTATTAAAGTTTGCCTATTTGGGCTACAATGTTTGATCATAAACTAATGATCTACCCTATGAGAGGTCTTCCCTACTAAGAGCTTTAAGACTTATACAATATACCTTGTAAAAGGATTTGAACTTACAAAAAAGTAAGCACTCGGTTAAGAGATTTACTTAGGCTTGTTAGGACCACTCTATAAAGATATTCTCCTTGATTCACCTATTAGAATGACTCAATACCCGATCCTTTAGTTTGCACTTTAATGCTGATAACATATCTTCTCCTTCTAGTATAGATTTGATCTCCTCTATCAAGTATATCTAATTTGTTCTCTCCTTCACTGCTTTTCTCAATCACTGATATGTGCCTCTGATAATCAAAACACTTCTATGTTTTGCATGTATGAGATCTCCTTCATACTCATACTTTTTATACTACATTTTAGGGTTCGGATCTCATCTTATATAGAAAACAAATCAACTCCATAAATCAAGATCAATAATCTAGATTGTCTACTTATGTTTCTTAAGCATTCCCTAATTCTAATTGGTTACATATATTACATAGGGATCAATGATTAAAATTATAAAGCATAATCACCTCTGTGATTTCCTCAACAAACATAAAATGTAGTGTATATGTCAGCCAAAATTATTTACCTAGGTTTTTGTGTCATTACAAACACATATATCAAATCTGGCTTACTCGGTATATGAAGTCTCTGGCACTCGACATTGATTGTTCTTCATTTACTAGTGCTCGACACTGAAATAGCTACACAAATTGGCATAAAAATACTCACTTGATATTGAAGTACTCGGTGACCTCTGACTTGCTTGACAGTAACTATTGCTCGGTAAATATATAATATACAAGTCTACACATAACTCGGCGTATACATGATGACTTGGTCCCAATGCTGATTGACCAACATTTCCTAGAAAATGACTAAGTGTAAGACACTAATAGACAACAAAACTTAGGGATCAACAAGATGTTGGTGGTCTTCCTTAACCCTTTGACATTCTAGACATCTTGCCAAAAAATAAGTAATGTAATGTTTCATACTGGATCAATAATATATCTATCGAATGTTTGCATGCAACTTCTTGAAACCTGGATGTGCCAAGTAAGGTGCACGATGAGTCTCAGATAAGATCAATGTACGAAGATCATATGATGAAGGTACTATGTGATCAAAATGTGACACACTTTGATTTGATTAAGATGAATCTATGACGATTGCATTTGAATGCTAATATAAAATTTAAAGTTTTTTTAAAAAACAAATTTAAACAAAACATTACAAACTTAATTTTTAAATACATAAATGTAAATTATTATTTTTAAACATGCAAAATTGAAATTAAGAGAAGAAGAGAGAAGAAAATACAAACATAACATAGAGATTGATTATGGACTTCTTCTGAATGGACTACATCTTCGGGTCCTCCAAGTAGAGTGACCAATCCTATGTTCAATTCCCAAACAAGGTTACAATAATCTGGTGCCAATCTGACAATATCTGGTTGCACTGAGCTTCAAGCTCTCTCCTAAGCAAGATCACTATCTTCAATAGCCTAGAAGAACACTCAAAGCCATTTCTCTCCAAAATCCAACTCAAAAAATCCCTTCCTCTCTCCCCTCCTTTCACCCCTTTTTATACAAGAAATTTACTCATTATGGTAGATAACCATATGATTTAAAAATCTCCCATTTTTAACAATAAATCCTCCAAAAATAATATTCTCTCTTAAAAATACCCTTAGAATATTTTTATGGATAATTTTTGGACTTTGTTATCATCGGATATAAATTGTTACAATATATTTTATTGAAACTTACCTCCATTGAATCTGCTAGCTTGTTGAAAATCACAACATTTCTGGGGAGAATGGGTCGGTGGTTCCAACTACCAGCCCACCATTTATGGGTAATAGCCTCCACTAATGGTTAAATAAAACGTAGCCCACTTACATTGCAAAGCAATCATGTGGCATGTTTGTTAAGGGAGGAGTGCCTATAAAGTATTTAGTGGGAGGTTGCAAGTTCAAAACTTCCCACTACCATTCTTATTTTAAACTACCACTTGGTGAGAATCTTAATTCAAATAGAATTAGCACCAAAGTTATTCTCCTTCATGGATTTGGTGTAGTGGCAAGGGAATAGAGTAGTTGATTAAAGGATTTGGTGTACTGGTAAGGGGATACAATAGTTTATTAAAGGTTGGGGGTTCAAATCTCTTAACCTTCAATTTTACTAGTCTTCAAAAGTCAACTAGATTTGGTCAACCTTCGACTAGTCAACCATTTTTCCTTAAACCTTGATTACCCATAACTTGAGAAAATGAACTCTAATTGGCTCTGTTCAAGTTGCGTTGGATTCATTTTGGTGAGATCTTTGATTTGATGCTATTTTTGGAAGCATTGGAAATTTTTGAATTTTTAGTGGTAAAATCCACCTGGATCAGTCCTCCTCACTTGGGAGATTTTGGACCTCCAAAAGATTGGTTACTCAAAAAGTGAGGGCAGAGTTCCCTCAACTTTCCAATCTCCATCCATCTAGCCTTGCTTGGATTTTTCCCTTTCAATTCCACTTTGAGATACTCGACGAATCCTCACCATGAAGTCTTGACATTTCTATTGAGAATGACATCCTCTGGCAGATCTGACACATAGTCAGGTGAAAGATCATCTAATGAATGTACCTGAACATCGACCTCTTCATCTAAAATTTTTGTAGGCTCATAAAAATTCAAATTTTCAACATTGACCATTGAGTAAATGTGCATGTAGGAATGAAGATTAAAGTGAAATGCATTGGTTGCGATCTTTTCCAAGATCTCAAAGGGACCAAAACATATAAGATTGAGATTTTTGCCTTCTCCTTGCATTCTTTCCTTACTAATATGAAACCAAACTTGATCACCAAATTAGAAATGGTGATCCACTTGATGTTTATCATGTCGAGCCTTGTATTTGGCTTGACTATTTTCTAACTGAGCTTCTACTGCATGATGAATAGCTTGAACCTTCTGTATGAACTTCAAAGCCTACTCTGCATCATGTCACTTGTCTTCAACTTCATCTTTCCCAAAGGAAAATTCCATCGGTGTTTGTTGTAGGTAACCGAAACAAGTCTCAAAAGAAGGCCTCTTTATAGAAGAATGTGTTGCATGGTTGTAGGCATGTTGCACATAGTGTAGACTTTCATCCCATTATTTGGTATGCTTGTTGCAGTAGCCTTAGAGAAAGTGCACAACGGTCTTGTTTACCACTTTTGTTTGTCCATCCCTCTCAGGATGGACAGTTGTACTCTTCTTCAATTTGGTGTTCATGAGGTCCCACAATGCAGACCATAACTCTCCAAGGAATCGAGAGTCTCGATCTGATACAGTAGAAGTGGGGAGCCCAAAATGGACCCATACAAATTGAAAATACAATTGAGCTATTAGTTCAGTTGTGATATGTTTTTAACAAGAGCATGTTTCTTATCACTCAAAGGACCATGCCTTGGGTAACCCATCCTAGTTAGGAACTCATATCCTTTTCCATATTTTTTAGGAGACACTGTAGAAGTAAGTACAAATTCTTCAAGCTCTCTTCCTCTATATACCCATTCTCTAATAGCTTTTTCTTTTGTTTCACTTCTAAAGGTACTGAGGATTAGACAAAAGTACCATAACATGTCATAACAGAAGATGAAGGATTTTTATCTTCTGAAGCTTTTCAATAAGAGCAAGGGGAGACTAGAAGTGTAGCAATAGAGTCCAGTCGATATTCTCCCATTCCAAGGTTTAGCATTTTTAATTTCATCTCACAATCAACAAGAGTGGTCATGTTTTCATCATTAGCCCTATTGTTTGGTACTAAGGACTCAGCAGTAAGTGCATTAATAAACATGGTTCAATTATCTCCTGGGATAGAGATTTTAGTCTCGTTGAAGGGGAATTTTATGCACTGATGGTAAGTAGAGGGGACTTCTTACATGTCATGAATCCAAGGTCTCCCTAGAAATATGTTATAGGCAAGAGGGATATCAAGAACCTGAAACACCACCTCTTTTTCAACTGGACCAACCCAAATGGTAACACAATCAATCCCTTAGAAGACCTTTCAACTTCATAATAAGCCTTGATAGTGATTTTTTTCCTTGAATCAATAGTGAACTCTGACAATTCCATCTTCTTAATTATATTAAAAGAACATATATTTAACCCATCGCCATTATCTATCAGCATGTGTTTGAGTTGGGTCTGATAGATTTGGATCTCAATTCGCAAGGAAAGGTTGTGTGGGTGACTTAAGGACTTGTCACCTTCCTCTGAAAAGGAAAGGTAATGTGGAGCAATAATGAGATTAACCATAGTCTAGAATTGATAAGCGTCAATATTTTTAGGGACACTAGTTGTCTGAAAATCATTTTCCAAGGTCTCCTTGTGCATAGGTGATAACTCGAGCAACTCAAAGATTGAGATCTAGGATGGAGTACGTTAAAGTTGATCCACTAGACTGTAGGTTGTCTTTTTGGAAGTAGAGGCCTTCTTGGAAGAGGATGCCATTTGTTTGGGATTATTTTGCTTGGAAGAATTTGAACCCCTAAGCATAACTTTGGGTTGACTTCTAGTGATGAAATTTGGAGTTTCCTTAGGTGAAGAGGAGTCAACACCTCTAAGCATGATCATATTGTTGCACACATGGGAAGTTTTGGATTGAAAGGAAGAACCAACACCTCTCAAGATAATCGTGGGTGCCTCATCAATATCTGAATCATAGTGGGGTCCATTATATCTCACCAAGTTAACCTTTCATTCATTGGTTCAAGCATGTTGATAAAATTATCATTGATCGTATAAGTATAATTGATCTTAGCTCCCTCATCTTTCTTGGATGTTGATGTCTCTCATTTATCATACTTAGGAAGTGGATCCTTAAAAGCTTTATGGTTTGAATTCTTGACAAGAAAATCTACTCCAACTTTCCCATTCTCAATAAGATCTTGAATAACATGCTTCAACCTTATGTAGTTGTCAATCTTATGCCATTTGTTCTTATGATATTCACAATCCATGTGATTAGTCCCTCATTGGTTTCATTTATCTTTCTTGGTGGTGAATGAGATAAATTAGCTATTTCCCCTTTTAATTCCCTTTTAATTAGAAAGTCTTGCAAATGGGTTCATTTAATTAAAATGTACTAGGACCATTAATTAAATCACTTGATTTTATGATTAATAGCCTTGATGATTGATTAAGAATTAATTTGTGATTGATTAATGATTGCTTTAATTATGCAAGTCTATCGATCAAATCACTCACATAATCATGAGGTCTAGTATAAGGTTTAATGTCTTTAATTTTGGGTCAATTATTTGAGATTAGGGGCTCTTGGTTTACTAGACCAATTTTAGGTGATTACATTTGCCCCTATTTGAATCAATATGTGGGAAGTGAGTTAATTCAAAAATTATATGATATAGAAGTAGCGAACAGTTTGATATGAAGCGATGAAACTATTCCTAAGTAAAAATTGATTTTGAACTTGATTGAGTGAAGATCGATTGAAGATTTGAAGATACTGGTTCTGAACTTGATTAGATGAAGACCAATAATACCAACTCTAAGCTTGATTGAATGAATATCAATAGAGAAAGACCAAAATGTTCAGCTTGATGTGAAGTGATGAAACTGAACACATGTCCAATGATGATGACAACTAACCAATTTGATGTGAATTGATGAAATTGATCTATGTAAGAAAGACTCTTAAACTAGAAGGTTGACTTGAATGAATAACCAGCTTGATGAAGTGCAATGAAACTAATTACCTTTAAGAAACTAATTAGGGTAATTAACTTGATATGGGTCCTCATCAAGCTAATTACCTGATTAGGAAGACACTACCAGATTGATGTGGTTCGATGAAACTGATATGCCTCTAAGTTGAAACAAATTAGATGTTTGCCTGAATAATTTGATGTGAAGTAGTGAAATCCCTCGTGCAGAAAGATCAAACAACCTCAACTTGATATAGATTCTGATGAAATTGAGATGCCCCTAGCAATGAGGTCTTGCTTGATTCAATGGTTAAGTTCGACTATTAGCATGATCACTGAAGAAGATTTGAATTTTTTTTTATTATATCGATGGTTTTGATGAAAATTTTCTTGATTTGATGTATTGATCATGCCTCCTCAAGAGAGAAATAGAAATATGGAACGGTACCACATTGATTTCCACTTATGAAATTGATGAAAAGCATTAGATCTTGATTAGAAATGATGTTGAGTTGTTTTGGTTTTTGATTAGATTGCAAATCATTGACAACAAGATTGAGACTTGATTTAGATTATATTGTCCTAGTTTTACCAACTATTGATCAATTTTGACCCTTTTTTACCATGATTTGACCATGTTAGATTGATTTGGAATAGATTTGAATAGACTCACCACTTATTCTGGATTGATAAGTTTGATTGCATCAATAGTCAACTACATTTGACTAAAGTTTGATTGAAGCGTTTGACTTGAAATTTGAGGTTGGATTTTGATTTTGATCCCCAAAATGGATTTAGGATATGTGAATTAGGTTCCATGGTTGATTCAATAATTTTGAAAATTAGGGCAAAATGGGTATAAAAGGGCCTTGAGGGGTCATTTTCAACTCATTTTTACCTTCACACTTTTGAAACCTTCTAGCCTTCCTCTGAGACAAAATAGTGATTTTGATCCAAAACCATCACTTTGAGCTTTAGAGATGCCACAAGAAGCCTCTAAACTACGGTGCACTAATAAGAGACCTAATCTATCTCTTATTTTGCAAATTTTCATGTCATTTTGATGAATTTTTTCATGTTTTTATGTCTAGTTGCATTTTGTTGTACAAAAATTTGTTTTTTCATATTAGCCCTAATCCCAACTCGTATGATAATATGGTGAAATATCCTTTATCATTTCACATGCCAAGAATTATCATTTCAAACTTACCCTTCTATCAGATGAACTTTTCTAATTTTGACCACTCTATCATATGGTCCCCTAAACTTTATTGTATGAGATCTTTTTATCATAACGACACGTGAGTTTCATCATACGATAATATGGTGAACTTCATAATGTCACATGGGAAATAGTGGTTTATTTTCATCTATTTTTTCATCTACATTGGATCATCATACTTTGCATTTTGATGTGTTCACTTATTGTTTGATGTTGTAGAATGCTTTATATCTCTAATTATTGCTCATATTATTTGATTCAATCACATATTGATATCCTTTTGTGTTGATTTTTGATATAGGTGTGGTTGAGTGACCACAGTTCTAATGTACATATTTGCATATCATGAGATTGATCTGTAACTTATCTGACATACCTAATATCTATGTTAATCATAGATTTCTTACTACACTGGCAGAGATATTTCACTTTGATCATAACATATTCCACCTTCTGACTGGCGAGATAACAGTGACGCCAGAGGATGTATACCAGATTCTTCATATTTTTGTAGGCATTTTGATACTGGTCCTGTATGCCCACAATGATGGATTTATTTGAAGATGTCAATCCTTGCTAGATTTATTCACTATTATGTGTCAAATTTTGAGAATCATTTTTTTGGAAGCCTTAGCATGTCCATTCCCTTGCAGGTACTAGATAGAAGAGAAATGTTGGCTGATGTGAAAATTCTCACACAATTTATCAATATCCATGTTCTTGAACTGCCCTCCATTGTTCAGTACAATAGAGGAGGGTATCCAATACATATAGATGATGTAGTTTAGGATAAACATTGACACTTGTTTTTTTGTCACCTTGATTAAAGGGATGACTTCCACCAACTTTTAGAAGTACTCTATGGCGGTGATAATAAACTTGTGCCCATTTGATGATGAAGGATGTATTTGACCAATGAGGTGAAAGGCCCATTGTTGAAACAACTAGTACATGATAAATGACAACTGTTCTCTAGCAGAACCGTGGATCAAGTTAGTGTGTAGTTGGAATTTCTTCTAGGACTTGGCATAATGAACAACATCTTTCTCCATGGTAGGCTAGTAGTATCAGACTCTTAGGAGTTTCTTGGCCAACAAGAGACCGTTCGAATGAGCTCCACAAATACCTTCATGGAATTCTTTTAGCGCGTGTTCATACTCTTCATTTTCTAGACACCTAAGGAGGGTACCGTCTAGACCTCACCTATATAAGTCATTAGAAATGATCATGTAATATGATGCATTTATTATGGGGTTTCTCTTTTCATTCCTAGATAAGTTATCAGGGATTATTTGGTCCCTTAGGTATGAGTATATCTAGTTGTATCTAGAGGAAGTATGGCCCAAATGAGACACACTATTTGGGAGTCTTAGGAATCATATGTAGGGGATGAGAGTTTTTCCACTAGGAAGTCATATAAAAATTGATGTTCATCTAGTTATAGCATAAAGGCCAGAGTATCCATGGCATTGACTACTTTATTCTCTACCCTGGGTATTTGTTGAAAGGTGATAAACACATATTACTTTTTAAGATCATCAACCATTGTTTTGTATGACATCAACTTCTCATCCTTTGTTTGGAATTGATCATTGATTTAGTTGATGATTAGCTGTGAGTCTCCATAAATGTGCAACTCCACAATCTTCCATTAAATAGCTAGCTTTAATCCATTCACAAAAGCTTTGTGCTCAGTAATGTTATTGGTGCATGGAAACATCATCTTGTAAGCTTTGGGAATTTTATATCCTTATGGAGTAATGAACAACACATTGGCACTTGACTCATGTTGGGTGAAGGATCTATCAAAGAACATCTTCCATGGGTGTTCTATCAAATGTATAATATCTTTATCAAGGAACTCAATTGATTTTCATTTGATATCTTGAAGAGGGGCATCCGCTTGGTGATCAACAATGACCTGGCCCTTGATTTCTTTCCTATCCACATATTCAATGTCTAACTCACTCAATATTATCACCCACTTTGCTAGTTTGTCTGTCAGTGTTTCTTTATTTAACAGATATTTCAATGGATCAATTTTTGTAATTAACTTAATTGAATGAGCCAACATGTAATTATTGAAATTTTGTGAAGTGAATATGATTGCTAAGAAATCTTTCTCGATGATTGTGTAATTAAGTTCATATGAAAGAATTGTTTTGTTGATATAGTAGACCGCTCTTTCTTTTCTAGTTTTATCATGTTGTGCAAGCAGAGCTCCAAGCGATGTTGTAATAGTTAATATGTATAGGAGTGGTTTCCTTGGTATAGGTGCCATTAGAATAGGTATATTAACTAAGTATTCTTTGATCTATTGGAATTTATTTTCACACCCTTCATCCCATTTGAATGTTACACCTTTATGTAATGTCTTTGTAAAGGGTTATGCCTTATCTGCTAGTTGGGAGATGAGTCTTCTGATTGATTGTAGCTTCCCTTGTAATGTTCTAATCTGACTGATATTCTTTGGTGGTTTCATCTCCATTATCATCTTCACCTTTTTTGGATTAACTTCAATGCCTTTTTATGAAACAATGTACCCTAGAAACTTTCTTGATGTTACGCCAAAAGCACATTTCTTTGGGTTCAATCTCAATTTCAACTACTCCATTCTATCAAAGATCTTCTCCAAGTCAGGCATGTGTGTTGTTCTTTTTTATGATTTATCTAATGTGTCATCCACATAATCCTCCATGTTTGTGTGTATCATATCATGGAATATACTTATCATTTCTCTTTGGTATGTTGCACCTACATTTTTAAGATGAAAAGCATGGCGTTCTGGCAGAACCTACCCCAAGCACAAGTAAAAGCTATTTTCTCTTGATCCTTAGGCACTATCTTTATTTGATTGTAACCTAATAAAGCATCCATTAAGGAATACATTTCATACCTAGTTGTGAGATCTACAATCATGTTAATATTAGGAAGTGAGAAGTTGTATTTTGAAAAGCTCTATTTAGATCCCAAAAATCTACACATACCCTAATTGAATTGTCTCATTTAGAAATAGGTACAATATTTGAGATCCATTCAGTATAATCAATAGCCCTTATAAATCCCTCTTTTAGTAATTTATCCAATTCATCCTTAACTAGTAATGTTACATGTAGATGCATTTTTATTAGTTTTGGTTTGACTATTTTTACCCCCGAAACAATGGTTAAATGATGCATGATTAAATTTGTATCAATTCAAAGCATATCTAAATAGGACCATGCAAAGTTGATATTTTTATCCATGAAAAACAATGTAAATTATTGTTCTTCTTCTTTAGATAATGATTGTGCTAGGTGTATCAACTGAGGTGATTATGTTGTTCCCAATTTGATAGGATGTGTAGGATCTATAAGTACTGAAGATCTTTCCTAGAAGTGGTCAGGTAGGATATCAAGTTTCCCATTCTTTGACACCTCTAAAAGGTTTTAACCATTCGATACATCATTTATTTTTTACTATTTATGGTTTTGACACTTCCACAATATGTTTTTCACCGCCAGACCTCTTTTTCTTTTTATTCTTTTTTTTGAGACTAAGAAACTTGATATCCTCCTCCTTGCACTCATTGCACTGGTGGAATGGGTAATTGGTTCAACAACATTTAGATAACATGCTAAGGAATTGTCATTTGAAAAGGACATTAGCTTCATAGGTTCATTTTGACTCCATTTGATGATTTTAGGGTGTAGTAAAGATAGGGACTTATAAGGTTCTAAGGATAGCATTGTGTTATCATCAAGACTTATGACCATTAGGTGAGATCTATTACATTACTCTCTGTAGAACTGTCTAGACCATGTAGCATCCTAACATCACTATTAGAGTCATTGTTAGTATTATGTGAATCTAATCCATGTAATCTAATGTTAGAACCTTGACCCTCTTCTAGTATGATTCCCCTATCTGGATCAAATACAAATCTAAGAAGAAGTATATTAGAAAATCTTGGAATTGGTCTAGTCATGACACTGAGATATTTTTCATCATTCTCAAAGTTCAAGTTGATGTTTTGAGTAAGGATTTTTGTTTTTGTAGCCCCAAAGCTTTCTCCTTGTTCCATTTGAGGTGCATATTTATTAATAATGTCAACTTCTATATCAGTTGTGGCATCAAAAAAGGAGTTCCATTCATATTCAATCAAACTTGTCCCAACAGAATGATGCATATTTAAGACATGGACAGGGTTTACTTCTTGCCCCTGGTTTGGTTGTCTTTCTCCTAGGTTACTCTCCATTCCTTGACTAAATTCATATTCATGAGAATTTTTTTGACTGTCATTAGACCTACCCAAGTATTGAGCTATAGTCATAGGAACTTCTTCATCTTCATCTAAACTATTCTCTTCTCCTTGTTGATTTTCAATTTCTTGCACACGTATTTGTATTTCAGCTTCTTGCATTGATGTTGATTGAAGTGTTGACATCTCAATTTATTGAATTAATGTGATTATTTCTCTTGGGTCAATGAAGTTAGGTAGATCAAGTATAGGAGTGATAAAAACTAACTGCCCCCAATTAGGGTGTCTTCCTCTTGTTCATTCTCTTGTTCTTGGCCTGGCTCATGTTCAAGAGAAATATTCTCATCTTGATGATGTTCAAGTTCAAGGGTAGTTTCTTGTTCTTCTTCTTCCTATAATGGTTCTTCTTGATCAAGTAAGTTTCTTAGCTAGAGTGGAATGTATGGTTCTCGTTGATAAGTAGGATTCTTTGTTTGTATGTACAATAATCTTTTAAAGGATATGTGCACAGTTTCTACTTCCTCCCCACATTCATCATTAGAATCCTCCATGTGATCAAATATGGGGCTATCTCTAGATGAAGGATCAAATTTTTGTTCATTATATCCTAGCCCTATTTTGTCTTTAGGATTTTGGAACTCTGTGTGCATTGGTTCAGTGAGCCCTTCTATGTTTTTTTCCAATAGGTCCCTTACCCTTGTATCCCATCTGTTTCATAATATTGTAGCCCTTTCCATACTTTTGTGGGTATATTTCAACATGTTTGACTTCATGATCATGTTCTTCTCCTTTGTAAAGCTATTGTGGGACAACCTTTTCTTCATTTTCCTCGACAAGAGAGACACTAGCTTTTACCATCCCCATTCCTTCATGAATTGTCAATGCCTTAGCACTGGAAGGTTGAAGTGATGATGGGGGCTTCTCATAAGACCTAGGGGATGTAGGAAGATCAACCACAAATGGTAAGGAATAAACTTGTACTTTCCCATTCCCGTATCCTTGATCTTTAGTTTCTTCTCAAAGTTTCTCATGACAGCTACTTTAGAGCTCTTAGCTTCTTGACTATGGGAGACCTCTTTGTTATGGGGTACCATGTTTTTGGCCTATTTCAAGTTGTTATAGGAGTAGGAAGAATCTATGGGTATCATAACCTCTACTATGTTGTGCAAAAACTTCAACCACTGATGGTAAGTTGAAGGGACAACCTGCATGTCATGGATCCAAGGCATGCCTAGTAAGATGTTGTAAGCTAGGGGTAAGTCCAACACTTGGCAAATGACATCCCTCTCAATAGGTCCTACTCTGATTAGAAATTGCATGCTCTAAGAATCCCAATGCTTTGACTAGATTGAATGTATAGATATTCAAACCAGCGACTCCATCTATCAAAATGTGTTTGACTCTATGCTTATGTATCAAAACCTCTATGTGCAAAGGTTGATTATGAGGGTGGTTCAACAATTTATCATCTTCCTTTGAGAAAGATAGGTAGAGAAGCAAGCTCAGATGACCTACCATTGTTTGGAATCGATCAACGTCTAGGTCTTTTGGAACTATTGTGTCAAGAAGGGCAGTTTCAATAATCTCCTTGTGTGATGGGGAGATCTTGAGAAATTCTAGAATTGAAATGTGAGCAGGGGTATGTTGTAATTGATCAACCAAGTTTTAATTCATTGTTGGAGTTGATGAGACTAATTTTTTTGATGTTGATGGTTTCATTGTTGATATAACAAGCTGTTTTGATGAAGAGGCCACTCCTTTGAGGGTAAACTTGGACCGATTTCTTGTCACAACATTAGCATATTCAAACTCTTTCTTATCCTTGATAATGATCATGTTGGCAAACTGATCACATGGCTCGAGCATATGGATTACATTGTTGCTATCAGTGTAGGTATAGTTTACCTTAGAGCCTTTGTTCTTTGATGATTCCCCTTTCTCATAAGAGGGAAGAGGTTTTTTAAAATCCTTGTGATTATTATTCGAATGAGGTCCATCAACAATGATTGTCTCATTATCAATTAATTCTTGTATCACATGCTTTAGCTTCATGCATTTTTTGGTCAAGTGACCCTTGTTTCTGTGACACTTGCAAAAAAAATTTCATTCCACCACTTAAGTTTGACTAGAGGTTCCCATGGCTTTGAGTCTGGTAATATGATGATCTTGTTAGCAAATAAGGTCTTTAATGCTGCTTCAAGTGGTTCTCCAAGAGGAGTGAAGTTACACTTAGGTTTGGGTATCCATGGCACTTTGTCCTTGTTTGCATCTTGATTATCTCTTGGAGTTGATGAGACATTTGAATTGGTCTTAGCAGACAAGATGCTAGTAAAGATATTAAAAATTGGTTCTTTGGATTTGACATTATGAATCGACCACCCCGTCATTGACCACAATTTTTGTTCTTGTTCCAATACTTGTCCTTGTCCTTGTTGTTGAGATTGTTGGAACTCTTTGAGGATTTGGTAGCTTTATATAAGGTAAGTTCACCCTTCCTCACAAGAACTTCTTCAATCCAAACAACTTTATCTACCAATTTGTCAAAAGTAGCATGCATTTGCATTTGGAGTGTGTAGTTCATTTTTCGTACCAGGTTATTGATAAAGATATCCATCTTTTCTGCATCTAGGATATCTTGTAAATATCTTTCTCCATCTTTGGAGGAATGTGACAAAAGATTCACTACTACATTCTTTGGTGGTACACAGATCCAACATGGTGATAGTGTGTAGGGTGTTATATGAGTGTTGTTGGATGAATCTTTTCATGAGTTCATCAAATGTTTGGATACCTAGTGAGAGTTTAGTGAACCATTCCATAGCTTGGCCTCCAATACTTCTAGGAAAAAGTCTCATTATGTATGTTTGTTTGTGCATAAAATCCATGCTAAGAGCACCAAATCATCTTACGTGATATTGGGAGTCACTATTTTTGTCATATTTGTCATACTTTGTAATTTCAACCTTGGGAGGAAATGGTGGCATGTATAGATTCCTGTCAAAGGGGAAAGGACATATGGCTTCGAGCAAAAATTTGTTGGAATGTTTGTCCTTTTCCTTCTTCATTTCCATGAGTTCACACCTCATGTCTTGTAGTTGTTTGTTGAGAATAGCAATAGGGGATTCCTACTTGTGTTGTATGAGTCTCTCAACATCAAAATTTTGAGGGAGTTTGATTCCCATTGAGGCACGATGCATAAAGTACTTCTCTTTGTCTAGTTGCATGAGTATTTCCATTCACTAGAAAATTTTAGCTTATTTTTTGACAAGGATTAGTCAATTTTTAGATGCCAATTGGTCCACCAAACGGCCATAACTATTGTTAATTTTTTTCATCGATTAGTCGACACCTAATACCGTCATCAAAATCACAACGTCTATGGCAGTTGAATAATTGACGAACCCATGGTCAAAATATTCACTTCAACCTGGAAGAATTATTTGCCATTCCTTTCATCTATCTGACCAATGTTGGTCGAAATTGTGAGGACTTATAGTCGAAATAGTCATCGAGTATATAGCATTCTCATCAAAATAACAAAACAATGTTGGTCAAAATTGCAATGAGCGGTGGTTGGAATAGTCATCAAGTATATAGCGTTCTCATTGATAAGTATATTCTTTTGACATTGAAAAAGCGACAACCAATTTAATTTTAATATATATATATATATATATCTCTCTCTCTCTCTATATATATATATATATATATATGTATGTATGTATGTATGTATGTATATATATATATATATATATGTATGTATATATATATATCTCTCTCTATATATATATATATCTATATATATATATATATATCTATATCTATATATATATATATCTATATATATATATAGATATATATATATATATATATATATATATATATATATATATATATATATATATCTATATATATATATAGATATATATATATATATATATCTATATATATATATATATATATATCTATATATATATATATATATATATATCTATATATATATATATATATACATACATATATATATATATACATACATATATATATATATATATATATATATATATATATACACATACATACATACATACATACATACATACATACATACATACATACATACATACATATATATATATATATATATATATATATATATATATATCAAATTAAGCATAGCAATAATATGTAATCTATTAGTAATTATTTGCATTTAATCTGCTAATTACTAATAGTTTTGTACTACACATGCAATGTGTTGTCAGTTTGAAGATAGTCTATGCCATGTGTGATGGTTAAGTAATGGGAAAGTTATGATGATTTAATTGTAGAACTACTAGTCCCTTGAAATGTTCAATATTTCTAAAGTGCTTCAAAAGGCTTAAACTCACCATGACTCTTCACCAATACACTCCCTATCCCACCATCCACACCCATCCACTCATGTCAAGATCTTGTCCAAAATCATGTTGAAATATCCATTGACCTAAATCAAGATCCTTCGCTCTCACTTCCTTCATTACATAATCACTTTTGGAGTATATTCTAAAGTCCTTGAATCCAAGAAAATGTAAGTCAATAACACCAAATATATCACTTGAACTCACCAAGACTCTTCACAAGACTTCTAAGTGATATATTTCATGTTATTGACTTAAATTTGCTTGGATTCACAAGATCTTGACATGAGTGGATGGGTGTGGATGGTGGGATGGGGGGTGTATTGGTCAATGTGATCTTCTCGTGAAGACACAATCTATTGTTTATATTATTAAACTCTCTATTCAATGCAACATTGATAGGAAAAGCATTCATTGATTGGTATTATAAGTTTTGATAATTCCACGTACTAATTTTTTTGTTTTGAAGTCTTAAAATGAAATAATTTAAGTCCTTTTATTGTTTTGAAGTCTTAAAGATGTGAAACCCTGTGAATACCCATAGTACTTGCAGTCACAGGTCTAACACGGGCCACTTAATTGCCAAATAACTCATCACCAAGTTTTCTAAAAACTTGTGATTTTTCTAGAAAAAATCCCTCTTACATGGGGTTTTAGCTTTTATTTTTCACACTTCCGTGATATTCAACCACTTAATCAATATTTTTTTACAATGAAACAAAAAGTAGCATCAATTTTACCTTGAACTTAGTTGATGAGGAAACAAAGAGCCCACCCTTAGTTGACTAGTTGCTTTGTATCTCTAGAAATTGAACACCATTAGAAGTGAAAATTCACGGGCCACTACTAATGGTGTTCATGCCACTTCTAATGGTGATGTGAACACCATTAGAAGTGCAAAGATTAGGGTTTCAAACCTGTGATAAATGAAAACAATTTGAAAAATAAATTAAAAAAATGTACCCTTCATTAAGAAAATGCCAAAAAAATCAAATCTCTTACCAAGGCTGCAAGGAAATGGTTGAAATTGAATGCCTATTCCTCTTGATGCTTGCTCAAATTTGAGAATAGTAAGGAGATGCCAGAACTTACAGGCTAGATGCATATAAGGGGTTTCGACATACATCTTCCCTCCTTATATCACCTCCTTCAACACTCCTTTTCTCACAGACTATGCCAAAATGAAATACAATGAAATGTGTCGATAGGCAGGATATATGTATAAAATTTGACTTTTTTTTTTTACTTCTATTCCCATGTTGGTCATAATTACGACCACTCTTTAGGGTCATAATTCCAACCAACAAGGGAATAGAAGTAAAAAAAATCAAATTTTTCTTCTATAAACCGACCATGGAAAATCATTTTATAACTTGGTCAGAAATGTTGGTCTAAAAAGTGGGTCAAATGTACTAGTGATCATCTCCTAAAAAAATGTGTCATGTTGACACCTTCAGATTTCTTCCTCATTGGGCTTTTCATCCTCGAAAGAAGTATTGCTGTGATGGCTCTGATGACTCTAACTAGATACCTAATTATATGTTAACATGTTTGATTCAATGAGATGATCAGTGGTAAATGACTAATATTGATGACTTGAAATTGATGTAGGGGTATTGATTGTTGTGTAGAGGATTGGTTTTGAATTAGTCTTCTTTGTATATTTTTATTCCCAACATGATGAGGGTCCCAGAGATGAAGTATCTATAGTCTTTCCTTTTAAATCGGGATCAGTCTTTTGATGATGATTCTTGGTTTGTACTAGCATGAAAGATCAATGTGACTGAGATTTAGATGTAACTAGGTTGATTAGGTCAATACCTGGGTAGAAAAGTGATGACTTGTCTCAAAGGATTGATGAAAGATGACGTTTGAAGATTGATTGGGCTTGATGATGAACTTGGTACAAGGTGTCGAAGTAAAGGCTTGATGGCCTGAAAGGTGACACTTGCGATCAAGTTGACTAGGATTGATTGATAGATTGAGACTAAAACAAGTTGAGCACTCAATAAGCCAAGATGAAGGACCAATGGACCAAAATTCACAATGGCGAGGGTACATGATCGATTTGTCACAACCAAATTAGGATAGGTTCAACTAGATGACTGGACTGAAGGTCAAATGATGATGTCACAAGTCAAAATCTTATTTTGGAGATCAAACAACAAAAGGCTCATACAATAGTAGGTAGCATTTGTACAATAATTCTCAACAGCTGATAAAAAATGGACGCGGCTATCCTCCCGAAAGAATGCACCATGGTATAGAAATTGGACATTGTCACATACATAGAACCCATATAAAGCCATGTTATCCCCGACAAGAAAGGACAGAAGTCTGCTTAGTTTTTTTCCATTTTTGAGTGATGATGAGACGTGTAGTAAAGTACGTGAAAGGTGAATTAGACCAAAAAAAATGAAACCGGTCAGTCCAATACATTGAAAAATCGAACTACATAAGGAGACAGTAACCGTGTGAAGGAGACTGTGAAGAAAGGACATAAAAGAGATAGTTAAGTGTGGCGTAAAATGTTAGGGAGGGGTTACTGCATCTGCTAGCGATGAGAGGACAATGTTAGCGACTGTTGCATTTACAGTCAAGTGTGGCGTAAAATGTTAGGGAGGGGTTATTGCGTCTGCTAGTGGTGACAGGACAATGTTAGTGACTGTTGCATTTACAGTCAAGTGTGGCTTAAAATGTTAGGGTTTAATGCATCTGCTAGTAGTGACAGGACAATGTTAGTGACAGTTGCATTTACATTCAAGTGTGGCTTAAAATGTTAGGGTTTACTACGTCTGCTAGCGGTGAGAGGACAATGTTAGCGACTGTTGCATTTAGAGTCAAGTGTGGCGTAAAATGTTAGGGGTTACTACGTCTGCTAGTGGTGAGAGGATAATGTTAGTGACAGTGGGTATTTACAGTTAATTGTGGCATAAAATGTTAGGGGTTACTGCGTCTGCTAGCGGTTAGAGGACAATGTTAGCAATAGTTGCATTTACAGTTAAGTGTGGCATAAAATGTTAGGGGTTACCGCGTCTGCTAGTGGTGACAGGACCGGTTAGTATCAACTTCATTTTATGACGAGAGATAAAGTAAAGTTTTGTGGCCTTGATACCATATCGACGGTTGTTGCATGATTTGAAGGCCAGGAAAGATTCCTTGCGATCATATGACAGTCATTGGATCTTTCTTTCAGTGATGATAGCTTAATAAATAGATTAAATGGATGGACTGGCCCCACTTAATTTCCACATCAGCAAATAACTTTGACCAATAAAAAATGCCCATGTGTATACAGCTGGCACCGGTGGCAGCGGGCCCACCATTTAGAGGCACATGTGAGTAAAGTCATATCGATGGTTGTCGCATGATCGGAAGGCCCCAAAAGATACCTTGTGGTCATATGACAATCGTTAGATCTTTGTAGAGTTGTCAGTCCGACAGTATCCATAGATACTGGGCCCCTATGCGCTGGCTTGAAAACCCAGATCCACGGTTAACACATGACTGCAAGGACTTAAAAGATACCATGCGGACATATGACAATAGTTGATCAACATTAGATTCAGATTTCACATACGATGGTGAAACTATATGAATGAAATCAAGTGTTGAAGACTTAGGAATATTTTTGAAATCTGAAAACACCTGATGTTTTTGAAATCGCACTTGCACACTTAAGATAGCGATGGTCGAAAACATAAAACATTTTTCCAATTTGGCACCCACGCACATAACATTTCATCCTACAAGTGGGGCCGACTTCACAAAAATTACTTGATTTTTTTTACCGCACACTTGCGCACCTAAAATGGAAACTACATAACAGACAATGTTTTCAAAATTGCACTTGAGCACTTAAGATAGCGATGGTCGAAAACACATAACATTTTTCCAATTTGGCACTTGCACACATAACATTTCGGCACTGGCTATCCTCCCGACAAAATGCACCTACAGATGAATTTTTTTTTTCTAGATTTATGAAAACACAGTGATTTGTTTTCAAATTTTTTTTGGTGTTTTCGATTCAGAATCTACTGATCATGAAGAACAAAGCCTAAAAATTCATAAAAATCCATGGTGTTTTCAGATTTTTCACATTTGTACGGCGGTGTATTTTGTCAGGAGGATAACATTTCAGCCTACAAGTGGGGCCGACTTCACAAAAATTACTTGATGTTTTTGACCACACACTTGCGCACCTAAAATGGAAACTACATAACAGATAATGTTTTCAAAATCATACTTGACCACTTAAGATAGCGATGGTCAAAAACACATAACATTTTGGACGCGGCTATCCTCCCGAAGGAATGCACCGCAGTACATATTTAAAAAATCTGAAAACACCATGGAATTTCCTAAAAATTTCAAGATCTGTTCTTCATCATAAGCATGTTCTGGATTGAAAACAACCCAAAATTTTTGGAAAAAAACACTGTTTATTTTCGGATTTGGAAAAAAAATAATTCAATATAAGGTGCATTCTATCGGGAGGATAGCCACCACCTAACATTTTTCCAAATTGGCCCCTGCGCACATAACATTTCATCCTACAAGTGGGGCCGACTACACAAAAATTACTTGATGTTTTTGACCACAAACCTGCACACCTTAATGGAAACTACATAACAGTTTTGACAATCATGCTTGCGCATGTGTGATTGTGATTGTCGAAAACACAACATTTTCCAATTTCGCACTTGCCGACATAACATTTTATCGTACAAGTGGGAGCAACTTCACAAAAATTACTTGATGGTTTTGACCGTGCACTTGGTTGGAATTAACCTAGAATAGGAAAATGGGAATTGGTGAATTGGTATAAGCTAATTCTAATTTTGGTCCAAAATGAGAATTTAACCAATTCGTCTCTCAAACTGGAATTGGTTGAATGCTAATTTTGGACCAAAATTAGAATTAACTTATACCAGTTGACCAATTCTCATTGTATTATTCCAGGTTTATTCTAGCAACCAAACGGTTGGAAAGTACAGGACACTTTCCACAATCCAAATTGCGCAGTTGTGATAGAGATAGTCGAAAACACATAACATTTTCCAATTTCACACCTATGCACAAAACATTTCATCATACAAGTGGGACCAACTTAAAAAAAATTACTCAATGTTTTTGATCGTGCAGTTGTGCACCTACAATGGAAAATACATAACAGTTTCAACAATCGCACTTGTGCACTTATGATAGCAGTTGTCAAAAATACGTAACACTTTCCAATTTCGCACCTGCGCACATAACATCTCATCCTAAAAGTGGGACCGACTTCATAAAAATTACTTGATGGTTTTGATTGTGCACTTTGTTGGAATTAACCTCAGAAAGGAAAACTGGAATTGTTGAATTGGTATAAAAGCTAATTGTAATTTTGGTCCAAAATGAGCATTCAACCAATTTCTCTATGAAACTAGAATTGGTTGAATGCTCATTTTGGACCAAAATTAGAATTAAGTTATACCAATTTACTAATTCTCATTTTCCCTATTGCAGGTTTATTGCATTAACCAAACAGTTTCAACAATCAGAATTTTGCACTTGTGATAGCGATTATCGAAAACACATAGCATTTTCAAATTGCGCACCCGCACACATAACATTTCATTGTACAAGTGGGACCAACTTCATAAAAATTACTTGATGTATTGGATCGCAGACTTGCACAGCCATAATGGAAAATACATAACAGTTTCAACAACGACACATGTGATAGCGATTGTCAAAAATACACAACATTTTCTAATGTCGCACCTGTGGACATAACATTTCATCGTACAAGGGGGACCGACTTCAAAAAAATTACTGGATGTTTTTGATCATGCACTTGCGCACCTCCAATGGAAAATACATAACAGTTTCAACAATCGCAGTTGTGCACTTATGATAGCAGTTGTCGAAAATGCATAACACTTTCCCATTTCGCACTTGTGCACATAACATTTCATCGTACAAGTGGGACCGACTTCACAAAAATTACTTGATGGTTTTGATTGCGCACTTCATTGTAATTAACCTCGAAAAGAAAAATGGGAATTGCTGAATTGGTATAAAAGCTAATTCTAAATTTGGTCCAAAATGAGCATTCAACCAATTCCTCTATGAAACTAGAATTGGTTGAATGCTCATTTTGGACCAAAATTAGAATTAAGTTATACCAATTTACTAATTCTCATTTTCCTATTGTAGGTTTATTGCAGCAACCAAATAGTTTCAACAATCGCAATTGTGCACTTGTGATAGCGATTGTCCAAAACAAATAGCATTTTCAAATTGCACACCTGCACACATAACATTTCATTATACAATTGGGACCGACCTCATAAAAATTACTTGATGTATTTGATCGTAGACTTGCACAGCCACAATGGAAAATACATAACAGTTTCAACAATGGCACATGTGATAGCGATTGTCAAAAATACATAACATTTTCCAATGTCGCACCTGCGGACATAACGCTTCATCGTACAAGTGGAACCGACTTCACAAAAATTACTTGATGGTTATGATCACGCACTTTTTTGGAATTAACTTGGAATAGGAAAATGGGAAATGGGGAATTACTATAAGGTAATTCTAATTTTGGTCCAAAATGAGCATTCAACCAATTGATTTCTGAAAGTGGAATTGCTTAAATGGTCATTTTCGACCAAAATTAGAATTAACTTATACCAATTCACGAATGCTCATTGTCTTATTCTAGGTTTATTCGAGCAACCAAACGGTTGGAAAATACATAACACTTTCCACAATGGCAATTGCACAGTTATTATAGTGATTATTGCAAACACATAACATTTTCCAATTATAGACCTGCGCACAAAACATTTCAGCCTACAAGTCATACCAACATCAAAAAAATAACTCAATATTTTTTATCGTGCACTTTTGCACCTACAATGGAAAATACATAACAGTTACCACAATCGCACTTGCACACTTGTGATAGCTATTATCGAAAATGCATAACATTTTCCAATTTCACACCTGTGCACATAACATTTCATCCTATAAGTGGGACTGACTTCACAAAAATTACTTGATGGTTTTGATTGTGCACTTTGTCGGAATTAACCTGGAATAGGAAAATGAAAAATGGTGAATTGGTATAAAAGCTAATTCTAATTTAAGTCCAAAATGAGTATTGAACCAATTCGTCTTTGAAACTGGAATTGGTTTAATGCTTATATTGGACCAAAATTAGAATTAACTTATACCAATTCACAAATTGTCATTGTCTTATTCCAGGTTTATTCCAGCAACAAAAGTGTTGGAAAATACAAAACACTTTCCACAATCGCAATTGTGCAGTTGTGATAGCGACTATCGAAAAGACATAGCATTTTCCCATGTCACACCTATGCACAAAACATTTAATCCTACAAGTGGGATGGACTTCAAAAAAATTACTCAATGTTTTTTATCATGCACTTGCGCACCTACAATGCAAAATATATAACAGTTTCAATAATCGCACTTGCGCAGTTGTGATATGATTATCGAAAATGCATAACATTTTTCAATTTCACACATGCACACATAACATTTCATAGTACAAGTGGGACCGACTTCACAAAAATTACTTCATGAGTGACCCCTTAGGCTGTTTGGTCTCGTCAATACATCATTAAAAAAATTAACCGGGTCCAATTGCTAGTTATAAAGACTAGCTTAGCAAAAATGGCTCCTTAAATTGGGTTTGGCCCGTAAAAGTTGAAATCTAATTGTTCCTTTTTCTATTTGTGTTGAGAACAACGGCAAGCACCCGAGAATACATGAATCTCTTCTGATTGGCATGACTAGTGTACTTTGCCACTCGTAGCTAAGTTGTTCTTTTCTCTCATTTCTACGGCGATGTGCAGACTCTTTCCATGACTCATTTATGTTGTTTGTATTGGAAATGGTGAGGCTCGGATTGCATTTATGTTCAAAATGTCAGTTGTTCAACTGCTTTTCTACACACAGCGTGATCGAAATTGTGCGAATACACATCTACATTTGAAAATACATAATAGTTTCAACAAACTCATAACGTACTTGTGATAGCGATTGTCGAAAATACATAACATTTTCAAATTTCAGACCTGCTCATTTGGAGGAAAATTAGAATTAACTTATACCAATTCAGCAATTCTCATGTTCCTATTACTGGTTTATTGTAGCAACCAAAGGGGTTGGAAAATACATAACAGTTTCAACAATCATACTTGTGCACTTTTGATAGCGATTGTCAAAAATACATAACATTTTCTAATTTGACACCTGTGCACGGAACATTCCATCCTACAAGTAGGATGAACTTCAGAAAAATTACTTCATGTTTTTTTATCGCGCACTATGTTCATATTAACCTGGAATAGGAAAACGAGAATTGGGGAATTGGTATAAGCTAGCAGACACAGCTATCCTCCCGACAAAATGCACCGCCGTACAAATGTGAAAAATCTGAAACACTATGGATTTTTATGAAATTTTCAGGCTTTGTTCTTCATGGTCTGTAGATTCTAAATTGAAAACACCAAAAAAAATTGGAAAACAAATCACTATGTTTCTGTAAATCTAGAGAAAAAAAAATTTGTTTGTAGGTGCATTTTGTCGGGAGGATAGCTAGCGCCTAAGCTAATTCTAATTTTTGTCCAAAACAAGCATTCAACCAATTCCTATCAAAACCTGGGATTGGTTGAATGCTCATTTTAGACCAAAATTAGAATTAACTTATACCAATGCACTAATTCTCATTTTCATATTCCACGTTTATTCTAGCAACCAAACGGATTGGAAAATACATAATAGTTTCAACAATCGCACTTGCACACTTCCAATAGCGATTGTCAAAAATATATAACATTTTGCAAGTCTGCACCTATGCACATATCATTTCATCCTTACAAGTGGGACCGAGTTCATAGAACTTGATGGTTTTTATCGCGCATATGTGCACCTATATTGGAAAATACATAATAGTTTGAAGAAATGCATTGCGTAATCATCATCGTGATTGTGGAAAATACATAACATTTTCCAATTTTGGACCTGCCCACATAACAATTCATCCTACAGCTGGGACCGACTGCACAGAAATTACTTGATGGTTTTGTTTGCGCACTTTCTTGGAACAAACTTGAAATAAGAATGCGGGAATTGGTGAATTGGTATAAGCTTATTCTTATTTTGGTGGAAAATGAGCATTCATCAAATTCCTCTCTGAACCTGGGATTGGTTGAAAGCTCATTTTGGACCAAAATTAGAATTAACTTTTACCAATTCACCAATTCTCATTTTCGTAATCTAGGATGATTCCAACAACGAAACGGTTGGAAAATACATAACAGTTTCAATAATTGCACTTGTGCGCATGCGATAGTAATTATGGAAACACATAAAATTTCCCAATTTCACACATACGTACATAATATTTCATCCTACAAGTGGAAACAACTTCAAAAAAATTAGTTGATATTTTTGTTCGCACCCTTGCGCACCTAAAATTGAAAAGTGGGGAAAATACATAACAGTTTCGGGAATGTACCTGTCATAGAAATTTTTGAAACACAACATTTTCTAATTTCATACAAATGCACATAACATTTCATCCTACAAGTGGAAGCGACTTCACCAAAATTACTAGATGTTTTTGTTCGCGCCCTTGGGCACCTAAAATGGAAATGTTGGGGAAAATACATAACAGTTTCGGGAATGTACCTGTGATAGCAATTTTTGAAACACATAACATTATGTAATTTCACACACATGTACATAACATTTCATCCTACAAGTGGAAGCGAGTTCACCAAAATTACTTGATGTTTTTGTTCTCGCCCTTGCGCACCTAAAATGGAAAAGTTGGGGAAAATACATAACAGTTTTAGGAATATACCTGTGATAGCAATTTTTGAAACACCACATTTTCTAATTTCGCACACACGTACATAATATTTCCTTCTACAAGTGGAAGTGACTTCACCAAAATTACTTGATGTTTTTATTTCCGCCCTTGTGCAACTAAAATGGAAAAGTTGGGGAAAATACATAACAGTTTCAGAAATGTACCTGAACAGTTCGGCATCAAATGAGCAATGGAAAGACTGCCAAAAAGGAGAAGAGAATGAATTGAGGACTGGCATGAATTAATGGCATTAATGATGACCAACTCACTCCACTTTGGCTTGTCCTTTCCCGTCGAAGTTAATGGGAAGTTTATTAAGTTACGGCCTTTGTTTTGAATGAAAACCCCCGATGTTTACGATCTCGATAGTTCATAATATGCCAAAATGTCAAAAACTCTCGATGTTTTTTGCCTCGTTATCTTTGTTATGAATGAAAACCTTGGATGTTTTCAATCTCGATAGTTCAGAATATGCCAAAATGTCGAAAACTCTCAATTCTTTTTTTCTTCTCGTTATCTTTTATTCTGAATGAAAACCCTAGATGTTTTTGATCTCGTCGCATCTACGCACTTATTCCCCGATGGTCAGCATTTCCTTTCCTTGCTGCTGCGACTAGTTTATGGGACCATACTCCAAGGAGGCTTTCAACCAACAGAGGATCAGATGGTTGTTGCATGTTCACAAGGGATTTCTTCAGACCTTGCGATCATGCGACAACCGTTGATTTTGTTTTATTGCCTAAGGTGACCTGGCAGGTGTGGTAGCCCGAAGTATTCAAGCGGGTGGCAAATGACATATGATCTATGGTTGTCGCATGATCGTAAGGAATATTCTTCTCCTTTGCGATCAAGCGACTTCCATTCGATTTAGGCCAGTTGTGTCGTGGGACCGAGTGTTGTCAGAAGTTGCTAAGGTGTTCATTTCTCATTGGTCCTCATACTGGCGACTGCAGCATTCTCATTGTCGCTTGCTTCGTGGTGGTCTTCATGAAACATCTAGTGAATCAGTGGGTGACTTATTTCCTTTGGTTGCCAGATCTCCAATTTCCCCCACGGTTAAGTCCAAACAAGTAGCGACTCAGTGAGCGGATTAGGTCGTGTAATCTCTAGATTTTTGGTGGACCCGTGTGTTAGTGGGGTCCCCAGTTCAAAAGGATCAATGACTGGCGCATGAGCAGAAGGAATATTCAGGAGTTATGAGATCATGTGCTTGCTGTCCGATTGGAACCTTGGTTGTAGTGGGTCCGTTGTCAAAGGAGTTGCCGAGGTGTTGCTGATAAAGTAGTCGAGAGAGAATAAAAGATTAACAAGTCACAAGTCTAGGCCAGAGCTTTTCAAGTCGCGTAGTCGCCGCATAACTTAAAAGTGGAAAGTTGAAGTGGGTTGAAGCTGGTAATATGCCGACGTGCTAAAATTTCATTGGGTGAAGTGTGCCGAGGTGGATTTTGACTTTTTCAAGGAGTTTTGCGACTGTTTCAAGGATAATGTGGACCGTTCGTCTGCAGGGAAGTTAAGGAGATCGATGGTTGTGTTTTAAATCTAGACCTGGTAGCCATTATTGTTCAAATCTAAATATCTCTAAAAGGTTTTTGCCAGTGTAGATGATTGCCTTATTCATTGGAAAGATGGGAACGAATCACAGATTCATAGCCATAAAAAGCATGATGGCATGGAAAATGGGATAGCCACATGGATGAAAAGTTAAGTACGCATGTCTGAAACAAATCGCAGATTCTTAGTCATGCAAATTTAAGAGGCCTAAATGTTAAGTGTGCATGTCTGAAAAAAATGTAAACTGCACTTGTGCAAAATGGGTAACCGTTCTTTATTTCAAAAATCGCGTATGCATGATAGCACATCAGACCTCCGCAATCACATTTCCCGTCCTTTCCTAATTACTATCACTGACACCGACTTTATAGCAAATACTTGACATTTTTGAAGGCTGACTTGCACAATTAAATAATGATCGAAAACCCATAACACTTTCGTACTGTTGAGATGACTCATCTTTAAAGCAAATACTTGATGTTTTTGAACGTGGACTTGTGTAATTAATATTCAAACTGAAAACCCATAACACTTTTGTACCACTGAGATGACTATCTTTAAAGCAAATACCTGATGTTTTTGAATGCAGACTTGCATAATTAATATTCGGATCGAAAACCCATAACACTTTCATTTCAGTGAGATGACTCGTCTTTAAAGAAAATACTTGATGTTTTTGTTCACGGACTTGCGTAATTAATATTTGAATCAAAAACCCATAACACTTTCATTCTGGTGAGTTGACCTAACATTTCCTCCTACAAGTGGAAGTGATTTCCCCAAAATTACTTGATATTTTTGTTCATGGCCTTGTGCAACTAAAATGGAAAAGTTGGGGAAAATACATAATAGTTTTGGAAATGTACTTGAACAACTGTTTCAAATGAGCAATGGAAAGACCACCAAAAAGGACGAGAAAATGAATTGAGGACCAGGATGAATTAATGGCATTAATGACGACCAACTCACTCCACTTTGGCTTGTCCTTTCCCGTCGAAGTTAATGGGAAGTTTATTAAGTAAGTTACGACCTTTAGTTACTTCATTCCCTTTCCTTAATAACTTTGTTCGTTTGAAAGTATTCTGTGTTTGAGGGATTTCTTTGAACAATGGGAGACGACAAACACTGTGTAATTTTGGGGAAGATTTCGATCGCAAATACAGAAGGATTTAACGTTTTGGGTCTAGAATAACAAAGAAGACAGGTGTGTTTTATATTTACAACTTTAAAAACAACATTTATAGATGGCTTTCTATTTATTAGTATTTGTGTTAATTTTGTTTTGGGTTATAGCTTACAGTAGTTTCTGTCAATAGTTTAAAAAAATACACTTTTTTTTTTTTTTTTTTTTTTTTGTGTCAAAGGCCTAAATGTTCGAATATACACAGTAGTTTCGATCTTTAGTGAGTCATAGAAAAACCAAAATCATTTTGAATGGGGAATACAGAGAATAGCGCGTAGCCCCGTGCACCAGCGTTTGGATGCCAACATAGGTAAGTAGCGAAAAGCTGAGATTTCTCGTATCGGCAGAACATTTCCCATTGCAAAAACCCAATTTTTCGCAAAACAAGAATATTGTTAGCTCTAGTTATCATGGTGATAATGCCCAACAAAATGTTTGGAATCTATCTCACTGAAGAAAATGCGATTTGAATAGCTCAAAGAGAGAATAGCCAAAGAGAGAATAGCCCACACCTGCGCAGTAACCCTTTTGTCCATCTCGAGAAATATGGCAGAAATATTAGGATTCAAAAATGGCAGTTACAGCTAATTAAACCTTAAACATGAGAAACATATATTGAATCACGGATGCGTGATTTAATAAAGTAGCGTTTGATGTTGACAAATATTACCACCCATTAAACCTTAAATCGTTAGTAACATAGGTAAGTGGTAGTCACAGTAGCGAAAATGGAGAAAATAGTGTGTAATTTGTCACAGCGAAGAGGCTAGCTATGCCGATTGCACAATGTCATGATGTTTACCATTCTCTTGACAAGTGCAAAAATCCCAGAAGACTTTATTCAGGGGTATAGAAAAAGTTAGATATATCCTAGAAGACTTTACTCAACTGTTCACTGTAAGGTTTTTGACCCCTCACGATGGCCTGTTTTATACCGATAAATGCTTGAGAAGTGTGAAAATCCCAGAAGACTTTATTCGGGGGTATAGCCAACGGTTAGCCGGTCAACTTTAAAACACAGCCATCGATTCATTGTCCTCCCGAAACATCGGCAGCCCCTAGAGGAATCATGGTTTACATTTTATGCTTAGTCGGAAGATCGCAAGACACCTTACTAAGCATTGCGATCATGCGACCACCATCTCTTAGCCATGCAGTCATCGGTCCAAACCTCCTTTGAAAAGTCTTCGGCCACATCACCAGTCAGCAACCAATCAAAATTGAGGACCTCAGCAATATTGGCACCGCGGACCCACCTTTTAGCATTTAAACTTGATCGCAAGGTCAGGCGGTTAGTCGCATGATCGCAAGGCTTGAAAGAGGGCTATGAGATCATGTGACAGACCATGAACTCGGGAGAAAATAGGTCCCGCCGACAACTGGCACACATTATCATCCATCTCGAGCAATGAGAAATAGGCACCTCGAATCTATCTGGCAAAGGACCCACCACCTGGACTCACCTTTTCAATCGGACGGTTGTCGTTAAAGCGGACATCACAAACATCGTGCAACTCCCTTAACCGAAACAATGACAGCCACCAACCAGTTGCAGTAGCGCAGATAGGAAATGCCAACAAGAGGGAAGAAGTGCGAGGTTAACTACACCGAAAAATCGTGAGAAAGTAGGTCCCACCAACTGATCGCAGTAGCGAAGATAGGAAATGCCAACAAAAGGGAAGTGTGAGGTCGAAAACATCCAAGGTTTTCAACATTTTGGCATAGTAAGTTCACTGTGATATTGCTATCAGGATTCAACTGTGTAGTTTTTGGAGTCAAACTCATTGACCCATGATTCATGAGCAGTGGTTCAACATGAACCCATCTTTCATGAGAATGAATGTAACACTTAGCACTCATTGGATCTAGGTGATGCTCATAGAGGTGAAGCACCGGGACTTCCTAGGAGGTCACCCATCCCAGTACTACTCTAGCTTGAGCTCGCTTAACTACGGAGTTTCCTCCATGGTTAAACCCACTCTACGTGCATCCTCATTTGCAAAACCTTCATCAAGTGTTGTGCCTTTTGAACCATTAATTATAAAGCCCATTAAGCTCATCAATTGATAAGAAGGAGATATTTTCCACAGCAAGTCAAATTGTGAATATTTTCACAATTTGACTTGCTATGGAAAATATCTCCTACTTATCAATATTAAGAACTATTTCCTGCAGACCCTAGAACTTGAATATCTCCCTGGGTTTTGCGATTCAGCACGTGCAATCTGAATTGGAGCTTAGTGAGACATTGAAGAACATGGGGCTAAAAGTGCAAGCCATAAAACCTTGTGGATTTTCTTCACAAGTTAAAACTAGGTTTGCAGGCTGGGTAGAGACAACCTCAGAATTTGTAGGGAAGAGGCCATTTTCAAAGGATTTTTGCTATGATTGGAATATGGCCCAACACGCGTATTCACGCACTTAAAATTTTTTGCATCTTAAGTTGAATTGCCTATGCGACAACCAATGAGTGTACAAAACGTATGGAAGACAAAAAAAAAGTCAATAAACCCTTTTTTTTATCGGATTTGCCAAAACAGTGTTTGTGCAAATTTTGTGAAAATGGTGTCTATTTTTGTCTTTTTTTGAAATTTTGTCAACGTTGCATTTTGTAAGGAGCTTAGACGTGTCTGTGATGTTCTTTGAGAACCCCTTAATGTTGTCAATGAACCACATAATTTGTTTGTTGATAGTTTTTTATTAGCAGTTTGTGGTGATGGGGAGAAAATGCAAGTGGCATCTGCTTGCGCAACTTGAAGTGCAAGATTGAGGTGGTGGTGTGCATCCTTTCTCATCTAATGAAATTGATTGGAGTCCAATTGGTGTAGAAGATGATGAGGTGACCGACTTGTGTGCATCAATTCCAGTCCACAGAATTGAGGCTTTTGTCGCAGGGTAGTCAAAGAGGGAAGGCATGGAATGTGCATTTGTTCGTGTCAAGCATATAGAGCACATGCATGAAGAGTACAGAGAAAACACAACCAAGATATATTCTGTGTGAGTAGAAAGAATCATCATTATATTCGTGATTCCAAAGTGTCACAATTCATTTATGGTTAACAGCAAGACTTTCTTTATGTGCAGTTATTGGTGTTTGTTTGGGCTAGATGACAAGAGGAAAAATGCACCGGCAAAGAAACACATTCGTCACTTTATAAAGAAAAGGGGTTGTCAGTGCCACTTCAATGTTAAGGTTATGTTTGGTAGACCAGACATGGTTATTTTGAGTTTCACTGAAATGTTTCACGTAGATGCGGATGGTAGAGAATGTCATGGTGTAAATGATCTGAGCAAGGAGCCATGGTCTGAGTTTGCGCCTCACCTTTCTGTGGAATGCAAGGCTTACATAGAGGACCTATTGGCAATGGATGTCAGTGTGGATGCTGTCATGGACAGACACCTAAGCGATCCATATTTTTTGGGTATGTTGCAAAGGAGAGATACCTTCCTGACACAGAAAGATGTAATGAATGCATGGAGAAGAGTGAACTCCAGTTGAGCCCAAAGACATGTTCATGACCCCACTAGTATCCTGAAATGGAAACAATTGGATCAGAATAATTTCTTTTATTGGCAGCAACCACAGAATGACAGGACACCTTTTATTATGGGCATTCAAACCCCATGGATGCTTGATATGATGATTCAACACTCGCACAATTCTATTATCTCCATGGATTCCACATTTTCCACCAAAAAATATGGGGTGAGACATCTATAATCATGCTTGCATTGAGTACTAAAAAAGTATTTTCTATTTGTTATACGTCATTAATAATAGTGCAGTCATCGTCGTTGTATTTACCACGTGTAGTATCAGCTTTACTCGTTGGTCATGTTTGACAAGCAACAGTCTGGGGTTCCTATCGCATGGGTTGTGTCCTCCCGTAACATGATCGAGGACATTGAAGGGTGGCTATCTGTGATATGTCAACGAGGAAAGGAGGCTAGAAATGTGTGGACGGTGAATGCTTTCTTGACTGACGATGCAAATGCTGAGATACAGGCCATTCAGTAAGTTCATCCATCTCTTAGTTTGAGAACCCATTTCAAGTGGCATTTCAACTCCATATGGAATTATGTTTACCTAGTTTCATTTTTGATCACTAACCCCAGTCATGCTCCTATTCACGTGCATCAGGGCATCTTTTCAATGTCATGTCATTCTATGCACTTGGCATGTGCGTCGTGCATGGCTGAAGAATGTGCAGAAGTATGCATCCAAAGATCGAGTGAAGGCAATGTTTCAACGGCTCAGCACGATAATGATGACAATGGGTGAGAGTGAGGAAATCACTCGCAGGTTATTACAAGAATTTTTTGATGAGTTTTCTGATCAGCCGCAATTTCTAGACTATTTGTATAGGACATAGTATCAAGGGGATAGCCGTGTAGGTAAGAGATCTCTGTCTTTTTGTGCAAGTGTTTTGTATTTTGCAACACTTGTTCTGTTAAGTACAATGCATTTCCTTTAAAGCTAGTTAGCTGTTGTACATGCAAAAATGTGGGGAAAAAGCTCCAGACTCTTCCCACATGCAAATCAAGACACAAATGCCGCCATAGAATCATACCATTGCACGTTGAAGATGCGGCACCTTTGTGACCGTCAAAAGAAATGTACATGTCAGATGGATCATTTATACTTCACCCTCATTTACAAGATGGAACCATTCTACAGGCAAAAGGAGAATTTACAAGATGCTGGTTTCATCAGGAACTATAGGGTGCAAAGTTTGGAGAAAAGTATAGAGAAGGCAAATCCAATTCCCGATGATGATTTCTTTCTTGATGAAAGTAGACCGGGATTCTACTTTGTGAGAAGCCATACATCATGTAATTTTCATTTGGTCAGACCTTCTGGTGATAACCTTTATGTGTGTGATTGTCCTTGGGCGCTACAGGGGAATACATGCAAGCACGCATTGAAGGTTTCAGCCATGACTACGGGAGGCATTAGTGGCAAGTGAATGTTTTGTGGCAATTTACTCTTTATTCGAATGATGTAATTTTTCTATGGATTTCTACATTCATCGATTGCCTGTAAAAAGAATTTTTGAATGCAGGTGATATCCAGATAGAGAATGATTTTGTCACATCACACACGGACAATTCTCCACCTCATATGGGCATTGAGAATGCATGCCAGGGCGCATGCACTTCAGAGTGCCCTGAAAGCATACTTGATGTTCAATCACTTCTCCAGACAATGGATTAGTGGAATGAATCGATCTGGTTGTTGAAGTTAGTGATGAAAAAAAAGCCACAGACACATGAATAATCGAAAGCATTCTTAGAATGTGTCAGCCGCTTTCTCATTGATCTAGACCAGTCCGGGGCCATGCCATTCAGCCTGACTCCCAACATAGATCCATTGTCAATGAGCATAGTTCAGATGCGTCCATGGTTTAGTGCAAGTAGGGTTCCCATCCCTCCAAGGTGACAACACACACATGGTTCTAACCATGACCAATTCAGTGATGTTTTCCCTTCACAGTCATTTGTGTTTCCCATGAATGGTACGAGGGGGAGGTCCAAGAAGGATCCCTTGCATTTTGAAGAACACGATGGGCACGCTTCATCTACTTCAGCAATCATTGGTGAGGACTTAATTTTTTGAAAAAGACATTCTTTGGGAATGGTTGATAGCATGGGATCTTTTTTTTTTCTTTTTCATTTTAATTGGCAATCTCCAAACTTACTCACCAATTGTTTATCATGATCTGGAACCACCACCAGGAGGTGGGTCGAGGAATCATAGACAAAGATTATCTTATGACGGTGCCAGTGGTGTCGAAGTTTCCCATGGCGGTGCTAATTAGTTTGCATGCAGAAGATCATGTTCAGTTATTCTCTGGCAAGGTTTTTTAATTGGTAATGACCCATGCGGTACACAGGTTTCACTAGAAAGAGTTAGAACAAGAAAGTAATTATTGGTCTAACTTTCTACCTTGCAGAAGGTTAATATACAAAACCCTAATTTTAAACCTACCTAAATCCTTGCTTGTATAAAATACAAATATAATGAACCCTTGAAATGTAACAATCAAGTTAAACGTAATCATAATACAATTAAATTATAACTGATATTATGAAAAAAGATGAGAAAGTATAGGATTTAAGGGATCAGAGTAGTAAAATATTATTTGTCTGTTTGTTGTCTTCACATAGAATTATCAATTTTTGATGACCTTTTATATCGTACATTTTTTGTATATCTATTGGAAATTAATGTGTTTTTTGTAACATACTTGTTAGTTTTTGGCAAGTGTAGAAACTCTTGGATTCAGGTTTTGCTTGCTTTGATTTGTTACACATGAACAGATTAACAAGAGTGCAATGTACGAGGTATCGTCTTCCACCGAAAATAGCTTTATGGCTATTTATACTTTATAAACATATGTATGTTTCCATTGATCATTTGAATTATTTGTTGTCTTCGCTATGCACATCCTTATATGTGGTTGAGTGTTGTACTCACTATATATGTAGAATGCTTGTGGCCCATGCGATAGTGTTTCCAAGTGTTAGGAGATTAATAGAACTACCAGTCCACATGGGAGTCAATTATGGAGTGTTTGATCGATATACACTGTGTGGAGGGGTGTGCAGATGAGTTCTTTTTCAGATGGCGCAGGCAACTTGGTGGTTTTATGTGTCATACGTTGTTGAGGGACAAGATATGGTGCACCAAGCAAGGACATTGTGGTCTACAATAATGTATTAGCCAGGATGTCTCCCGAGGATTATAATGTTATGCCGATTGGGAGAGACCAGGAGAATGCAAGAGCCCGACCAGCTGTTACCGAATGACTTCGTTGCTGTCGTATGTGCTTTTTTCCCAGTAAATCTCATTGTGCTGGACTATACAGAAGGGTTTAGGGCACAACGAAGTCAGAGTCCACCTCTAAGATTCCGAAGGATCGCATTGAGACGGCGAAGGCCACACGCCTGATTTTATGACAACAGATTTTTAGGAACATGTTTATGTTTCATATTGATGATTTGCATCCTGTGTATTTTAAATTGACAAATAAATTTTCCCAAAGAAGCAGTGTGGTTTGGGCATTACTGTAATTCTATTTTTTTATTATCTAAGAGTTTAGTGCATTTTATATGGAGCTCAGGCAGTCCGATATTAATGTTTCAGTTGTCTATGGTGCTATTGTAAAAGGACAATGTTTGGTAGTTGCACTCTACAAAGGGTGTTATGCTTAGTTTTTTATCGATGAAATTAGCTATTTCAGGTGTTGTGCTTAAATAAAAGCAACCGCTAGAAGAAATTGAGAAACAGGTAGCAAGTTTTATTATGTTGGTAGGAACAATGGATAGGAAAGTACAATATGAGGATCTGTATGTTTTGACGTAAAGATATCATATAACATAGAAGTCCTGTTATAGTCGATGAATCAACTTCGTACGACAAATTTGAAGAAGATTTGAGCTCGCATGCATAAGTTTTGCACTCACATCTTTGACATTAAAACTGGATTTAAGAAATATCTTATTTACATATATTTTCCAAATTTAAGATAGACAAGCTGTTGTCTAAATTCTTCAGTTTTCTATTTATTTACTTTTTTATCAAAGAAATTTGGTTTCACATATAAGGGTACTTGCAGAGGCTCATAAACATGGACAAAATGTAAAGCAACGAGAACAATTTATTTTCATAAACTACGAGACGAGAGCCATAAATTTTATTTTATTTTTCAAAATTGGAAAGTACAAGCTCTGTTCAGTGTGGGCAGTGGTAGGAAAGAACGGAGTTAGAAAGACCTCCAGTCTAGCTTGGGAGGCAACTTTGTTCTAAAAAAAATCTCAAAAATGAAAGCTGTAATACCATAATGCGATGAAACACAACATCACCGGGTAGGGCAATGCATGGCGCAGGACCGCAGATTGAAAGTGAGGAAAAATAATAATAGAAAAAAACAAAGAAGGAAATGGAAAGGTTGATATCAAAATTTAGTGAATTTAGTTCAACCTTTATTTGACATATTCAAAATACACAAGTTATAACAAGAACTGTAATTTCTCTAATTATGTGAATACAGATTGATGTGACTCCATCTGCATGCATAAGGACTTGTCATGCACAACCATATAAACACTCTTCACCTTCTTCAACTAAAATCTGACACAAAATGTTATCATAAGAAAGCCTTTGTAAACAACAACATGAAGTATACAGAACCTACATTATATTCGTTGCTAACAATTCATCTTCTATTTCACATTTACATGTTTGATTTGTATATGAACCTTCCGAGAGAGGCCATTGCATTGGGTAAAGTCATTTGAAAATAATTAATACCTTTAACAAAACTTTCAAACTCAAAACATAATGAAAATTATGCCCTGCGGACCCATGATTCGACCACAGATAAATGTTTCGTATATTCATCAGATTTGTATGTCACAGCACGACTGATGCTTTCCCTTATAGCAATTTCAATGGTAATGAACTTATCCATGAGACTGTGGATGTTCTAAAGTGTGGGATTGAAAGTCTTTGCTTGTTTGAAGTCCTCATCCATGATTGTCCTGCACTCTTCCACCCACTCATCCGCACCTCTCATGTCTCCAATCTCCGTGTAAAGGTTGGGCAAGCACCCATCCGAAAGATAGTTGAACTCGTGCATCTCTAATTTCAGAGTTTTTATGAATTCTTTATGTTTATGTTTCAGTATCCTAGCCTCCTTCGCATCTTTATCAGTACGTGGCCGTCTGCTCTCATATTCTTTCAACTTCTCTCGAATCGTGCTTCCAATTCTTTCAGCATCTTGAATAGCCTTTGCATTGTTTGAATGGCACTGCCAAAATGTTTCAGCCCACTCCATAAACTCACCGTACCTTTTTTGCACCAATGTGGAGGCTGTTTCAAATCGGATATTGAAATGATCCTGTAGATGTCTTGTTTCATTGATTAGCCCTTACTCTTTCAAATCTCGGATGGATTTGAGATGGCATATATACTCTATATCATAGATTTCTATCTTTGCCTTGCAGAGTCTAACCCATCTATGGTGGATTCTAACCAAGTCCTCAATTTGATTATCAAATAATTCACTGTTCTATCTTCGTTGGCTCTCAATGATAGAAGGGCACTATCTCACATTCTATGAATTTCAGCCTGCCAAGCAAATGATGTCTTTAGAATTTTTGTTACATTGTCTCCCTCTTTGTGGTCGGCATAAATGGAGGGCATCCCACAATCAGTTAGACTATAAAAATGTGTAAGTTGTGTCCTCATCATCTTGGTGTATAACTGATGCTTGGAAAATTGTTCCGCTAAAATAGCGAACTTCCACTCAAAATCAACGACAAGATCAGAAAGAACAGAAGGTGGAAACTTCACAGAATAGAATTTAAAGCCCCTTATTAACTTTTTCAACTTCAACAGTGAGCATGCCAGAAAGTGCTGACACTGTAGATGTGTATTCTGAAAATTGAGAAACTCCACAAAAACATTCCATGTTTCTCAGGCATTATTTGTAAGGATGTTTCTCTTGCACTGAATGATAGCGCACAGGGCATTGTTAATGGCATCACTGGTCTGAGCATCTGTATTGGCCTTTTTAAAATTGGCTTCCAATCTCTAGTTCTGAACATTTAATGTTGCAATTGTAGTCTTCAATTTATCAAGCTCCTCGCGATGAATCCCTTCATTAGGAAGTCCACACACTACCTATAGTTGTTCTTGAAGCCTCTTATTCGTAGCCTCCAATGCTGCAATCCTATCTTGTTCCCTCGATGCAAATGCATGCGACGTCTTTGTGACATTAACATCTAAACTACTTGCTTGTAGACCTAAAAATTAAGGTGACTTTCTCATAAGCAACTGTCCATAATATTTATCTTGAAATGAAATCATCGATGGCTTATTGGTATTGGGATACAATGACCAAATAGAAAGCACATCAAGGTCATCATCAAATGTGGAACCAAATACGAGGCTCTGTTCTTCATCTCGCGAGAGGCTAGAGAGATCAAGATCCTACCTCCTCATGAGGCTATCAAATGCAATGGCAGATGAAATATCACAACCTTCCAAAAGAAGAATACCACTTTGTGATATAAATTCTCTCCCCTTTTCCAGAGTCATTGTTGCCATCAAATCTTGTACCCTTTTGAGTACCTCATCCTTTACTTGTGACTATTCCTCTTCAGTCAAGGATTGAAAATTTAGACCCCTGGTAGCAACTAGGTTGATGGCCTCTTGTTGGAGAACAAACTGTTTGAACTCCTTTTTTATGAATTTATCATCACAAATCAAGTCCTTGCACGTCTGCAATCGTATATCTTCAGTCAACCCTCCACCTAACTTGAAAGCAAGAAGTGTTCGTTCATTGGACGGTGGCTCCAGTTCAATTTCTTTTACAAAGTCAAAGTGTGTAGGAGGTGGAAGTGGTCGAATTGGGGTCTGAAATGCCTCATATGGTGTGTATGGGATTTTCTGATTAGGAGCCAGTGTAACTAGTGGCAGAATGGGGAAAGGCCTATGCACAATAGGAGATGGCCCTGAGCCTGGTGACGAAGTCTCCTCCATGTGTGCAGATGAATTAGATGGACTGGGAGGTTCAGATGTAGGCCCAATTGGGGATCCAATCGAAGTAGGTGATGAGTCAGACTCTATTTCCATTTCTGCGGGCCTACACTCTTGACCCTCAGTGTTGATTTCATTGGGCAATGGCATGCTATCAACATCAATGTACAAGGTTGCAAGCATATTCATTTGTGTCTCAACATTATGAGCAAATTTGTAGTCAGGTTGATAGTTACCTTCTCTCTACCTCTGGTGCTCTGATTGCTGTATCTTGTACCACCTCTCCCTTTGCCTGAGTACATCACCGTACTCTGTACAATTACGTATCCAATCTTCTAGCTTGTCATATTGGTGAGTTTTACAACTCGAGTATATTGCCTTTATGAATCCCTCTAGGTCATAAAATCTGTAATTCACATCGGTCATGTTATAGTCTTTCATTTTGGTAGGTATCACCTCAAATCCCTTTCTTGATAGGAAGTGCAGAAGACCTTTAATGACCACCTGGGTAGGGAAGAAAGAACCTCTCTTTCTATTTCTCACTCTTAGAGAATATATTTCTGCAGATTCAAGCTGCCTCATGACTTCATAGAATGCAATTCTATCAGTGATTATGATTGGAAATGCCTTGGGTGGCACTTGACTTCCGAATACTCTGATCACTGTATGGTCCTTGTAGTAAAACCATGACCCCCAATTGTGATTGATTCCTGTATCTAGGTTTAAATCCTTTGGTCTGAGGAATTGCTTCACTCTATCAGACAGCCCCCACGGGACAGTTCCTTTCAAATAAGTCATCAGAGGCCTAAAAAAATGATTCTCAAACAAAATATAGGACGATGCCCTATCATCCTTGTCCCAAATGTAAGTCCACTCTTGGACTGGGGCCATCTCTCCATCAACAGTGGCTTTGACTCTCAGGTTTGGATCCCAAATGTTGAGTCTGCTCCATAGAATCATGTGCATTAAGATGGAGTTGAACCTGAAGTTACTACTCTTCCCCTGCTTTATACTAATCAAGGCCTTATGGATGTCATCCACTAATGTTCCCCGCGTAATCAAAACATCTGTGGGCTTCATTTCCCTATATATCCAAGCACATGAGCAACATCCAATTGGGGATATTAAATGTTGCATCCTCACCACGCCACTAACATAAAGCGTAGTATGTATCTTTCACGTATGGAGCAAAGAAATCTACATGATACAGAGGGTTTTCTATGGGACTCAATGCTTTCTCTGTCGTAGTCAACTGCCTTGGCCTGTGAAGAGAAATCTTGCTTCTATAAAGATTATTTAACTTTTCAAATTCATGGTCCATAATATTTGTATCAAGTGGCCACCAGTCCTTGTCTATGTCTAGCATGTATGTCTCCTCTATACTTTGTCTCGTTATCTTGATAATTTCCTTGTTATCATGGGCCAGTACCTGTCTTGTGTTAGGGACGTACCTATTTGCAATTTGTTGTATCAAATCTGCATTAACAAAAACATTTGGGACAATGATCCTAGCTAAATTGGAATCCCATATGTTCCTGACAGGTTTTGCCTCCTTTCTCTTATTGTAATTTCTTCTCCACAAGGCAAACCCTGTAATGCTAGGTCCTCGAAAAAGGTCTATGTATCTTGCGTGGGAGTCAATTAAGAAATCTTCGGGGCGAGTATTACAGGTTGCTCTTTTTTGGATTCCATGTGACCCTGGTAAATGTCTTGTTATCTCATCGGGATATGAATTCGCATCACAAGGTCCTTCCTTCCACTTCATGATTACAATTATTCGGTACGGTCGACGGGAAGGTTAGGGCTTTGAAATCAAAGCTTTCCCTAAGCTCACTATTGTAATCTGTTATGATACATGGCCTCTAAAGAATTCAGTAATAGCGAACAATGCATTGAAATATTCATTGAAATTGTTTATAGAAGTCGATAACGCAGAGTGATTTGCGCAATTTGCAAGAGGAAAAGTGGAAAACGGAATACAAATGGGAATAAAGTGCAGAGACTTACTGTTAAAGAGTGCAGAAGAACACCTTTACCGGTGAATTCTGGTGCAATGACCCAAATGAGACCTCAACCACACCTGCGTGCTCAGGCAAGCCAATGAGCCGTTACGAATCGAATTCGAAACCTGGGAAATGCGTAAATCATGGTGGGCAAAAAGGCAACAGGTATTAAGTTGTCTTAAGATGTTTGATGGTTGAACAATGGTACAAATTTGACGGCCCGTTAAATCTTCGCGGGCCATTGTATTTGTTTTGAACTATTTGTGCACATCTGCCTTAATCGCGTAAAGGCGACGGCATGGCGGCCATTGATGTTGGTCGAGATGGTCTGCAAGGGACCCACTCATGGACGGACTTGTGGTGGGACGCGGTGTATACACACGGCCCAATATGAAGGGATAGCGGCTAAGTTCATCATTTAGTTTTAGATTTCTATTAGTATTATATTTAGATTTGGATTTAGAGTTCTGTAAGATTTAGATTTATATTTCTCCCACATTTATATTTTATTATTATTTCATTTAATATTTAGATTTAAATTTAAATATGGAGGGAAATGTGGCCATCGGCTTGTTTTTTTTTTTAATGATTAATATTTTATTTGTAAAAGACAAAGGAATTTGCAAAAGACAGTGGATAAAATGAAGACATGCTCTTGGATTATAAAAGAGCGCCTCCTCATTTCATTTCTTATTTTGTTTCATTTGTTGTTCTGCAGAGGGAATAATTGGAGTGTTTTAGAGGACCCAACAGTAGATTCAATTTAGGAGCAAGTTCTTCGGAATAGAGATTTTGATTTTTTGTATTTTACCTTTCAATAGATTTAGTTACATTTAAAATATATATATTTCAATTTGCACATGTCATTTTGATTTGTATATTCGATTCCAATTTAAATAAAATGATATAGATTTAAAATATAACTTGTATTACATTTGAATGTTTCATTTGCATTCAAAATCAAACATGCAAATTAAATCAATAGCATAGTTGAATTGCATGTTTCATTTTGAATTAGAAATTATATCATGTTTCGAAACCTGACTTTTAGTTAATTTAAATATAAAAAAAAAAAAGTCGACAACTAATATATATTATTCCAATGTAATTAACATGTAAAGTTTGAAATGGCAATGCAAAACGGTTATTTTGATTAATTGTATAAAGTAATGTTTCTTTTAAAGTTTGCAGGACAACAGCCCATGTACTTCTGCATCTGACACATAGTTGAACAACATTGTTACGAGCCTGTGTAGGGGAGAGGGATGAATACTTATGAGGGCTAACTCTGTCAACACGTAGCCGTTGCATGGAATATTGTAAGACCATTTTTTTTTGAAATGTAAATTGTATAGTTAACGACCTATAACTATGGGTTGAAGTCATGACTCATCATGCAACTCGTTAAAATATCACACCTAGTTAAACATGTACAAAAAACTAGCTTTTTAAAGATTCAACCAAAAACTTAATCTAAAAATCATTACTACTAGCTTATATATATATATATATATATATATATATATATATATATATATATATATATATATATATATATATATATATATATACATATATATATATATACATATATATATATATACATATATATATATATATATATATATATATATATACATATATACACACATATATATATATATATATATATATATATAGACATATATATACATATATATATATGTACATATACATATATATATATATATACATATATATACATATATATATATATATATGTACATATATATATATGTATATATATATATATATATATATGTATGTATATATATATATGTATGTATGTATATATATATATATGTATATATATATATATATATATATATATGTATATATATATATATATATATATATATATGTATATATATATATATATATATATATATATATATATATATATATATAATATGCCGAGCTAATTTTTCTGGAGGTGCCTATTTTCTTTAAATTACAACCTGCAAAAGGCACCTCGACAAGGATTACTCTCGTCGTATTATATATATAAGCTAGTAATAGTCCCAACGCAACACAGTAGAGATATACGATTTCTAATCTTTTGGAATATTGCTGAAAAACAAAATCAAATCAAATTATTGGGGCATCAATTAGGTTTTATGTTCTAAAATTAATAAAATAGTATATATGTAGTTAGGGTTAGGGTCAGGGTTAGGGATAGGGTGAGAGTTAGGGTTAGGATTAGGGACAGAGTGAGAGTTAGGGTTAGTAGGACATTTTACATTATGAGTTAGGGTTCAGATAAGACTTATAGTTATGGTTAGCAAGATATTTTACCTTATGAGTTATGATTCAAGTAAGAGTTATAGTTAGGGTTAGGGATATGGTGAGAGTTAGGATTAGTAGGATATTTTACCTTATGAGTTACCGTTCGAGTAAGAGTTATAGTTAAGGTTAGGGTTAGGGATAGGGTGAGAGTTAGGGTTAGTGGGATATTTTATGTTATGATTAGGGTTCAGGTAAGAGTTACAATTAGGATTGGGGTTAGGGATAGGGTGAGAGTTAGGGTCAGGGAAAGGGTGAGAGTTAGGGTTAGTAGGACATTTTACCTAAAATATAATTAGGGATAGGGTGAGATTTAGGGTTACTAAGACATGTTACATTATGAGTTAGGTTCAAGTAAGACTTATAGTTAGGGTTGGGTTAGGGATAGGGATAGGGTGAGAGTTATTGTTAGCAGGATATTTTACCTTATGAGTTAGGGTTTGAGTAAGAGTTACATTTAGGATTAGGGTTAGGAATAGGGTTAGGATTATTGTTGGGGGTAGGGTTAGGTTCAGGGATAGGGATAGGGATAGGGTTAGAGTTTGGGTTAGCAAGATATTTTTCCTTATGAGTTAGGGTTTGAATAAGAGTTACATTTAGGGTTAGGGTTAGGAATAGGGTGAGATTTAGCGTTAGTAAGGTATTTTTCCATATGATTTGGGGTTCGAGTATGAGTTACAGTTAATGTTAGGGAGAGGGTGAGAGTTAGGGTTAGTAAGAAATTTTACTTTGTGAGTCAGGGTTTAGGTAAGAGTTACATTTAGGGTTAGGTTAGGGATAGGTTGAGATTAAGGATGTGGTTAGGGATATGATGTTAGGTTTATAGTTATGATTACTATCATATTTAGTGTAACATTAAGGTTCAAGAGTATAGTATGGGGTTAGGGTTAGGGTTAGGGTTATTAATACAATGAGGCTTAATCATGGGTTAATGATGTAATGCAGAGTGTTGAGTTTGGATTAGTATTAGGGTAAAGTGCTTGTCAAATAGCTGCAAGGTCATAATAACATTCACATGACAAAATGTACATGCTAGGCGTACACATTATAGATAATTTTAGCATGCTACAAATCAAAAGAGAAAAATTCCTCCATTTTCTAACGATGATTAATACGATTACAATATACAGTAAACTAGCAAATAGACAATAATTATATATATATATATATATATATATATATATATATATATATATATATATATATATATATATATATATATATATATATATATATATATATATATATATATATATATATATATAAACCAAAACCTCATATAGTGTAGTATATTAAAGTTGATGCACAAAACCAGAGAATCGTATTTCCTTGAGACTTAAATCTTATTATATGTATTTGTGTTTACAGTTTACATAGTGTGTGAATATGACAATCGTGTCCACTCTCCTTGTAAATTAAAACTATTATTTTAAATAAAAAATGTATAATATAATATGAAGACAAATGGCAAGGTTGAAATTATAGGGCCGAAATAATAGGAAGACAAATGGCAATGCCAACATAATATGAAGACAAATGGCAATGCCAAAATAATATGAAGACAAATGGCAAGGCCAAAATAATAGGGTCCGAAATAATAGGACCCAAATAAACAGGGGTGCGACATGGATGAACAATAAGTTAAAATAAATAAATAAAAAATTAAAAAATTAGTGTGTTATATGTTTTTTTTGGAATTTGGAGATGCAAAAGGAATTGGAAAAGACACCTTTTGGGGAATATGAAGAGACCCTCTCATATTATTAAAGAGCATCTCAATTTAATAATTTTAGTTTAGTTCGTTTTTAGATTTAAAGGTGATCAAGCAAGTAATTAACCAAATATAAAGGTGATCATTTTATTTTCTATTTCATACTTTATTTATTTTTTAATATAGTTTTAGTTTAACATTTAAATTTAATTTTAGTTTTAGCTTTATATTTAGAATTAGAATTAGAGTTAGAGTAAGTTTTGGTTTTAGTTAGATTTAGATTTATATTTCTCTTAGATTTAGATATTAATCATTAATTGATTTAATATTTAGTTTGAATATTTAGATTTAAATTTAAGTACGAAGGGCAATGCTGCCATTGGTTTTTTAATGTTTTTTTAATGTTGAAAATGGTTTAATTTGGAATTCGAAAAGATAAAGGAATTGCAAAAGATGTATTGGAGAATATGAAGAGACACTCTTAGATTATAAAAGAGTGTCTCCTCATATCATTTTTTATTTTATTTCATTTGTCGTTTTCCAGAGTTTTAAGAATTGGAGAGTTTTAGATGAGCCAAGACTAGATTCAATTTTGGTGCAAGTTCTTTCCAAGTGAGATTTTCATTTTGCAAATATTTTACTTATCCATAGATTTAGTTGCTTTAAAAATATTTAGATTTCAATTTGCACGTTTCATTTTGATTTGTATGTTTCATTTCATTAAAAATAAATTGATTTGTATTTAAAATATAGCTTGATTTAGATTTGCATGTTTGATTTGCATACAAAATCAAAGATGCAAATTAAATCAATAAAATATTTGATTTGCATGTTTCATTTTGAATTGCACGTTTCATTTTGATATGCATGTTTCATTTAGATTTGTATTTTAAATAGTTTGCATTGTACATTTAGATCTGTATTTTAAATAGTTTGCATTTTAGATCCATGTTTGGATTAGTATAAGGGTTAAAATATTGGTTAAGGTTAGTATGACAAATAGGGGTAGTTTAAGGTTATGCACAAAGTTATGATTTATGGTTTATAGTGATGGTTAAATCATAAGTAGTTTTGGGTATACAAATAGTATTAGGGTTTTCGTGAGAGTAAGATTATGGGCTTGGTTAGCGATGGGATCTAGGTTATAGAGTTATGATTAAAGTATCATACTTGGCAATACATTTTTGGATGTTCTTTAGAGTTTAATATGATAATTATCATTACTATCTTATTTAACGTTAGCATTTAACGTATTGTAAATGGTAGGGACATGGTAACAACTAACTTGAACAATTACCATATATAAGTAATTATAATGTTAACGATAACATATTAGAGTTAGGATTAGGGTTATGATTGGGGATAAGATTCTATGTTTACAGTTACGATCAGTATCGTATTAGAGTTAGGACAAGGGTTATGATTGGGGATAAGATTCTATGTTTACAGTTAGGATTAGTATCATATCAAAGGTTACTATAAGCATCACGTTGACCATTTTACTTATGGTAATCAAGAGGGTTATGGTTACAATTAGGTTTTAATTTTAACCTTGGGAGTACTATTAATTTCAGACTTACACCTGTCACATTAAAAGCAAAGATTAGGGTAAGGGGTTAGGGTTAGCATTACAGTTAGTAATATGGTGAAGATTACTAATAGTTATGGTTCCATTTAGGGTATTGTACATGTAGGGTTAGGGTTAGGACCAATTTAAGGTTGTGTGTAGTGTTAGGATGTACGATACGTTGTTAGGCTTACATTATATGTAGTGTGAGGTATACAATTAGTAGTAGGGTTTGTACGAGAGTAATATTATGGATGTGGTTAGTGATATGATATAGGTTTTAGAGTTAGGATCAAAGTATCATATTTGGGAATATATTTTTTGATGTTGTTTATAGTTTAACATGAAAATTATCATTAGTATCACATAGAGCATTACCATTTAAGGAAGGGTCAATGGTAGGGACATGGTAACAACTAACTTGAACGGCTAGCGTATTACTGTAACTATAATCATAATGATAATATATTACAGTGAGGGTTAAGGTTACGATAATTATTGTTGTTAATTTCACATTGTGCTATGGATTAAGATATAGTTTTATTTAAATAGTTTTTATATCATATTTACTTTTTATAGTTTATTTTATATAGTTAAAGGTTTTGGTACAGTTGTTTAACATTGATTAGGATTATGTTAGAGCTAGGATTAGAAATATAGATTTTGAAAAAACATGTTGCCAAATGTTGCTAGTATAGGGGTAATGATAGCCAAAAATATTTATTTATTTATTTATAGGGGCAATGATAGGCAAAAGCATCAAAGAGGAAAGAAATGGGTTTTAGATCTAAATTATCTAAGAAATGCATGATATCCTACAAGTTACCCTCATCTAGAATATGATAACTAGCTTATATATATTTTTATATATAATATGTCGAGAGTAATCCTTCTCAAGGTGCCTATTGCAGTTTGCAATTGAAAGAAAATAGGCGGCTTGAGAAGGATTACTCTCGGTGTATTATATATATAAATATATATAAGCTAGTAGCAGTCGCTGCGCAACATAGTAGACATTTATGAATAAGATATCCTCTATAATTAATTTCTCCCATTTATTCGGCACATCCATTAAAGGAATAAATATTAGAAATACAGAGTTGAACAAAACATGTTGCAAAATGTTGCAAGTATAGGGGTAATCATGATGGGAATAGCCAAAACTATTTATTTATTATCTTATTCATGAAACTTATATAGATAAAAAGGGAAATATAAGTCCCAATACAACTATTCAGATAATTACGAAGGTTGAAAGCCAAGATTAAATCAATAACATTTCTCCATAATGATGCAAGTACATCACATATTCTTCAACAATAAAGTTAGTATTGCGGCCCTTATTTGTACAATGATTGCGATAGACTTCTTTCATCATTGATGGAAATGCATCCACTTTTTCCGATGTCTCACATAGAACTTTTGAAACATTTGCCATCTACATAGTCAACTGATAACACTGCGTGCTCCACAGCTTTGATTATAGTTGCGCACAAGTCTACAATGATTCGTGTACACTTGTCAAATTCAGTCTCAAAGACATCATTTGAGGCCGCCAAAGCAGAGGGGCTTGTAACCATGATGTTCAACTCTCTATCAGAGGCAGCCATAGGTGGAATGGTAAACATCAATATATAAAATTAATCAAAATAACCATTTTGCATTGTCATTTTAAACTTTACATGTTACTTATATAGTGGAATAATATATATTATGTTGTGGATTTTTTTATATGTAAATTAACAAAAAGTCATGTTTGTAAACATGATATAATTTATATTATTCTTAATGTTAAATGTTAGCAATAATTCAAATATTCAAATAATTAAGAAATCTAATGTATGCTTAATCTAATTTTAAAATTTAAGAATTGTATTTAAAGAATATTAAATACAATTCTTGAAACAATATTAATCTAAAAACAATACCAATCTAAAAACACTATAAAACTATATAAAAAAATTATTTTTTATATAGTTTTATATAGTTTGATATTAGATCTAAAATAATCTAATATCAAACTATATAAAATTAATCTTAAAAAAACTATATAATATCAGATCTAATAAAATAGATCTGATATCAAATATTAGATCTAATATTTGCTATCCAATATTAGATCTAATATCAAACAATATTTAATATTGCATTTTATATAGTTTGATATTAGATCTAATATCAAACTATATAAAACAATATTAAAATAGATTACTATCAAAATATATAAAATAACATTAAATTAAATGCAATATAAAACTAAATCTATTTACCTGTTTCAAATTGATGAAAGTTGCCTGCAAATCAGCTCTCTACAATGCAATCCAGCTGTTTGTAATGCAATCCTCCTCTGTGCTATTCACAAATTTCTCTCTTAGAAATCCTCTCTCTACAATGCAATCCTCCTCTCTGCTATTTAGAAATTTCTCTCTCAGAAATCCTCAGTAATTTCTTTTTGATTTACCTATCTCAACTCTCTGAAAACCTGAAATCTTAGAACTCTCCAACTTCTCAAATCTTACAACTCTCAAATCGCGTGTACCTGCAACCAAAAAAATAGCTTGAGAAATGAAGAGCACTCTTTTATAAATGAAGAGTGTCTCTTCATTTCTCAAACGTTTTGTAATCCAAAATTCATTTGGCATTCCCGTAAATAAACGTTGGAATAAATTTTAAAAAAATAAATTATTTTTTGCAAAAAAATTTTGGTTTGGCACTTGGCACGTCTGTAACGTTATGCACTCCCAGTACAGTGCGTACATTACTGCACTGGCACCCATGCTGTGCAGTGCACAAGCACCAAGTGCACTACACCCGTGTTGTCCAACGCACAGGCCCACTCCGAAACGCAACATCTGATATTGATTTTTTTGGTTTTGATTTTTTTGTTTATGAAATTTGATATTTTCGATTTTGATTTTTGATTTTTTCATTTATGAATATTTCGTTTACGATTTTTTATTTTGGATTTTTATATTTTTTCATTTTTATTTTTGATTATTTCAGTTTTTGATTCATAACTGATTTTAAATCCTTTTTTTATTATATAATTTTTGTAAAAACTATTATTTTTAGGGAGCTATTATTTCAGCCACCTATATTTTTGGGGACACGGCTATCCTCCTGAAGGAATGCACCACCGTACATATTTTAAAAATCCGAAAACACCATGGAATTTCCTAAAAATTTTAGGATCTGTTCTTCATCATAAGCATGTTCTGGATCGAAAACAACCCAAAATTTCTGGAAAAAAACACTGTTTATTTTCGGATTTGGAAATTTTTTTTTTCAATATAAGGTGCATTCTATCGGGAGGATAGCCACCGCCTATTTTTGGTGAGCTATATTTTGAGGTTTATGCTATTGTTACAATTAAGGTTAGTGTTAGCATTATGGTTAGGTTCAATGTTTTATATATATTTATTGTTAATGCTATTATTAAGTATTTGAGTAATAGAAAATTGTGACAACAAGGGTTGGTTAGTAATAGTGCTATTGTTGCACATAAAGTTAGTGTTAGGGGAACTGTTAGGTTCCATTGAATAAGTTTTTTAGGGTTCATGTTATTATTATGGTTAAGGTTATTGTTAGGGTTAGTGCTCATATTAGGATAAGGTTAGTGGTATTGTTACAGTTAAGGTTAATGTTAGGATGATAGTTAGGCTATATTTGTTTGTGGTTTAGGGGTATCGTGACACATAAACCACATAAAAATAAATTTAAGAACCATAAGAAAGTTTAAATAATGATGTAATCATGTTAGATTGAGCATATGTGATTTAACTTGTTTAGGTTAATGATATAATAATTGAAGATAATTATGACATAAGGTAGGAGAAGAAATAATTCTTTATTTTATAATAGGAAGTTTGAAATACATCATAAGAGTACATTAATTTTCAAGACATCTAAGTCTGATTTCTTCTACTTTTCTCTTTGAAAGTTGTTTCCCACTTTTCATTTTTTCATAGCGGTCATATGTGAAGGGTGGCATTATTCTCAAGCCTTCTAGAGACTTTACATGAGATACTACATCAAATGTCAATCCTACTCTTTCTCTCGAACCTATATCAATCGTGGCTTTTGAAAGAGTTAGTCCTTGAGATTTGTGAATTGTTAATGCCCATGCTAACCTTAATGGTAATTGGAAGGTCCCGCCCCTTTGTAATGGTGGTACTGGTACTATTTTTGGATGGTGGTCATCATATGGTATTCCAGAGTAATTATCAAATTCAACTGTGACATATGCTGGAGGTTCAAGTGGACCAGTTCTGGGTTTGTAGACAATATTTCTAATATATCCCAATGCTCCATTGACAAGACCAGCTTCTATCCATAGATTTGTAGTCAACATTACCCTTGAATTGGTACTGAACAATAACTCTGTATCAAGTTCTTCAGCTGACCAATATTCATTTGTATTACCATTCCTTGACTTAGTTGCAAGGCTACGTGCAACAAGATGTCTTAAACAATACAACATCCTCATGTTATGGTTACGAACATTGTCATTTTTGGAGAACAAATGCAGTGTCTTATCAAACTCATCATTGCTTGCAGCATCTAACCTTACAGGAGTTCTTGTCATAAGCAAGTTCCAATCATCTATTTTTGGATTTGCATCTCTTAGATTTGTGAGAAGATGACGAAATCTTTGTTGGTGGATGTTTTGTCCATCTTGCCTGAATACTTGATCTAGTGTAACCACTGTCTTGAATTCATGGCATAGTAACTTTGCCCGTTTGTTGCTGTCATAGGTAGGTCTATCATTGACAGGAGGTAATTGTCCCAAATCACCAACCAAAATAATAGATACACTTGAAATAGAGTTGGATAAAATTAAATTTAGAGCATTTAGTAATATCATAACATGATATTATATATAAATATTAAAAGACATTAATAGCATGATTAAGAATAAGGAAAGGTATACCTCCAAAGGTAATGTCAGCGCTTTGTGGGAAGGCTTGTCTGAGTTGAGAATCAATATTTTCCAGCAAGTTCTAACCATTGAAGCTCATTTCATCAATCAAAATATATTTGACATGTTCCATTTCTTCTTGAAAACTTGTAAGCCTTGTGCCTTGTAGCTGCGCAAAATCTATAATGGGTATTCGCAACTTTGAATGAATGGTACATGCTCCTATATTAAAAGCTGCAACTCCAGTTGGTGCAAGTAATAGAAGTGGAGAAGTATTTGGCATCGCTGCCATTTGGAGAGATTGACTGATGGCACCAATTAGATAAGACTTTCCCATTCCTGTTGTTCCTTGAATTATCATAAATAAAGGAATTCCCACTTGATTGCTATGGTAGTGTGTCATAATAATGTCAATTGCCTTTTGTTGCTTCTGACTAAGAAACCTAGGAAAAACTCTGACAATTGCTGATGTTTGTCGTGGCCCCCATTTATTTTCTCCTCTTCTTCTAGGATTGTATATCTAGGAACTTGTTGCATCAATCAATGTGATACCTTCCATACAAAGTGGTCTTCTTTTGTAACCATCTACAAAAGATTTTGTGAGTTCTTCCTCATTTTTCTCATTATTGATTAGTACAGGTTTGAAGACTTCACGTGAGACATTTAGATTAATAAACCTCCTGCTGCACTCCACCAATGGAAGTTCTAATAGCATATGACATGTCTCCTAAGCTCCAATATCTCATTCTACAACTATTTCTCTTAGAAGTTTTCTATATGCTCGTGCTGCTAAATCATCTGGGTTATCAAGGTTTGAGAGATGCATCAACATTTCTTGATATGTTTCAAAGCTTCTCTCAGCTTTTGTTGCATACTTTGCAATGTATTTGATAACTACATGTCTTGAAAGAATAGGTTGCCAATCTACATTGGCCCTCCATAACTGTAGTATGTATCGATTGTGTGAATTAACTCTATCATCATTTCTTGCGGGTTCAATTTTTTTCTCACCTGATTCTGCATCCTCATATAACTTTGATCCTCCCAAATGCAATTGCCAAGGTGCATTATACCTGAAATATTAGAAAATATGTATCTTGTTAGCTGAACTTGTTTAAATAGTTGATATAGAAAATTGAGATAGAAAATTATTTGATGAAATAATTACTTGTCAACCATCTGTTAGGGATTTTTCTTGTAGGACACTAAATGCTTCTTGAACCTGTGTTCCCCGAGGTTGATTCCCACAAGAGAAAGACCTAATTGTTGAGGATTGGATAAGATCCTCCTTCATTTTTGAGCTCCACTGACTCAGGTAGGTATTACCTTTTAGTGATGATTGTTATTACAGTATTCTTTATGAGTGGACACTGACCAGCTTCTAGTTTTCTCAATGCATAGACTTATAGAACACTTTATATATGACTTTGATCATCTTAATGCAAACTATAACTAGATAAAGTGTGACTGTAAATGAAGCAATAATCAGTGCTTTAAGGATTCTCATCCTTCTTCCTTTTAAGGAGGGGTAGCCTATTATGATTCTCTCTATATAGAATCAGGAAATATGAACTAGATGCCTTGAGGACAGTCCAATATTTTAAGTGCAATGAATGTAAACATAAAAGGTATTTAATGGATGATGTAAAAGTTCAAACTTCCCCCTTTTTGGTAATGGAAGATACAACCTTTTGAGAAACATACATCAAGCCAGTGCCTAATCTTAAGGGCAATAGAGTCACAAATGCAAGCTATTAAGTAAATATAATTGAAATAAAACTGTGTGCCTTACACACCCACTATAAGTCCAAATAGGTTGCCTTGCAAGCTATTATGTTAACTAAATATTGTTATCATCAGATATCCACACAAATGAATTTACTCTCCAGGATGAAATATAAGCACATTTAATTCTTTCCTTGAAAGAAGCTCATAAGACAGTCAAGCAAATTGCCTTACAACTGGTATATTTCAAATGCCTAACATGAAAAACATACTAGAGTAAAATACATAAGAAAAGAGACAACAACAATGTGCGACAGAAGTTTCAGTGCATTTGTATTAAAATCAAAACTTGTCACTTACATTTACAATTCCATCACTCAGAAGACCAGACACAAAACTTGGTGATCTGCTTCTAAGAAATCTCCTTCTATTTTCTATATCTCCCAATATCAATCAACAAAAAAAAAAAAACTCCTCTTTACAAAAAATTTACTTTTCTTTAAAAGCCCCTTTTTTCAACCACCTTGGAATTCCCTCATTAATGGGAATGCAACAAGCTTCAGGTGGTTGGAAAACCTAACACTATTTAGAGCATAGAAAAGCAAGAAAATAAAACACCCACTCCCAAGTGGTGAAGGAAAAAGAACACATCGGATCAAAGTACAACCTTGCTGCTCAAAAACTGACACTTTCAATTGCAAACATTTATAACAGCTCCTCGGTTTCAATGAGAGATGGTGACCACCATTTCAAGCTAACCTACACCATTTCTGAATGATAGCTATTTGTCCTTGTACTCCTTGGATCATGTGTCAGGTACATCAGATGTCCTTCTCAATCTTCCTCCAAAATGTCCAAATCAACTGCAGCAGATTTAGCCCTTTTGGGTTTTGTCTTTTCATCCCATGCAGCTACATCTTCCTCTGATGGCCAATTAAAATCTTTGACAAGTTGTAGTTGGGCTTTTTGTCTTTCCCATCTACTAGAACATGAACTTGTGGAGTATCATCCAGTACTACATAATCATTTTCTTTCTTCTCATGCTGCAGCAATAGATCTTTGTACAATAGTTTCTCATTGAATATGACATCCCTGCTTCTTACAATTTTATGATTTTCAAAATCCCAAAGCCTATAGGGTATGTGCAAGAAGATGAGGGGCCAAAAAGTGGCGATGTGAAAAACATTCACTTTTCACTCGTCCAAAAGTGCATGAAAGCGCTTGTTGACTTTTTAGTAGGCCTGGGTGTCAGTACACCTGGGCAAGCCTGCCACCAAAGCACATTCCTAATCGGGTACCTAAAAATATCAGGTACCCGATAATTGTGGCATATATCCCACACCCACAAGCCCTATTCTTCATTTCCTAGCGTGATTTTATCATTTTCTAGCCGTGGTTTTTTGATACCCGATATATTTTCGGATACCTGATATTCGAAACCTCAAATTCGACTTCAAGCATATTCGGTAAGTAGTTAATTGTATATTTTTATTAATTTATTTCATTTTCATTGTAAATGTAGTGTTTTTTTTTTAAAAATAGGGTTTTGTATTTATATTTGTAATAATATTTGAAACTTAGATTTGTTTTTTATTTAATCAGGCATGGCTAACAACAATGAAGAAAATAACCCTCCAAATAACAATCCCGAAAACAATCCCCCATATCTAAACCCTAAATCTTTACAAGATTTAATACAAGAAAATTTGAACACAATACGAGGTTTCCAAAACACGTATCAAAATATACCTACATTAGCTCCCATGCTTACCACACTAAATACAATTGTTGGAAATATTGACACACTCATGCAGCAACATAATGCTGCTCTTCATTGGCATGATGATATGCACGACCAATTTGATGACGGGCTTGACCATGATGGGATTGCAGCCCTTAATATAACTAAGGAAGATATAGCTGCCCTTTTTGTCGATCCTAAAATCGGAATACCAGTTTACCCCAAAAAGCCCAAATTAACAATAAAATGGTGCACAAATGAAGCAATGCACACAAACTTTTGGGATAGTTGGTGGATGGTTTTTGATAAACCACCACATAGCAATTTGGAGGTCCCATTTTATTTCCTTAAAAAATTGTATGCTGAGTTTGTGCTTGGTCAACATGTTGATTATTGGAGTATGAGGCCCAACATGGGCGTAGGTAGAGGAGCTCCTCAGACTAGGCCATCTTCCCAGCGCTGAAAGGCCACTACCTTTGTCCCCCCCACTAATGTTGCACCCCCTCCTTCAGTGCAGCATCCTGATATCATTAGAGAGGCTGCTGAACAGACTATTAGGGCAATTCATTTACTGAGTGATCAGTTGATCACACAGACTAGGTCAGTGTTGCCTCCTGTGGATTTTGCTGGCACATCGACATCTCATCAGAGTTCACATGTATGCGAGCCCCATACATGCATTATGTGCAAGCATATGTGCCTCGGACTGCTTACTGATTCTGATATCTATCAGTTTCATGATATTGATGAGGGAGATACAAGAGAGGCTACTGTAGAGGCTGCAACACCTCATGGAGCATCTACATCTCATGAGAGTGCTCAGGAGGTGCACGTAGAGCCATTGACTCCTGTTGATACGGTAAGAGTAAACATTATAAATAAATTTGTCACATGACTTATTTAATTTAAAAATAATTTATTTATTTAGATTAGTTTTAATGATTGCATGCACTTATGTATATATATTTTTTCCATTTATGTTCAGTCGATGACACAGGAGGAGGTGAGACAGGTGGATGAGTCCACACTTTCGGCCATTTCATTTGGCCTTGATGACTATACGGTATATTATAAATTATGTATGGGTGAACCCACAATAGTGGGTTACACTTTTTTGCCTAAACAAACACTGAACTCTACATTTTGAAAAAAAATTCAGATTCGAATGCATATTCTCCTTAAACCGTTTGGAATCGGAAGATGAAGTAAATTAGAGTCTTTTAGGATTTTCTCTCTATATTATAAATATATTTTTTATTTTTATTTTTGAATTTTTTTGATTGGTTTTTTCTTTCTCCCACAAAAACTGGTAGGTGTCTAAAAATGTCATTTTCAAAGAGTTACATTGTTTTCATAGAGCATAACTTTTTTTCTAAAATAGATATTAATGTGATTCTTTCGAATTTAGTTTTTGAATGTCCATATGGAGGGCATGCAATTGGTTTTATGACATTATCATGATTATTTCATATTTTATTAACGTTTGAAGTTGACTAAACTGTAATTTTGACATACCTTGACTATATAGCTTATAACTTGTTACGTATTTGTCCAATTTATTTTTTATTTTTTTGGATAGAAAGATAACTTCAATACCCAGGGCATAGATATTTTTTAGAATTTTTTTTCTCTCAATTACTATTTTTCCATAAGCATCAAACATATAGGTAGACATATGGTGAAATATCTATGTTTAGTAAAACTAAAAATATAAAGTCATAATAAACTTAATATCTATTAAAATTATAATCATTGGAAAGATTTTTATCAGTAGTACATTACTACATAGATAAGTTTTTCAAATGGATTCATTTGATTTGCCAAAAGATAAATTCGAAGTGATTTTTTGTCAGCATTTTAATAGGTGCGAAGGAGACTCCATTGTAGGTATGCATGAGGACTATAGATGTTATATCAATGTTTTTTTTATCTAAGAGGCTTTGAGCTAATCATTCATAATTAATTCCTTCAAATGGAACCTTTTAAGGCTTAAATAATCATATTTTATTAAACATATATTATTTCAGAAAAAATTAGCATGTCTAAAAAAGTGTAACCCACTATTGTCGGGTCACCCGTACCCATTAGTTTTTTTTTATATCATTTGGTGTACATGCTTAAATCTCTATCAATTAGAGAAATAAAATTCATACATTTACTAATATATATTGTCATCTTATTATGTTCTTGCAGGCTACAGCCAACATCAGTGGGGGGCGTGAGGGGGTTCCTTCATCAAGTGTTGACAAAGGAAAGGTAGTTAATTGTTTAAGATTAATTATGCATGCATATGTATGCCACTTGTGTGTAGTAATAAATATTTTACTTGCACTTTATTGTATAGGGTGTGGCTATTGATGATGTCTCGACACCGGTTCGGCGGCGTAGGGTTACAGGCGTCTCGATTTAGAGTGATAGCTCGATTGTACGTAGACTTTTACATATTGTTATTTGTATTTTGTAACTAGGGTTGCTATGATGAAGTACATTGATATATAATTGACAATCTTTTTACTCTCATAGGTTACTCCGACTGTGAGGGAGGTCCCACGAGAATGTTTCATTTCTTTGTTGACCCAGCCCACTATTCCAGAGGAGGGATCACCAGATGTAAGTTTTAATTTTAGTTCAATCAATTTGTAATTTTATTATGCTATCATCCTATTTTGTAGATTTATTACTATATGTTGCACCAGTCTACTAATCTCATTATTGCAAATATATATTTATAGGTCAGAGTTGGTATTGTTGGAATGGTCCCTTCGCTACCTAGTACTTATGTTAGGACACCTGATCGTGGTAGGTGATCGAGAGACCAGGTACAAATTTATTTGTATTCAGTTATAATTTTAATTAAATTAGTGTTTGAAAATTATGAATTATATATATGTGTGTGTGTGTGTGTGTGTGTGTACAAATCATATAAAGTAAGCAATCTAACTTTGGTTTGAACTCATTTTTTATGCAGGATCAATCAAAGCCCAACACTTCTTCAAAGAGGCTACATTTTGATGATCCCCCTACAACATAGGATGCAGTTTTAGTTTTGTGGTCATTTAGAGATGACACTTGGCACATTTTGAGATGGCATATATGCCACATTGTACACCTTAAAACATTGATTTTGTAGACATTTTGAAATGGCATGTGCCATATTTGTATATGGACATACTTTTGATACATTTGATACCTATATAGAACATATTCATTTATATGTTATATTTGCGTCATCTTTTGTATATACATATTTATTATTCATGTTTGTGGAATTGAATGGTGAAGTTATATCTTGACTATGATTATCATTATGATTTAAATTATATCTTGTTGAAGTTACATTTATTTTTCTTTACCCTGGAATACCCTGTTCATGGAGCTTATTATGTTTGAGGTTTAACTTCTTGTTGGTGAACAGATTTGTCTTCGAAAGAAACGCTTACAAAATGACCTTTAAAGCCCAAACAAAAAGACTCAACCAACACCAACAGTTGGGTCACTTCACTATTGAGAAGCGTAAGTGCCCTTTGAATTATCCGAGTACAACTCCCCGTGCAAGATTTACAATGAATCAACTAAACTATAAATGATAATGCTTTTAACCTGAAAGTAATAAAGGCTTACAAAAATCTATTCATAAACACGAGATAGATGCGAAGGGACTAATTTACTGAATAGTGTCATCTGGATCTTATTGCAACACAAGTGTTAATGCATCTGTGTTTTGATTGGACGCTTGGTGCTATAACTAGAGCGTGTCATTTCTGGCTCTCCACAAACATACCGCTTCATGCAAGTGACACCAATAAATATTTTGTCAAAGCCATCATACATATGTATTTTGGGATTCAATTGTGAGCACGTCCTCCTCAATTTTCCCACCCTGTGAACCTGAAGCCAACATCTCTGAATCATGACTAATGTCAACACAAAGAACTGCATTATCATGCATCATGAAGGCATCATCAGCTTGGTATTGAAAATTTCTCTTGAGTTTCCCACTGATATAGTCCCAGTCCTCTATGAATCCAACAACTGAAAAGATCGCTGCCCAATAGTGCTTAGTGCACCTTGGGGTCACTTGGGTTAAGCGTGGTCGCGAGCGTTTCTATGACTCTGTGGCTAGAATGGGGTTGTCACTGGCGTTTACCTGGCCAACTGGAGCTGATGGAGTAGATGATTCAATGCCAGGTTAGACGGTTTGAAAGATATGATGCTGAGCCCTAGCACCTAACAGTTTATCGATAGCTCTCACGAGGTCCAAGATACGAGCCCCAGAAGATCACTGCCCAATCGTGCTTAGTGCACCTTGGGGTCACTTGGGTCGAGCGTGGTCGTGAGCATTTTCGTGACTCTGTGGGTAGAATGGGTTTGTCACGGACATTTACCCAACCAACCAGAGCTGATGGAGCAGACGGTTTGATGCCAGGTTAGATGGTTTGAAAGATACGCTGCTAAGCCACTTTCAACTGACCCTCACTGCAAGTTTTGGCATCGACTGAGATCGCCTTCCCAAATGCAAACGAAGTCAAATCACCCAAAATTGAGAGAGGTTATTGTAGACCTCAAAAACATGATCCCGTAGCACCCAATAGTTTGTTGATAGCTCTCACGAGGTCCGAGATACAAGCCCCAGAAGATCACTGCCCAATCGTGCTTAGTGCACCTTGGGGTCACTTGGGTCAAGCGTGGTTGCAAGCATTTTCGTGACTCTGTGGGTAGAATGGGTTTGTCACTGGTGTTTACCTGGCCCACTAGAGCCGATGGAGCAGATGGTTTGATGCCAGGTTAGACGGTTTGAAAGATACGCTGTTGAACCACTTTCAACTGACCCTCACTACAAGTTTTGGCATCGACTGAGATCACCTTGCCAAATGCAAATGAAGCCGAATCGCCCAAAACTAAGAGAGGTTATTATAGACCTCAAAAACATGATCTCGTAGCACTTGACAGTTTGTCGATAGCTCTCACGAGGTCAGAGATACGAGCCCCAGAAGATCGCTGCCCAATCGTGCTTAGTGCACCTTGGGGTCACTTGGGTCAAGCGTGGTCGCGAGCATTTCCGTGACTCTGTGGGAATGAATGGGGTTGTCACTGGCATTTACCTAGCCAACCAAAGTTGATGGAGTAGACGGTTCGATGCCAGATCAGATGGTTTGAAAGATACGCTGCTGAGCCACTTTCAACTGACCCTCACTGCAAGTTTTGGCATCGACTAAGATCGGCTTGCCAAATGCAAATGAAGTTTTGGCATCGAAGGACCCCTTAAGACACACTTGAGCGTTGCAATGTGTCAAAAGGGGTCAGGGGGACTCCATAGGTGTCCTAACACATGATAAAGCATACTAAGACCCCTAAGGAGTCCCCGTGACCCCTTTTGACACATTGGAAAGCTCAAGTGTGTCTTAAGGGGTCCTACGACCCCTTAAGGCACACTTGAGCATTCCAATGTGTCAAAAGGGGTTAGGGGGACTCCCTAAGGGTCCTAACACATGCTAGGACACCTAGGGAGTCCCCGTGACCTCTTTTGACACATTGGAACGCTCAAGTGTGTCTTAAGGGGTCCTAGAACTCCTTAAGACACACTAGAGCATTCCAATGTGTCAAAAGGGGTCACAAGGACTCCCTAGGTGTCCTAACACATGCTAAAGTGTACTGGGACCCCTAGGGAATTATCGTGACCCTTTTTGACAATTGGAATGCTCTAGTGTGTCATAAGGGGTCGTAGGACCCCTTAAGACACACTTGAGCATTCTAATGTGTCAAAAGGGGTCACGGGGACTTCCTAGGGGTCCTAACATGTGATAAAGTGTACTAGGACCCCTAGGGATTCATCATGACCCCTTTTGACACATTGGAATGCTCAAGTGTGTCTTAAGGGGTTGTAGGACCCCTTGAGACACACTTGAGCATTCCAATGTGTTAAAAGGGGTCACGATGACTCCCTATGGTTCCTAGTACACCTTATCACATGTTAGGAACCCTAGGGAGTCAAAAGGACCCCTTAAGACACACTTGAGCATTTCAATGCGTCAAAAGGGGTCACGGGGACTCCCTAGGGGTCCTAGTACGCGTTAGGACCCCTAGGGAGTCCCCCTGACCCCTTTTGACCCCTAGGGAGTCTTAATGGATTCCATAGGGTCAAGGTTCCATAGAAGTTTCATTTCAAACCCTAATAACCCCATTTCGACATGTGGTCTCCCGAGAGCTCCCCATGGACCCCTTTAGCGTTCTACTAGGAAAAAGTCATCCAAATTTGGTACATAGGTACTTTGACATGTCTTAATGAATTTGAAAGGGTCACCATTCCATAGAAGTTTCATTTAGAACCCTAATGACCCCTTAATAGGCCTACACACCGTGATTCGACATGTTATCTCCTGAGACCACCCCATGGACCCCTTTTGAGTTCTACTAGAAAAAAGTTATCCAAATTTGGTACGTAGGTCCTCTGACATGTCCTAATGCATTCCAAAGGGTCACCATTCCATCAAAGTCACATTTGGAACCCTAATGAACCCTTAACAGGCCTACCGACCTTGATTCGACATGTGGTCTCCTCAGAGAACCCCATGGACCCTTTTTGAGTTCTACTAGGAAAAAGTCATACAAATTTGGTACATAGGCCCTCTAACATGTCCTAATGTGTTCCAAAGGGTCACCTTTCCATCCAAGTTGCATTTGTAACCCTAATGACCCCTTAACAGGCCTACCGACCCTGTTTCAACATGTGGTCTCCTAAGAGCACCCCATGGACCCCTTTCGAGTTCTACTAGGAAAAAGTCATCCAAATTTGGTATGTAGGTCCTATGACATGTCCTAATGCATTCCAAAGGGTCACCATTCCATCAAAGTTTTATTTGGAACCCTAGTGACCCCTTAACAGGCCTACTGACCCCATTTCGACACGTGGTCTCCTGAGAGCACACCATCGACCCCTTTCGAGTTTTACTAGGCAAAAGTCATCCAAATTTGGTACATAGGTCCTATGACATATCCTAATGCATTCTAAAGGGTCACCATTCCATTGAAGTTTCATTTGGAACCCTAATGACCTCTTAACAGGCCTACCAACCCTGATTCGACATGTGGTCTCCCGAGAGCATGCCATGGACCCCTTTCGAGTTCTACTTGGCAAAAGTTATCCAAATTTGGTACGTAGGTCATTTGATATTTTCTAATGCATTCCAAAGGATCACAGTTCATCGAAAGTTTCATTTGGAACTCCGATGACCCCTTAAGTCACCTATCGACCCCAAATCGCACAATGGTCTCCCAAGAGCACCCCATGGACCCTTTTCAAGTTTGACTAATCAAAATTCATCTAAATTGCGGAGTTATGTCCTTTGACATGTCCTAATGCATTCCAAATGGTCACCGTGCATCAAAGGTTGTCTCATGAGCCCTGATGACCCCTTAAGACGCCTAGCGACACTGATTGGACATGTGGTCTCCTGAGAGCACCCCATGGACCCTTTTCGAGTTTGACTAGGAAAAAGTCATTAAAATTTGGTACATTGGTCCTTGGACATGCCCTATTGCCTTCCAAATGGTCGCTATACATCTGAAGTTGCCTCACAAACCCTAATTACCCCTTAAGACGTCTAGCGACCCCGATTCAACCTGTTGTCTCATGAGAGGATCTGTTATAACTTAAATTAAATATTAAAATAATATATAAAATATTTGAAAAAATACAATATTTAATAGACTAAATATATAATATATATTAGATATTACATTTAATATATATTACCAAATATACAATATATTAATGTCCTATTCATTTTATATATTATATATATTAGACATTATATTATATTATATTATATACACAACAATATTTAATATATAATTTATAATATATATATATATATATATATATATTATGTAACATTTATATTATAATATAAAAATATTGCATTTAATATAAATTTGAACAGACTATATACTTAGGTTATTTAAATTGATATTATCGAATATATAATATAAATAAATAATATATATAATATATATACTATATAATATAAAATATAAAACATAAAATATAAAACATAAATATAAAATATATAAATTATTCATTGTCAGGGTGAAAGAAAAAAACATCAAAATTAAAGGGAAATAAAAAAAGAGTGGGAGGGGGAAACTTTTCAAAATTGAAATTCAAACAAAATCGGGTACCTGATTAGGCTTAGTAATAGCTTTGGAAACCAAAGCCCCATGGTCAACGCTGAAGGAGTGCAAAAAATATGTTTTTTCTCTATTTTTCTTATATCGACACTTCGACCATTAGGTTGACAACTTTTTTTCCACCCGATTTTGATAAAATGAAAAGGGTTTCTTTGGATGATTGTCAGCTTTCCATTGATATAAGTGCTGTCAGATTTTGAATTCATTAAGTATTTATTAGTTATTTTCTAGTTCACTTACGTCTAAAGTCCTCATTGACATACTGATGGAAAAATAGCTATAACTTTCAAACCGTATAACATTTTTGAAATCCAAAAGATGCGTCACATTCTATGCTTCGTCTAGTATAAGAAAAAATTAAAAAAATTGAATTATGATAAGTTTTCAATGAGTAAAGGTGGTTAGACACGAGAGTTTTTAAATTATGAAAGCGCTGTAGAAAAAAAATCATAATTAATTATCTGTTTGGAATAAAAATACCAAAAAATATGCGTCACATCTGGGCATGAGTCAGCTACTTATATATAGAATATTATAAAAAAATATTATCATTTTCTTTTGATTAGGGTGGTCAGACATACACATACTTCTTATTTTTTTGCTGAAATGTTTGTAGTGCTGCATTGCAATCTATACTTTTTACCAATCATATTAATTTTTTTTCAAAAAAGGCTTAGTAGTTTAGAAACTACATTCAATTTCCTACAAATTATGTTCTTACAACTTTTTGATATTAGGTAGATAACTAGTTCATTTTTTCACGTCAAGTTGACTAATCTTGATTTTTTGATTTTTCATTGCCGCTTAAGGGCATAGTTTGGCCCCTCATGATCCTGCACATACCCTATAACCAAATTCATCAATGCCATATCCAAAAAATACATATTTCTTTGACTTAGCTTCCAGCTTGGTTCTATTTTCAGAATCTATAAGTGCAAAAGCTTCACAACCAAAGGTTTTGAGAAAAGAATAACTCACCTTCTTACCACTCTATGCTTCCTCTGGAATACCACAGTCCAAAGGAGTAGAGGGGCCTCTATTGATTAAATAAACAACAATGTTCACTGCCTCTGCCCACATATTTTAGGCATCCTAGCATGCAACCTCATACTCCTTGCACGCTCCATTATTGTCCTATTCATGCGTTCAACCACTCCATTTTCTTGTGGAGTCCTTGGTACAGTTTTCTGCCTACGAATACCATTAGAGGAACAATATTCTTCAAATTTTGTGCTGCAATACTCACCACCATTATTGGATCTGAGACATTTTAACTTTTTACCAGTCTCATTCTCAACCAAGCATTTCCATTTCTTAAAAGTTTGAAATACATCAAATTTTTGTCTAAGGAAATAAATCCATACTTTTCTTGTTGCATCATCTATAAATGTAACATAATATAGAGAGCCACCAAGGGAAGATACCTGAGCTAGTGCCCATACATCTGTATGCACAAGCTCTAATCTTTCATTTTTCTTTTCCTTCCCATTCTTCACAAAACTAACTCTCTTTTGTTTTCCATAAACACAACTTTCATAGAAATCCATATTGACACATTTCAGACTAGGTGAAACTTTATTTGAATGAAGTTATTTCATACCTTGTTCACTCATGTGTTCGAGTCTGTTGTGCCATAGTGTTGTGTTAGAATCTACAACAACGGTTTGATGTTCTTCCTGCTCAACTACAACCATTGTTCCTAAACATTCATTATCTTCTGAAACAATTAATGTAGAAGGAACAGTATGACCTGTACAAAGATATAAGGTGCCTACTTTCACACCTTTTGCTACTACTAAGGAACCTTTTGAAACCTTCCAATTTTTATCATTAAAAGTAACTGTGAAACCCTCATCACCCAGTTGCCCTACTGAAATTAAATTCCTACTCAGCCTTGGAACATGTCTTACCTCTTGTAGTAGCCAATGATTCCCATTCTGCAACTTAATCTTAATTTTTCCCTTTCCAGCAATCTGACAGGGTTCATTATCTCCCAAATAAACTAGCCCAAAATCCCCTTGGACATAATCAAGAAAGTAACCTCTATGGGGTGTAGCACGAAATGAAGCCCCAGAATCTAAAACCCATGAATCATCAACATTTTTTAAAGACAAAAGCAAAGCATCCTCTTCAGATTTGTTACTTACCATATTTGCCTCCTTGTTTCCATCATTTTTGTCTCCTTGATCTTTCTTTCGAGACCAACAATCATATGATTTAATTGTGACTATAAACCATACATCATAACTTTGTGCATAACCTTCAACTGGCCCAATTTGTCATACTAACCTCAACCAATCTTTTAACCCTAATACTAATCCAAACTCAACACTCTGCATTCCATCATTAACCCATGATTAAGCCTCACCGTATTAGTAACCCTAACCCCATACCCTAATCTTAAATGTTAATGTTACACTAAGTATGATACTAATCCTATTTGTAAACCTAACATCGTATCCCTAACCACATCCTTAATCTCACCCTATCATTAACCCTAACCCTGACTCATAAGGTAAAATATCCTACTAACCCTGACTCTCATCCTATCCCTAACCCTAACCCTAAATGTAACTCTTACTTAAACCCACACTCATACGGTAAAATATCATGCTAACCCTAACTCTAACCCTATTCATAACCCTAACCCCAACCCTAAGTATAAGTCTTACTCAAACACTAACTCATAATGTAAAATGTCTAACTATGCCTAAATGTCACCCTATCCCTAACCCTTAGTGTAACTCTTATCCAAACCCTAATTATATTTAAGCTAAAATGTCCTACTAACCCTAACCCTAACCGTAACAGTAAATCTTACTTGAACACTAACTCATAATGTAAAATATCCTACTAAACCTAAATGTCACTCTTACTTGAACCCTAACTCATAACGTAAAATGTCCTGCTAACTCTACATCTTACCCGATTTCAAATTATTTTAATAATATATCTGAGAATTTATAATTTTTAACCATATATACTTTTTTTTACAACATTAAACCTAATTGGCACACCAAAAATTTGATTTTATTATATTTTTTTGCCATATACATAAACATTAGAAATCGTAAATGTCTACTATGTTGCGCTGCAATTGCTACTAGGTTATATATATTAATATATCTAATACGCCGAGAGCAATCCTTGTTGAGGTGACTATTTTCTTTAAATTGCAAGCTGTAATAGGCGCGTTTAGAAGTATTACTCTCGGCTAATTAGATATATAAATATATATAAGCTACTATATATTTATGCCGAGAGACGTGGCTATACAATGGGAGCACAAGTGGAAATACGAGCACGGAAATATGCCATAATAAATTCCTTATAAATAAAAACTATTCTTTATTAAAAAAAAAATTTATAATATAATGTGAAGACAAATAGCAAGGGCAAAATAATAGGAAGACAAATGGAAAAGCCAAAATACTATGAGGACAAATGGCAAGGCCGAAATAATAGGGCCCGAACTAATAGGACCCGAAAAAATAGGGGTGCCACATGGATGAAGAATAAGTTAAAAAATAAAATAAAAAATAGTTTATTTTATTTTTTTTCTTGTAATTCGGAGACCCAAAGGAATTAGGAAGCTCATTTAAAGAGCAAGCAAGCAACCAAATATAAAGGTCATAATTTTATTTTCTATTTAATAATTTATTTTTTTTGATATAATTATAGTTTTAGTTTTAGATTTAAATTCAAATTTAATTTTAGTTTTAGCTTAAGATTTAGTTAGATGTAGAATTATATTTCTCTTACATTTAGATTCTAACCATTTTTTTATTTAATAGTTAGATTTAAATTTAAATATGGAGGGCAATGCTGCCATCAGTTTTTTAATGTTTTTTTAATGTTTAATATTTATTTAAAATTTGAAATGATAAAGGAATTGCAAAAGACATACTGGAGAATTAAAATTGTATTCTGAATATTTATATTTATATTTTGTTTCTTAAATGCTAGATTTTTTATACAATATTTTCTTTATATATTTATATTTTAGTAATTCTCTGATTACATCATTGCGATAAATAATTTTTATCATGGACTAAATTTAAGATGGACTAAATTTAAGACGGACTAAATGTTAACTTACATTTCTGAATTACTATAACTGGCACTGACTTTATAGCAAATACTTGATGTTTTTGAATGCGGACTTGCGCATTAAAAATCAAATCGAAAACCCATAACATTTTCATACCGGTGAGATGACCCGACATGTTATGGCACAGTTCTGCATCAAACGAAAGACCTAAAATGGCAGTAGAATAGGACTAGTTTATAGCTCTAGCTGAGAGCAAATTTATCATGTCCTTGCAACTCCATGCATAGAGAGCTATGAGTCGCTTTGTGAGGCCTCATTGTTGAGCAACCTTGCATGTAATGATTCATATAAGTGTGGTGACTTTTACATCATACAAGGAAAATACCAAATATGTCATATTGAGTCAAAATTGGAAATATAAATATGATTCTTAATATATTTGAAGCATCATTTCTTTGTTTTTTAATGAATGAGTTTATTTTCATATTTATAGGATAAGAAACATATTTAGTAAGAGCCAAAGAATATGAAATGACTAGACAAAAGTTTTATCTTCTTGAAAATAAGATGATTTGCCTTATAAATAAAGAAAGATTTGACTTGACTAAATTGAAGGAATAAAAATTATGATATATATATATATATATATATATATATATATATATATATATATATATATATATATAACCATCTTTCTACCCTTGTAGCCATAAACTAGCTTATATATATTTATATATATAATATGCCGATCATAATCCTTCTCGAGATGCCTTTCGCAGCTTGCAATTTAATGAAAATAGGCGCATCGACATCGATTACTCTGGGCATATTATATATATATATATAAGCTAGTAGCGGTCGCAGTGCAACATTGTATACATTTACGATTTATAATGTTTATGTAAATGGCATAAAAATAAAATAAAATAAAATTATTGGGGCAGCAATTAGGTATAATGTTGTAAAATAAAAAAAAGTATATATATAGTTTAAAATTATAAATAAATTATAAATTATTAAAATAATTTGAAATTGGGTAAGAGAAAGAGTTAGTACGACATTTTACGTTATGATCAGGGTTCAGGTAACAATTTCAATTTGTTGGGTATATTCTTATTTTCTGAGGATTTTGTTTGAATTTTTGTATTAGTTTCCTTGTAAATGCCTTGCTTAGGTTTTGTAGTGTTCTTGAAAATTGTTGTGACCAGGTTTGAAAATTTTTCCCCTAGGGTTTTATCCTCGAAGAAATTTGGAAGTCATGTAAAAAAACTCAAGTCATCCTTAAAACTTCTATTTCTTCATTGCTTTTTGGTTCCTTAAGTTTTAAAAAATGCATGTGGCTTTTTCCTTAGTCAGTCGCCAAGTCGCGTATTGTTTTGTCGTGTATTAAATCTATTCAGCGAACTGGCGAATGTGTTAACTTTGCTAAGTGTTATCTTTGTTCGTGTAGTCTCTAAATATCTGGCGGTTACCAAGAAGCATTAAGCGAATGCATTATCTCCAAGTCACGTATTCTTTGGTGGTTCTTTGTTTATACTCAGTGACTTGGCGACAACGGTTATCGCTCATTATCGAAATCTAGCAGTTAAGGGAAAAATAACCTAGCAATTGGGTGAGTACCGTAGATCATTGTCAGGATCGACGGTTGTCATTTAACCTCAGATATTGTTGGGTCCTACTTGTAATCATTTGGCGAATGCGCGACTATGTAAAATTTCCCAAGTCTAGCGGCCCTGACAGTTTGGTATGAAGAATTTGGTGGAAAGGATTGTTTCAAGCTTTCGCGTGTTCTCAGAATAAATTAGCAAGAAGCCAAATGATCTGGAAATTCAGTGAATCATGTGGTCGCGGGTTCTCTAAAAAGAAAGGTAAAGGGAGTTATTATTTGGCGAAAGGAGTGGCTAAGTGTTGAGTTTTCAGTCGCTTAATCACGAAATGGAATACTCAGTGTTAAATATGATCTGGCGATTCAGTGAACCCTTTGTTCATTGAATCTTGCAATCGAATGACCAAGGACCGAATGTTTCAGCGAACTAGCGATAGCCGTAGATTATCGACAAGATCAACTGTCCATTCAGAATCTCAGAGTAAGGATAATAGTAAAGAAAAGATTCAGCGATTCAGAGAGTGAAGGCTTCGCCAGTTCTCCAAATAATTTAGTGGTTAAGTGATACATTAAGCGAATGTGCAAACCCTTTGTTCGCCAGTTCTCCAAGTATTTTAAAAGTTCACCGAAATATTAAGAGAATGGGAGATGGCTTTGTTTGCTAATTCGCCAAATGATAACTGCAGTCAAGTGCTTGAAGGGTATCACTGTGTTCGCTAATTCACGGAAAGTATCATGAGTTAAGGATTGCATTTCAAGAACCCGCAAAGGCTTTGGTCGCTAGTTCTCTGAATATATGTTAGGGTTAACATTTTATGAAGCTATCATGAGAGGCTTTTAGTCGCGGATTCGCTGAATGAGCTCAGTTGTAAAAGGAAAGAAAAGGGAAGAAAAGAACCGTTGCCTGCGTGGAAAAAGTACATTGCCAAGCTGGAAAGTGAACTAAGTATCCATGAAATCAGTGTTATAGATGGATTTCATGATGCCAAGAGGATGTTAAAGTACAAAGAGATAATCATTACCTTTGTGTCTTATTTTCAAGTTTTTAAATCTATCTGTCAACATCTGTGCATCGACTAGCTCCATTTTGAAAACTGGTGACATGCGAAATTGAATGCGGAGCAATTAAGGAATTATTTGCAGTGATAGTGGTAGTTGTACAAACTTGATCTGCGTTGATAAATAAGCTAATTTCATTGTTTCCTGTGTCCAAAATTAACTAAAGAGAATTGTGTCATTCTGAGGCAATTTTTGAGAGCCAAGCGATTCCAGTTTGCAGAAATTTGAAGATAGTTCTGAGGTGAAGATGAGTCAACCTGAGATGAGTGTAGCATCTTCCAATGGTGAAGCAAAGTCTAAAAATAGTGAGGATAAAGGAAAACCCAATTACTCAGATGAATTCTTGAGATTGTTACCTGGTTCAAGTCAGAATAAGAGAGCTCCTGATGACGTGTTTGAAGATATTCTACAGTTTTGTAGAGATCCCATCATACCAAATAGCACAGGTTACACTATTTTTAATTTCGTTTATAAGAATAGAGATAGTCATGTTCCTGTATGTAACGGTTGGGTTTTGGGGCTAGGAAAATTGGTAGTGCCTGATGTATTCCTGGATGCGAACTTAATTTTTGCTCTTGCTAGGCGTTACGACCCTATTTCAAAAACTATTAGGAAAGAGGACCAGTCAGCTTTGGTTACTCTTGATAGGGGCTCGTTCATGAGGGCTTTTAGTGTCTATACATCCTCCTCTACTGAAATCAACCTGAGCAAAGAAAAGGAGAGATATAAGAACAACATAGGGATAGTGAAGGATCAAATCACGAAGCATATCCCAAAATAGGAGAAGTATATAGCTCCCCTCCTTGCTAAGATGAATGCCCCTTACCAATTTAAACACCTCCAGCACTACATAAGGCAAACTTGCTATGGGTTGTGTAGGGTTTTGGGAATTGATGGGGATGTAGAATTGCTACCAGCTGATCTTTTAATGATCATCCTAGATATCTAGAATTCATTGGTCAATACTGATTATGATTATATTCAGTATATTATTGATAGAATGCATGAGGGTTTAATCTCTGTCAAGGATAGTAAAAGCCCGATTAAGTTCATGCATTATTCTCTGCTAATGCACTTGATTTTGTTTTTCAACATTAAAAGTTTTGATTCTAACATGCTGAAGCCAAGTTTCAATTTTGAAGGCTAGTATAATCCGGTTCAGTTATGGGTAAAGAAGTGGAATTCTACTTCAAATCAGGGGGATTTTTGTATTTTTTAGAATTTCATTGTGTATCCTATCATAAGGATGTTGGGTATCAATACTACAAGGATATCCCCAAGGGTCCTTAGGCTTTTGAGACCATTGCAGTTTGTAAACAAATGGGATGGAAATCATAATTGGGGTGATTTTTACTTGGGGGAGAATGCTACAATTATGAGAGTCTACGGTTGCCCCCAACCCCCACATCTGTTACCAAAATATGTGCCTCCGAGAGTTGCTTATTTAGAATTTGTGTGGCAGTTGATGTGGACAGACAGAGAACTTTTAGCCCCACACAGGAAGGGTACATTCACACCTAGGCAATTCAAGATAGGTGACTTCCTGGTAGGAAAGAGGGCATTTCCTCAAATTACTGCATGGTTAAATCAGTTTAAGATGGTTACTAGTGCCTGTAGACATGTAGATCCTGAGGACTTTATCAAAAATGCCAGGATGCTATACATTCCAAACATTGGTGTGAATAAAGAACATGAAGGCTTGGATGAAGAAGATGTAGTCAGAAACATCATTGATGATGATGAGGTCAAGAGGAGATGGAACAGGTACTTTGACCTGATAGACTTAGCAAAACAAGTACAGGAGGCCCAACTTCCTTTTGAGGGTTTCTTTCCTGACCTTCCATATTTAAAGAGAATTGATAAAATGATAGAGATGCATGACTCTCTATCAAATCAGCTGGAAAGTTTGATTGATCAGAAGAAGCCACAAAAAAAGAGGGATTATTCTTCGTCTGAAGAAGAGGAGTTTTCTTATGAATCACAGGAAGGGAATAGCCCACCACAAATGGAAGATGTACAAAGTGTTGGGCCTGTTGGAGACCAACCAGAAATAGGGGATACTCCAGAGCCACCCTTGAAGAAATAGAGGCTTGAGGTAGGAGAGCCTTCAAGGAAAGAAAAATAGAGGAGAACAATTGATAGAGCATCTGCTCTAGTGCCAGGTGATAGGGTCTACCATCATCAATTGAGAAAAGCAATAAGAGAGGGTAAGAAGATAACCTCTGATGAGACAAATGAGGAAAAGTCCCTGTGGTTAGAAAAGGACATCAGAGAGGTCTATCAAGAGGAGTTTTTGAGTGATGACCAGTTTGTCAAAACTGATGAATTCAAGAGCTTTCTTGTTTGGAACAAGCAACAAGAAGTAAGGAAAGCTCTACCTGAGGGTATGGAGCCAAGTGAAGAAACATTGAGGGCCTTAGCTTCTTATGATCCTAGCCTTGATCCAATAACTGTGGATGAAGCTAGAAAATTGGTCAAGTCTAGTGGAATGCTATTAACTCCAGGACGGGATCTGACTTCTGCCTTCATCATAGATCAAATAAGGAAGCAACCGCAGGGTAGCCTGTCATATGAGGCTCACATTGGTGATATGATAAGGGGAAGTGGCTATGACCCTAAGTCTCAAGCTATTGCAATGTGGTCTATGGCTCCTAGGACTCAAAAGCCATCTCTACTGAGTATAGAGGATAAGATGGAGGGGAACCAGATTATTTGGACTGTGCAGAATACAACTAACCTTGAAGTTTCTAAGGCAGTAACTCATTGGGCTAACCTGAATGAGGCAAAGATAGTTCAATTATCTAAAAGGTATTCAAGATTGTTTGAAAGTGCAAACCTGGTGGCCAAGGATAGAGACTTGAGATTGATGAAGATCAAGCAGCTAGAAGATGAATTGGCAGAAACAAAAGCTAAGCTTGAAGAAGCTTCAAAGGTAGTTGTTCCCCCTCTTGTGCAGGTTGAGGTTCCAATTCAAATTGATGAAGAAGTACCTGAGGGACCTACTAAAGATTTAGAGAAGATCAGGATAGAGGCATCTTTGGACACCATGTCAAAGATTGTGCAATATAGGTGAGGTAAGATAATAGAAAAGATGGATACAGTTTATCAATCAGTCAGCCAATTGCATCAGACCAATAAAAAGATAAATGAATCATTGGCTGCTTTGGAGCCACTTCATAGTGTTTGGTTTGGAAGAAGTTTGTTGTTTGATAAACTGGATAGTCTGCAAGAGCATAAGCCTGAGATCCCAGGGGTAGTTACAGAAGTTTTTGAGAAGATTGGCCTAATCAGTGCTGTGTCAAAGTTTTTTAAAGGTAAATCCAACCAGGTGAGGGTCAAGTTGTTTATGTTTGATAAACACTATAGCAAGTATCTGCCTGCAGTATGTGATGACAATGGAAATTTGATCAAGTTAGAGGAATGGAAGCTGTCAATGGATCAATTGGTGATTACACAAGATGCTTTCCTTAGTAGTGACAATACTTTGGATTTTGAGAGGTGCAATAGCATAATTGATAGTCTTTTCAAAATTGAGAATGATTGCATACGCTTTATGGCAGAAGCCAAAAGTATAACTGACTCCATGTGGGACAAGCAAGTCAAATTGTTACAAGAATTGCAGACGTACAACTGGCCATCAGATGATGAAGTAGCGGCTTGGAAGAAGCTAACAGTAAAGAAGAAAAAGAGGCCAGTTGTCCAGCTTGTAGAGGAAGAGGAAGAATAGAGCTGCAGATGGCATCTGATCCAGAAATTGAGGGAGAGCAAGTTTCAAACAAAGGATGATGTAAGTTAGTCGGAATGGCGGTCGTCATTCATGCAAAAAATTTAGCAACTGCTCTGAAATATCTTAAGACAAAGATGCCACCTGCGAAATTATTGAGAACAGATTTTTGTAACATGTTGTTACAATCTTTTTGTTAGTTTGTAATCTTGTCTCTAGTGTAGGATCTTTTCTAGCCATCCCAAGCTTGTTGCATCCTTCCGAGGATTCCAAGATGGCTAAGTTATATGTAGAAAGTTTTTATTCTTTCTAAAGGTGGTTGAAAATACTCTGTAAAAAAGGTTCTGAATACAAAACCTTATTTTCTGAAAGTGAGAGGATTCTGTATCTATGCATTTTGACCATTAATACAAAACTTTGAAGCTCTGTTACTATTATTTTGTTGTCTTTGTGTATGGAATGTATTAGTTTTCTTATGTATTTAAATTGCAAGGTTTTTTTAAATGCATTATTCACAAGGTGAATATAGGGGTTAAGATTAAGTTTCTTTCAAGGAAAGAGTAAAATCTTAGGGGAGATCTCTGGGAACAAATAATCCATGAACGAATTTGATGACAGTAGTAGGAATTAAAAGGATGGTGTGTTAGGCATGTCATTCGAGTTTCAGGGGTTAGTTTTGATAGTTATATGCAGTGGTAGGGTTTGATTCTATTGCCCAAGTGGATAAGGCACTGGTTTCAGGTCTATTTATATTGGTTTGCCACCCTAAATCTAAATAACTGTTTCATTTTCTTTATTTGTACAATCATAAACTTGAATTATTTCGTGACAAGTTCATAGATATGTTTTGCAATGCTTTGTAGAAGCACTGGATAAGGTTAACCTTCCTTGAGTTTGACTCTAAAAAGAAGAAGGATGAATATCCTTAAGCCATTGTTTCATGTTGTTGCTTTCATGATTTCCTTCGTAATATTGTGTATCAGGATAATATGGGCCATACTTAGAGTTCTCTCATCTTGTTGAGTTGAGTTTGGAAGCAAGGACAGAATAGTGAAGGAGCTAGTTCACAATTCAAAGCTCAGTCAAAACTGTGAATTGGTATAGGTACACCCGCCTGAGTTTTTATACTCGAAGTGAAGAAGGTTTTCTAACCTTATTACCTTAGTGTTTACGTCTTGCTAGATTATGTCCATTGGGATTATAGGAGTATTTGATAATCTGTAGATTTGAGCACTAACACAGTTATGGTTAGGTTTAGGGATAGGGTGAGATTAAGGGTATACAGGATATTTTACATTATGAGTCAGGGTTCCGGTTAGACTTACAATTACGATTAGAGATTAGGTCGGACTTAGGGTTAGCAGGATATTTTACCTTATGAGTTAGGGCTCAAGTAAGAGTTACAGTTAGGGTGACGGTTAGGGATAGGGTGAGAGTTAGTGTTCAGTGGAGAGTTAATGTTAGGGTTAGGGTAAGGGATAGGGTGAGAGTTAGGGTTAGTAGGGTATTTTACCTTATGGGTTAGTTATGTTTAGAGTTAGGATTAGTATCATATTTAGTGTAACGTTAAGGTTTAAGATTAAGGTATGGTGTTAGGGTTAGGGTTAGTAATGTGGTGAGGATTAATCACGGGTTGATGATGGAAGGCATAGTGTTGAGTTTGGATTAGTATTAGGGTTAAAATATTGGTTAAGGTTAGTATGACAAATAGGGCCAGTTTAAGATTATGCACAAAGTTATGATTTATGGTTTATAGTGATGATTAAATCATATGTAGTTTTGGGTAAATGAATAGTATTAGGGTTTTTGTGAGAGTAAGATTATGGGCTTAGTTAGGGATGGGATCTAGGTTATAGAGTTATGATTAAAGTATCATACTTGGCAATATATTTTTGGATGTTTTTTACAGTTTAATATGATAATTATCATTAGTATCTTATTTAACGTTGGCATTTAATGTATTGTAAACGGTAGGGCCATGGTAACAACTAACTTGAACAATTATCGTAAATTAGTCATTATAATGTTAATGATAACATATTACAGTTAGGATCAGGGTTATGATTGGGGATAAGATTCTATGTTTACAGTTAGGATCAGTATCGTATAAGAGTTGGGACAAGGGTTATGATTGGGGATAAGATTCTATGTTTACAGTTAGGATTCGTATCGTATCAAAGGTTACTATAAGCGTCGCATTGACCATTTTACTTATGGTAATCAAGAGGGTTATGGTTACAATTAGGTTTTAATTTTAACCTTGGGAGTACTATTAATTTTAGACTTACACCTCTCACATTACAAGCAAAGATTAGGGTAAGGGGTTAGGGTTAGCATTACAGTTAGTAATATGGTGAAGATTACTAATAGTTACGGTTCCATTTAGGGTATTGTACATGTAGGGTTAGGATTAGGACCAATTTAAGGTTGTGTAGTGTTAGGATGTACGATACATTGGTAGGCTTACATCATATGTAGTGTGGCGTGCGGTATACGATTAGTAGTAGGGTTTGTACGAGAGTAAGATTATGGATGTGGTTAGTGATACGATATAGGTTTTAGAGTTAGGATCAAAGTATCATATTTGGGAATATATTATTTGATGTTTTTTATAGTTTAACATGAAAATTATCATTAGTATGACATATAGCCTTGCAATTTAAGGAAGGGTCAATGGTAGGGACATGGTAACAACTAACTTAAATGGTTAGCATATTACTAAAACTATAATGATAATGATAATATATTACAGTCAGGGTTAAGGTTACGATAATTATTGTTGTTAATTTAACATTGTGCTATGGATTAAGATATAGTTTTATTTAAATAGTTTTTATTAAATATTTACTTTTAATACTTTATTTTTATATAGTTAAAGGTTTTGGTATAGTTGTTTAACATTGATTAGGATTAGGTTAGAAGTAGGAATGAATAAGATGTTCTCTATAATTAATTCCTCACATTTATTCGACATATCCATTAAAGGAATAAATATTAGAAATACAAATTTGAACAAAACATGTTGCAAAATGTTGCTAGTATAGGGGTAATGATAGCCAAAAATATTTATTTACTTATTTATAGGGGCAATGATAGCCAAAACCATTTATCTATTATCTTATTCATAAAACAAGTATATAGATAAAAAGGGAAATAGAAGTCCCAATACAACTATTCAGATAATTATGAAGGTTGAAAGCCAATATTACAATTATCTAAATCAATAACATTTCTCCATAATGATGCAAGTATATCACATATTCTTAAACAATAAAGTTGGTATTGTGGCCATTTGTTGGAGATTTGCCACCAAGCCAGTGCTGATTGTATGTTTGTCATTGCTGACAACATATGGTAAGTAGCATGCGTGGAAGACTTCTACAATGAGCTTAGAGTATATGTAGCATGGACATGTTATCAACATGATATCATGGACACAAAGGTTAAGTGTGTGTACAGACAGAGTTGTAGCAACTTCTCTCAGCAATGTTCCCGACAAAGTCACAGGGAATGTTCTTTGTACAGTTCTCTGTATAGTTGTCATGGAGCCTTGCGCCCCTAGATATGTGAAGCAGACATGTTAGTCATCTTACATTCATGAGCGCATAGTCTATTGTGTAGTACAAGTGTAGTTGTTCACTTGATATTCAGCAGTTTCAGTTTACTGTGTTTATTATGTGGAGCCGACAGAGATTTTATTGGTTCTTGAGTTGCGCCTATCAGTTGGGTATGCGCCCTTGGATTTATGATTGGATAAGAGACAAGGAAGTTCGGTTAAGAGTGCATGAAGTAATTCATCTTGGAGAGTAAGTTACAGTTACTGCAAAATAAAATTTCAGCCCGAAAATTGTTAAATGAATTAACAATTTATAAAAATTAACATTTTTGAAGTTGTTTGCTAAAAAATGGAAACAACCAAAATACTTCATTTTTGTCACAAAGAATTGAATTGTTATTTGATATGAAATATTCCAAGAAATCTACAAATTGTCCAAAATAGAAACATCAAAATATTACATTCCTAGCCTATGATTTAAATGAATTTGAATGTGAAGTATTTCAACAAATGTTTATTTTTCTTTTCTCAAATTTTAGATAATTGTTAATTGTGAATTTGTCTTGATATGGTTAATGGAATTTATGAGATAATTTATATCCAAAAATCATTAGAAGATGTTTCTTGTTCACTATAATTAACATATTAAATTATAGGAAACATCTATAATATTTTGGTAACTTTGCATGTAATTTGGTTGCATGAGCTTTTTCCTTGTAAGTAAGATTGTTGTAATGAAATTTACTCTCCAAACATTAATACCTATAAATGTTCCATATTAATGATGTTATGCTTACCTTCCTAATATTAGGCTCCCAACAATCAAAATGAAATTATTGGTGTTTTCCTCATCACAATTCATTCTTTATGTGACATACAATTTGATAGGAGAAAATCAAATCTCCTATCGGCTAACCGTTGCATGCACAAAAGCATGCGACTGCTAGTTGATAGGTGTGGGAGTGTTATCCCCAAATCTAAGCATTCCTCCTCTCTAGCTATCTGCATGAACAAATCTATCTTTATCACCTGTCATGTGATGTGAACAACCTGTTGACACTTCACTCGTCAGTACATAAGTCTTATAAAATATTTATAATATTGAAGTGTACATATACATTCAAAAAAATTAATCAAATTTTGATAAAAAAACCCATAAAAAAAATCCTGCAAAAATATAATGCTTTCCCTCATTAACCAGGAGCCCTGGCGAAGAGTATAAAACTAAGGAAAACCCTAAGTATTTGTCACTTTTTTTAATCTATTTGAGCGTTACTTTTCCCTGTCACTTAAGTTCTTAAAAGGCATGTGCTCTTTTTTTATCACCACGCAGAGGTCATCTCTTGGCTTTAATTTTCCTAAGTCTAAAGGCTTGGTGATATTAATATTTCCCAAGTCCCATGTTAATGGTTATCTCAGTATGAAATTGAACGCTAATGGTTTGTCGTATGTTCGCATGGGCCTTTTTTAAGTTATGCGAACACGTGACAAACTGCCAACCTTACAATAAAGCTTAATACAGAAAAGGGTGGGGCCGCTGACATATCTACGCACATGTTGATCACTCATTGGTTATATTTTGCTGACATGGATAATAGTGTTAGGTTTTCTGCTCACACCGAGATAATATTTTTTATTCCACTTGCCGGTTTGTTGATGTGGCAATTTTTGGTTTGATAGTCATTAGTGGGACCATTGTCAAAGGGATATTGAGAGGTGGCAGTAATGAGGAGAAGATCAAACGGTTGTCGTATGATCTCATAGAATCTTTTAGGCCTGTGTGATCATGCGACTAGCTGTCGATTTTGTTTTTTTTGAAGCATAGAAGGGTGGGGCCATTTCCAGATGTATGTATATAGTTTTTTCAGACTTTTCTGATTGGTTGAGGGTATTTGGTGATGTGGAAGATGTCGGTAATAGCGGTGATCGGTAAGGAAAAAGGAAAACTTACATAACAGCTTGCCAGGTTTTGCAGATGTGGATTCTCCTTCTTGGAAAAGGTATAGTGGGACAAATGGCTTAAGAAAATAAACAACTAAGGTGAATGCTAACGGTTTGTCATGTGATCGTATGGGCTTCTTTCATATTATGCGATCATGAGACTAACCATTTGTTTTAACATTAAAAGCTAAAGAGGACCAGCGTCAGATAAATGGACTAATATGATGGCTTCTCATATGTTTGCATACACTTTTTCCAAGCTATGCGATCATGCGACAAACTGTTTGATTATTTGCTTTTGGAGATGGACGGTCAAAATTTAAACTAGAATAAAGTGGATGCAGAGTTCTAACAATTGAATGTACAATCTCTCAAAAAATTAATGGCAAAATCATGCGAGGTAAATTGCTGAAGTGATTGGTGATAATTGCTAATATATCAAAAAGCCAAAATCTATGCTTTTAGGAAAGCCAGAAAGATAATGTTTTGCAGAAGGGTTGAGTGAAAGGAGTTATAGAGACCGATTAGCATTTTCTGAAGATTGTGAAGAAAAAGTTTGTTTTCCTGCACATACCTTTTTTTGTGGAGAAAACATAAATTTTCTATTGTGTTTATTTTGCACCAATTACACAAGCCCTAGAAATGCCACCCAGGAAAGAATTGTCTAGTGAAACCGATTACCTTAAGAGGGGTCTGCATGAAGACCTATTACAACTTTTACCTACCTCGACTACAACTTTAGTAAAGGTAAAGCAATTAACACCAAAGCAGCCTACGGTAAAAGTAGAAAATGGATTGTATGACACAGGCAATTATATTAGGGATGCTAGGATCAGTTTTCCTAATGCAAGTGGTGTCTCTCATTTGACTAGATTTACATTATCACATCAGGTTTCAACCAGAGAAACACCCCTGTTCCCACTTGTAATATATGGGAGAATGATTTAGGCAAGCTTGTGGTGCCCGGTGTCTTCTTAGATGTAGACTTAATGGTTCAAATTGCAAAGAATTATGACCCTATTAGTAGGGAGATCAGGGGGATTAGGGGAAAATGGTTACTGTCGGTCTCTGCTGAAGAAATCAGGTTGGTTTTTAAATTAAGTGAACCTTCAAACAACCTGGAACCAATTGACTTTGAAGAATTAAGGTAGATATATGATGCACAGAAGCACCTTCTTAGAAATGGCACTGTAAAGGCATTTTGCACTGAGGTTGGAAAGATGATTGTCACAGGACCACGTCCGCAGGAACCCTTCAAAATAGAATATTTTGATGTAAGGGAAAGAGGTGCATATTGGTCAGTATGTCAGATTTTTGGAGAAGATGCCAATGAAAAAATGCCAGTACATCTAATGTACATGGTTGTCCAAATATTAAATACACATTTGTCAATTACATATGATTATGCCCCTTTCATTGCTGACCTGATCCACAATGGGCTAATAGGGATTCAAAACAATAAAGTTGATCAACCCTTCCGCTGGTATTCTTTTATGATGTACATGTTTTTGTTCAAAGGTGCTGATTATTTTGCGGAGGAGATGCAATTAACAAAACAGAGATATGGAGAGGACATGCTAGTCCAGTTGTGGAACTCCAACATGACATGGGACTTAAAAGATAGTAGTTATATACAGTTTCACAGATATTTTGCAATGAGATTGAGAGTATTATTTGTCAACGAGAACCGAAGGGTCCCAATTGCTTTAGCTAGACTGGTTAGGCCACACCAATTTGCAAAAGACCTCAACATAGTACACAATTGGGGTGATTTTATTCTCTATACTTATTCAACTATTATTAGATTAGATGGTTTCAAAGGGACTCCTTATATATTTCCCTATCAAGTCCCCCTCAGGCTTGGCATTGCAAAATTTTTTAGACAACTAGGGGATATTGAGAGAAACACTCTTACCGATAAGAGTAGAGGGACTTTGTTCCCAAACATTACGATTGCCCACCAATTTTTGATTACTAAGGGTGGATGGGTTCACATGGACAAAATCCTAGAGCCATATCATTTAACAAGCACAATTGCCCAGACTACAGATCCAGAGGGGTTCTACAATGATTTGTTCAAAAAGCGTGCCAGATGTTTTGCAATAAACCACATATTTAATTACCCTAAGGACATAATCAAAAATATACCGGGATTAGATGATCAAGCACTCAGAAAGGAAAAGTGGTTAGCATATAAGAAGATTCTTGCTTTTGTCCATCATTTTGATCCTGGATATGACCCCCTAAGCAGTATAAATCCTATGGGGAAAAAAATAGATACCCTAATGAATTGTTTTCAAGAAATTTATAAAACTCTAGAAGAGAAGAAGAAGAGAGCCATGGACGAAAACCCTGAGAAGGCTCAGTCATTATTTAGCAAAGATGCATGTCCAAAGATGTTTCCTCCTGGAAAATATATGCTGCAAAAAAGGGCTAGTTATAATGTCATAGTCCCTGAATCTGACATTAGGAAGCAGCAAAAGACAAGAGAAGATGTCCCTTCTACATCAGGGGAGGCAGGGAAGCAAAAAGAGGTTGAGGAAATGATAGATACACATCAAGAATAGCCAACTGACCAGATTCTTGTTTGTTCTCCTCCCACCAAGAAACAAAGGCTAGAAGAAAGGCATCCAGATCTGAAAGAAGTATATTTTCCTTCACAATCACCCCTGAACATCAGAGATGATCAGGAGATCATGGAACAAGTACAGGAAATGGGAACTCAGGGCTAGATTTTCATGAATCATGAAGAAATAAATGAAGGAATTCAAGAGCAACCAAAGGAACCCAAATTAGGGTTAATAGTGGAACAAATTACAGGGACAGAGCTGGACCCTATTGTCAAGCAGGCATGTGATGAATTTCTGGCTGATGATGACTTTGTGAGAACCTGAGCTTTTCTACAATTTTTATGGAAATTGAACATGAATTAATTTGAGGAAACCTGTGAGAAGAAGCACAAGGAGAATCCTCTTAAGGATCTTAAGGTTATTGAGGATGAAATAAGAAAAGAGATGACAGAGAGTTTTGAAAAAACTACTCCAGAACAAGGGAGAGAATTGGTAAGAAATGCAGGAGTGCTCATCCTCCCTAAATGGGACATAGCTAATGCAGTGGTCCTCGATGCAGTTAGGAAACAAACTACACCTGTGTACAAGACCAAAGAAGAAGTAGAATAGGTTGTAAAAGGAGTTGCTTTCAGTAATGACCATCAAGCATTGGTCATGTGGTCACTGAACAAGAATGAAAGGAACAAAGGAAAACAAATAATTAAGGATACTCTCACTGGAGGTCTCATAGTAAAGAGGGTTCTTGACACCTCAGCAATTGAAGCGTCGAGCATGGTAGTAGCCACTGCTCACCTTGTAGAGAAGGTGGTCGAAAGAGAAGCAAAGGAGAAAGAAGAGCTTATGATAAAACTTGAGACAATGTTGAAGGCTTATGGGGAGTTGAAAGAAGGGATGTTTCAAAAGGATAAGATAATTGCAGACTTAAAAAGAAATTTAGGGGAAGAAAATTGAATCTAGGCACCACAGTTACAATTTTCTTCTTCTACTATTCGACATTCTTCTTCAAGCCCCATTGTTGAATATCCCCTGTCTCCTCTTCCCCCATCTTAGAGTAACGAAGATATAGAACGGATGGAGAAATAGAAGTATGAGAAAAGAATGAAGGACACCATCGTACACTTTGCTGCAAATGTAAAAGCCAGAGAAGTTTATAAATATGCAGTGTGGTTGTCTGACATTTTTCTTTCATTTGGGAAAGAGGCGGATACTGTGGGCCAAATTTTGGATACATGGGTACCTAGGGAGAATATTTTGAAGTGTTTTCAGGATTCAATCAAAGATCATAGTACTGTGTATCATCAATTGGCAAGTACTTATAAAATTCTTGAATCCCTTATTGATTTTGACGTAATCAGAGATGGAATAAAGAGAAAAGCAGGGCTTTTAAGGGTAAGATATTTTTAAAATAATTTCAAAATATTCCTGGGTCTTCTCAAAGCAGATGGAACCATAAAAGAGAGGGACCAATGGTTAGAACAAATTGAGAACGGGGTGTCAGCCATGATGGATGGTGTTTTAGCTACAGAAGTTATGCTTCCTTTCATACAGATGATTGAAATGTTGCAAGATGCCAGGATACATTTTACTAAAGTAATGACTGAAGTGCATGAATTGGTTAGTAGGTGGGACAAAATTTTGCCAACACGGAATGACATTTTGGCTTTTAATTGGCCAAGTGAAGATACCTTTGCAACCTGGAAAGCAACATACCATTCAGAAGTTGGTGAAGAAGTCCAAGAAGAAGAAACATCCACTTAGGAGGTAACAGTTGTCAATGCCCCAACTCACTAAAGCAAGCACGGACACTACACCTGGCAGAAGCTGAACTGCCTTTGGGAGTTGTTGCAAATTCTTCGCGCTCATAATAGAAAACCATTTTGAAATTTTGTAAGAAGAAAGTCTATATTTTACTTTTCTGTCCTATATGACAACTATTTTCTTGTCTTCTTCAAAAAAGATCTGAAGCTTGTTTACAATCCTTTTACTAGAAATTTTCAAAAAAGATCATTATAAGGGACCGGGAACTTGATCAATATGACTGATAAGTTTTCTGAGTCTAGAATATCATAGACTGTATTAGGCATATTTCTGTGGAAGAAGAATATTTTTCATTCCAGTTAATTTCAAAAGGTTGCACTATAAGGCATTTTGTAAGCATATATTGATATGGCATTTGAATAGAATCCAAGGTTTTTATCTCTCCTTGAGTTTTTCTATTTGAATTACAAATTGTTCAAATTCATTGCATGGATAATCTCTGTGAATATGTTTACATTTCTCAGCTTTGATCAAGGATCAGATTAAATAAGCTTTCAATGTGACATAAGTTCTCTGGGGTTTTGCTTAAGGATACACCAATAAGTATTGAGAATCTAGGACTCTTTTCATAAAATCCAGCACAGGGTGATTAGTATTTTCAAAGGATAAAAAATATTTCAGATTTCTATATTCATTCATATATTAGAATCTTGTTCTGGAGGTGGTACCCAATGGATAAGACACTGGCCAACAGTGGTGTTTTTCTTACAATGATCAATGTGTAAAAAGGGTTCTACTGATATGTCCACTTCTAAGTATATAATTGTCGAAATTCTTTTAGATACAGTGATTTGAAGAATAAGTTTGTTACATTAAGTGAGCCATCTGCTGATTTGGAAAGAATAGACTTTGAAGAATTGAAGAATGTTTATAATGCTCAAAGAAATTATCTTAGGACTAATCCGATGCAGGAAAATTTTATCAAAATCGGGGGTTTGATTCCAATAGGATCAAATACAGGAGAGCCTTTCAAAGTAGGGTAGTTTAACCCAAGGGCCAGATGTGCATATTGGTCATTATGTCACATCTTTGGATAGGTTGTTGAAGAGAGAATGCCAGTACACTTGATGTACATGATGGTTCAGATACTGCATCCTTATTCAGCAGTTACTCTTGATTTTGCCCCTTTCATAGCTGAGTTGATCCATGAAAGGTTAATAGGAATTTAGAAGAGTAAAGTGGATAGGCCTTTCTCTTGCTATTCTTTGCTTATGCACATGTTCCTTTTCTAAGGTGCAAGCTATTTTGAAAAGGAAATGGATTTGATAAGACAAAGGGATGCTGAAGAAATGCCACTACAACTATGGAACCCGACGATAACACAGGATAGAAAAGAAAATAGTTTTATCAATTAATTGTAAATAGAACCTTTTCAAGTAGTGACCTCTGTAAAAAAGGCTCCACTACTTGCCAGTGGCTTATTCATTAGCTAACACCTACACTGTAAGATTGTTTTCTTTTAAGAAGTAGGGGCATTGCCATCTGTTGCATCCTCACTGGATGTTTCCTCTTGTTTCATAGTCTCTGAAAGGTACGCTATTTCCCAAGCTGCAAAAGTATCTTCATCAGGCCAATTAAAATCTAGAACCTCATCCCTTTTTGGTAGGATATTGTCCCAACCACTAACCAATTGGTGAACTTTAGTCATTATTTTAGTAAACTATATTCTGGCATCTTGTAACATTTCAATTACTTGTGCGAAAGGAATAGTATCTTCTGCACCCAAAATAACATCTATTTTGGCCAGTACCCCACTGTCAATTTGTTCCACCCATTGTTCCCTATCCATTATGGTTCCTCTACTTTGATAAGACCTAGGAATATGTGGTAGTTATCTTGAAAATATCTCACTCTTAAAAGCTCTGCCTTTCTCTTCAAACCCTCCCTACTTACTTCAAACTCAAGAAGGTCTTCAACAATTTTATAAGTACTTGCCAATTGGACATGCAGATTATTCCAATCTTTAATCAAATCAAGGAATGATATCAACATTTTTTCCCTGACCTATACAAAATTTACATACAGTGTCCACCTCTTTCTTAAATGAGGTCAAAATGTCAGATAACTGTTTAGCATATTTATAGACCTCCTTTGGTTTTACATTTGCAACATCAATGTAGGATGGTGTCCTTTATTCTTTTTTCAAACCTCTACTTATCTCTCTGCTCTATGTCCTCATTTCTCATGGAAGGGGTTAAAGGAGATAGGGGATATTCAACAATAGGGCTCGAGGAAGAAGTTACAGCACTGGAAGAAGAAATTTGCAATTGTTTTGGTTCTTGGACTGGGCCTTCTTCTCCCAACCTTCTCTTCAACTCTGCAATTATCTTATCCTTCTCAAACATGCCTTGTTTTAAATCACCGTAAGCTTTTACCATTGTCTCAAATCTTTTAGTGAGCTCCTCATTTTTCTTGGCTTCCTTCTCTGCTACCTTTTCTGCAAGCTAGGCTGTGGCTACCACCATACTTGATGCTTCAATTGCAGAAGTGTCAGTAACCCTCTTAATTATGAGGCCACCAGTGAGAGTATCCCTTGTTGCCTGCTTTGCTCTATTCTTTTCATCCTTCTTCAAAGACCACATGACCAATGCTTGATGATCATTACTGAAAGCAACTCCTTTTATAGCCTGTTCCGCCTCTTCTTTGGTCTTGTGCATAGCTGTGGTTTGCTTCCTAACTGCATCAAGGACCACTGCATCAGCTATGTCCCATTCATGGAGGATAAGTACTCCTGCATTTCTTACTAGCTCTCTCCCCTATTCTAGATTAGTGTTTTCAAATCTTTTTGTCATCTCCTTTCTCACCTCAACTTCTATGACTTTGGGATCCTTATCTAGATTCTCCCTATGCCTTTTTTCAAGTGCTTCTTCAAACTGAGCCATGTTTAATTTCCATACAAATTGTATAAAAGCCCTAGCCTTTACAAAAGCATCATCAGCCAAAAATTCATCACATGCTTGCTTGACTATAGGGTCCAGCTTTGTCCCTGCCATCTGTCCACCTGTTAGGCCTAATTCAGGATCTTTTGGCTGCTCTGGCACTCCATTAATTTCATCATAAGTCATAAAAATTTGACCCTCGCATCCCAGTTGTTGTACTTTCTCTATGATCTCCTCATCATCGGTCATATTATAGGGTGATTGGGAAGGAGAGTACTCCTCTTGTATGTCTTGAGGCTTGTCTTCTATCCTTTGCTTCTTGGTGGGAGGAGACAAATATATTTTGACTAGGCTAATCGTGAGGTGTGTCTGTAATCCCCACAACCTCCTTCTATTTCTCCACATGCTCTGATGTAGAAGGCATATCCTCCCTTTTCTTTACTTGTTTCCTTATGTCAGATTGTGGGATTATTACATTGTAACCAGTCTTTTTTTGCAACATATATTTGGCAGGAGGCAACATCTTTCCAAGTGTAACTTTGCTTAATACTGATTTACCCTTTTCTGGGTTCTCATCCATGGCTTTCTTCTTCTTTCGATCTAGGGTTTTGTAAATTTCGACCTTAAAAAAATCCATGAGAGTGTCTATCCTTTTCCCTATAGGGTTGATACTGCCTAGGGGATCATAACCTGGATCAAACTGCCTGACAAAATCCAAGGTCTTCTTATATAATAACCATTTTTCCCTTCTGATAAAATGATCATCTAGTCCTCTGACATTTCTCACAATATCCTCAGGGAAGTTGAAAATGTGGTTTATTTGGGAGCATCTGACCCTTTTCTTCAACATTTCATTATAACACCCCTTTGGGTCTGCTGTCCAGATAGTTGTAGTGGTCATATGATATGGTTGGAGGAACTTGTCCATATGAACCCATCCAACCTTTGTAATTACAAACTAGTGGGTGATTGTAATATTTGGGAACAAAGTTCCTCTACCTTTTCTAGTGAGAGTTTTCTTCTCAATATCCCCCAGTTGTTTGAAGAATTCTGCAATACCAATCTTAAGGGGAACCTAATATGTTAGGATAAAGGGAGCCCCCCTAAAGCCATACAATCTAATAATAGTTGAATAAGGATAAAAGATGAAATCCCCCCAGTTATGTACTATTTTGAGGTCTTTGGCGAATTCCTGTGGCCGGACAAGTTCGGCCAGGGCCTTTGGGACTCGTGAGCTATCATTTACAAACAATAGCCTCAGTCTTGTTGCAAAACATTTCTCAAACTATATAAAACTACTGTCTTTGATGTCTAATGTCATAGTGAGGTTCCAGAGTTGGACTGGCATGTCCTCACCATCCCTCTACTTTGACAATTCCATGTCTGTTTCAAAATAACTAGCACCTTTAAATAAAAACATGTACATCATGAAGGAGTGCCAGCAGAATGGATTATCATATTTACTTCTTTGAATCCCCATGAGTCCATTATGAATCAAGTCAGCAATAAAAGGGGCATAATAAAAAGTAATTGATAAGTGTGGATGTAAGATCTACACCATCATATACATCAAATGTAATGGCATTTTCTTTGCAGCATCTTCCCCAAAAAATCTAACATAGTGACCAATATGCACCTCTTCCTCTCACATCAAAATATTCTATTTTGAAGGGCTCCTGTGTACTTTGTCGCATGAAAATCATCTTTCCAATCTCACCACAAAAATCCTTCATAGGACCATTTATGAGATAGTTCCTCTGTGCATTATATACTTCTTTTAATTCTTCAAAATTAATTGGTTCTATGTCGCTTGAGGGTTCAGTCAACCTAAAAATTGTCCTGATCTCTTCAGCAAAAATTGTCAACAACAATTGTCCTCTACCATCCCTAATCTCCCTGGTAATAGGGTCATAATTCTTTGCAACCTGACTCATTAGGTCTGCATCTATGAAAATGTCAGGCACGACAAGCTTACCTAAGTCCAATTACCATATATTACTGCTAGGGACAGGGGCATTTCTCTAGCTAAATCCTACTATGAATAATGTGAAACCAGTGAAATCAGACACCCCACTTCCACTAGGAATACCAATCTTAGCATCCCTAATATAATTTCCTATGTCATACAAGCCATCATCTACCTTTAGCATAGGTTCCTTTGGTGTTAACTGTCTAGCCTTTACTAAGTCAGTCGTTGAACTAGGCAATAACTACAATAAATCCTCGTGTAGACCCCTCTTACTATACTCAATTTCACCAGACAATTCCTTCATGGGGGGCATTTTAGAGCTTGCAGATTCTATACAGTTGGTGTAAAAGAAACATGGCAGAATGATAATATCTTTTAACAGCCAATGAGTGTGCAAATAATTCACCAACCTTTCCTTCGAAATTTTTAGAAAATGATAATCGGCCACTGCAAATCTTCTCCCCCATTTCCTTGCAAACTTTTATCTCATTGTGGATTCCAGGAAAGCGTAGATTTATGTTTGATATATTAGCAATCGAAAGCAATCATTTCAGCAATTTACTCCACATGATTTATGTCGCCATTAATTATCTGAAAGATCGAATCGTCACTCACTTGAAAGGGAAAAATTGAACTTTGCAGAAAACTTTTCTTCAAGTTTGAATTCTGACCGTTGATCCTCTTTAGAAAATTGAACATATGACAATCGTCGGATCAGTAGTGTAATTGCATGCAATGAAGACAATCGACAGTTGTCGCATGTTCGCATAGGCTCGAAAGATTGCATGTGATCTTGTGATGATTGTTAGATCTTTATCAGATTCTCTTAAATAAAATGCCGAGAACCTTAATGAATAAGGCAGTTACGACTTAGGATGGTTGAGGAAAAATCGCTAGGTTTAGACTTGCGAAAAATTTAAAAGGGTTCGGACCTAGGAAATCTAAAGTGATGACAGACCACCCCGTAAGGTGATATATTATAAAACATGTGATTTACAGACTTAACTAATTTGTAAAAGTAACGTCCCCTTAGAACTTTAAAAAAATAATGACCAACGGTTTTATGAAAGCAACAACACTTATGGTTTTTTCTGAAGCCTGGTTTTTAGTTATGACTTGCTATATATAGAGGTTTATATCTCTCATTGAGTATTTGCATTTGAGTTATGAGTTGTTTTAATTCATTGCATGGATAATCTCTGTGTTAGGGTTAGGATTACGATAATGGTTTAACATTTACATATAGAGTTTAGCATTTATGAGTAGGGTTATGATTAAGGTTTAGAATTTAGTATTTCTCTAAGCGATAAGGTTTAGGGTTAGTTTTATGATCAGAGTCAGGGTTAGGCTTGGGATTACAGTTAGGATTAGGGTTAGGGGTATTATTAGCACAGACTATGCTTATATTTAAAATTATGATTATGGTTAGTAGTAAGGTTGGGTTTCTTATTATTCATTCGTTAAGCTTTAGGTCAGGGATGTTAATACAATAAGATTATATAGAATATATGCTGAGTATGGTAATAAAATTAATACATGCTCTATGGCAGGGGTTTTAGAGTTCAGGTGAGGGTTTACATATTAAGGTTATCAACAATGAAATAGAATTGAATTGAATCAATCAAATTAGGGTTATGATTCATAATTGATGGGGAAGAGGTTAGGATTACCATTACATCTAGGGTTAAGATTAAAAAAATTGTAAGGGTTACTGTTGAGTTATTTTTCTTTTAATATAGTTACGGTTGTGTTTCCATCATGGTTGAGATTAAGTTTTGTCTTATAAGAAGGGTTGGAGTTAAGGATTGGAGTGAGGACTCTAATTAAAATAAAGGTTTACATTATGAGTACGATCAAAGTGAATGTTTAGGTTAGGCATGGGGTTAGTAATTTATTTGATGTTTACAATTACTCGTTAGGGTTTGAAGGCCCACGTTATGGTTAGCGTTAGGTTATGATTTAACGTATGGCTTGTGCAACGATTTCAATTCTTATGACGGTCAATGTTTAGGTTGCAGAACTGATTAGAGTGAACTCAGTACTAACTATGACATGTTTGTCAACATCCAAACAAAATTAAATGGTATCAAGTTGCACAAAATGACTCTTGGTCTTCTTTCTTCCACATCTCATGTGTCTTCCTAGTCTCCCATTTTCATCATTTCTCTTCTTCCTTCACGCTTCTTCATCTTCTTCATAAACCATCCATGTCCTCTTGATTCTTTTTCTCTTATTATCTAGTCTACCTTCTCCTATTCATCTCTTCTGTCACTTCCATGCTTCATTGCTTTTCTTCTAGAACCATGAATTTCAACTATCTTGTTGTGGAACCTCTCTTGAGAATAGATGATCTCTAACTAATTGCTCAATTTGAAGAGTAATATTCCTCCAGAAATCTCATGGGAGATAAATTTATGACTAAAACAAAAGAAAAATCAATTAAATAAGACGCCTTTGCTAGGATCATACACATGATCTTGTCACGACCTCCTTCTTCCAAACAGTTATCATCTTCTAAGTCTTCTCATCATTCCTCATCTTCCAAGTCTTACCATGACTCTTCTAGACATTAGTCACATTCCTCATTATCCAACTCTACTTCCTCCACTAAGTCTTCACTTTCCTCTTCATCACAATCTAGTTCCTCTTCTACTTCTCCCTAGAGTCTTATTTTCTCAAGAGATACCATAATGAACAACATCATAATCCTTCTCATACCTCTCCGATGAAGACTGACACGCCTATCTTTGATGACTATGATGACTCTGATGATGCACAATGTAGTGATACCTATGACACCTCTATTCCTAACATTCATCCTAGTCGTGTGCTCGTGCTTAGTAAAATGGGTTGTCACATTGGATAGATCGTGATGGTGATCCATATGATTCTGATTTTGAAAGAGACTATGATGCTTGTTGTGAACAATATGACACATCTACTTCTAATGAGGAAGATAAATCTTTCCATGCTGATTATAAACATAGATACTATGAGCATTTATCCTCAAAGAACTCTCATGCTAAAAATAAAGATTACACTCTCGAGCAAGATCATGTTGATGCTAGACCTTTGTCTTGTGATGGTTCCCTTCCATCTCCTACTTCTTCCAATACCCCTACATCTCCTAAAGTTGCCAAGTCTTTAAAATCTTTCACAAATCCTTCATCCAATAAAATTCCTAATGCTTTCCATGTAGTTTCCTATATTTATCCTCAAGAGCAACCTCTTCAAGAAACTCAAGCTAACCTTCACTTATGTAAATACTTCTAATAATGCTAAACCTAAAGAGCCAAACCCTTTGTGCACTATAATGCCTACTTCAGCTAGCCCTTCACCATCTCTTCCAAAGTCTTCCATACAATTCCAACATGCGTCCTTGTCCTTAGAACTGCCTCCATGTCAAGAGGACTCTAAAAATGGTAAAGAAAAGAACATAAAGAAAGATCAAGATCAAGAAACCTCCATGTCATCCAATCCTTTTAATGATGTATCATATTCATTTCATGGTTCTTTTGATCACCTATGCCATTTCTCATTCATTCCACCATGTCTGAAGACTTCTCCTAAGCAAGATCAAGCTACTACTTGCACCATTGACCTTATTGACAATCAAAATAACCTTACTACACTTGCACTTTCCAACTATGATACTTCCATTAAAGATAGAAAAAATAGTGTTGTCACTTCGAATGTTAAACCCATTAAAAATGAAGAGAAAAATTATACCCTTGTGCTGTCCAAATATCCTTGTCAAGATCAAAGTCTTCCATCTTCTTGTTCTACCACTCCATGTTCACTTCCATTTTCTACTCTTCGTAACTCTTTGCAAGCTTTGAACAATCATACCAAAGAAGGTTCTCATATTGAAGATATACATGATCCTTTTGAAAATCCCAATGCTCACTCTAAAGATGCTGATGTCCTTGGTTGTGATATAGATGTTGATGATCTTATTGAATATCCTTTTGCATCTTCCACATCCATAGTTGGACCTCCTCCACCAATACTAAGGGCTTCACATCTTCCATCCATTTGGGGCCCTTATGTCCCTTCACTTTCCCTTACTAATTCTCCTAATTCATCATCCATCTCAGGTCTATACGCCCCTCCATATCCTATCTTTCCTCAAGATCAACATAGTTGCATACCCTTGAATCCTTTTCATTCACCTACCCATCTAAACCAGTCATATCCTCCTTCTTCCACAAGTACCGAGTGTTTTGGAAGTAACTTGAATGTTCAAAATAAGAAAAATAAGCAATACCAGAATCCATCAAAAAAGAAGATCACCAGCTCTTATCTGAGGGCCTCAATCCTAAACCCCTGCACTCCATGACTAGAGAGCTATGAATCCCCTTTTGAGACCTCATTCTTGATTGTTCTTGAACCAAATGATTAATAGAAGAGCAATACATTTTTAGCACACAATGTGTACCCATACCCTAACCCTAATCTTCAAATCATAACCCTAAAACCTAAATGAAAAACCCTACTCATTAATCATAAACATTGATCCCTATCATAATTCATAAATCATAAGGTCCTATTCCTAAATGCTAAACAACAATCCTCGTTCTGCTAATTTATAAATCCTATATCCTTACCTAAAGCATAATGCTAAATGGTCAAACCAAATTATAAAGGATTAACTCTAATAATAAAAGCTAATCCCTAATCCTAAATGTTAATTCCTACTCATAACTATAATTGTAAATGCTAAGCCATCTAATCCTAACTGCAATTGTAAAATCCCAAATGCTGAACCCTATGCGTAAATGGCACGTTCTTACGAGTACAGTTATGATTAGGGTTAAACCATAATCTAAAATACTAAACCCATGCCGTAATCGTAATCCTAGCCATAACCCTAAATACTACATTGTAAACCATAATCCCAGATGAGAATAACCTAATTATGAATTGTAAACTCTAATCTTAGAACCCCAATCATAAATGTTAAACCATAATCCTTATGGCTCTAATATAATCCTAAATGATAAACCCTAATTCTAACCTTAATCCTAAAGGTTAAACCCTCATTCTAAGCCTGATTCGTAAACCCTAAATCCCATATCCTAATATAAAGCATATTCTTAAACGATAAACTGTAATATTATATGGTAAACCCTAATCATAAATGCTACATCCTAAATTCTAAAACCTGATATTAAATATTAAACCCTAACTATAAAACTCGATATTAAACACTAATGGTTAATATTAAACTCTACAATTAAATGTGAAGCACTAATTACAAATTATAGAACCTTATCCTATCCCTAATGCTCAACACTAAACTCTAATCGTAAATGGCAAGCCTGAATACAATACCTAACCATAACCGTAGCACCCATCATGATGCGAACATGCACCATTATCCTAGTCATAAGTCTAACCCTTAATACTAAATGGTAAACCCTAACCTTAATCATAATACTAACAATACATAAATTGACACCATAACTCTTAGCATGATCATCAATGTAAATATTAAACGTAATCCCTAATACTAAATGCCAAGCCCTAATCCTAAATACTAAACCCTAGTGGTAGATGCTAAACCATTAATCTAATATCCTTGCCTAAACCATATTCATAAATGATAACCTCTACTTTTAAATCTAATCCTAAATGGTAAACCCTAACACTAATCCTAACTATAATACTAATCCCTAGAATAATAAATCTATTCCTAAATGCTAAACCCAAAACCCAATCCTAAATGGTAAACCCTCACCCTAATCCTAACTATAATACTAAACATGTGTAAACAAGTATCATAATCTCAATCGTAACCACAATCCTAAATCTTAAATGGTAATCTGTAATCGTAAAAGTGAAACTCTAATCCTAACACTGGTCATAAATAGTAAACCATAATTTCTAAATCCTTACCTAAACCATAACCCTAATTATAAATCTACTCCTAAATGCTTAACCCTAATCCTAAATACTAAACCCTAATCCTAACACTTACCCTAAATCCTTACCTTGACACAATCCCTAACCTTAACCATAATTTTTTGTACTATTTCTCAATCCAAGTGGAAAACCGTACCAAAAGTATTGATTATGTAAAATATCAAGTCCTTTAAATAAAGTCTTGATTTGGTTTCTCATTCTTTGATGATATTATTAAACCTCTAAGTCTTTGAACTTTACCATGTCTCTGTTGACCTTAGTGAAATAATATATTTACTATTAAAATATATATATATATATATATATATATATATATATATATATATATATATATATATATATATATTCATTCATTTATTTATCTAATCCTAAATAGTGAACAATAATCATAAATACTAAACCCTAATCCCAACACTTACCTTCAAACCCAAACCTAATACAATCTCCAACCTTAACAAAATTATAATGGCATGCCCAAAATATTATGTACTTCTTTAGTCAATCTAAGTGAAAAACTGGAACAATTTTATTCATTATGTAAAATATCAAGGCCTTTATAAAATCTTGTTTTTGTTTGTCATGGTTTAATCATATTATTACACCTCTAAGTCTTTCGACTTTATAATGTCTATATTGACCTTACTGAGACAATATATTTATTTCTCATGAATTAAAAGGTAAAACATAAATTAGTGATTATGGTACGACATTTTGATGTGACCTGAGAAATTCTTTACTCATTAACTAATATGACAACTAATATATTTATATATTGGCTCTTTTTTCTGACACTAAAATTCCCTCAATATTTTTCCATAATTTTTAATTTATTATTCATTAAAACATAACAAACTAAGATTGTAAAATCTCTTCGATACTAAGTTTTTCTTAGAACATTCTAAATTTTTCTCTCAACAATTCTCGCATACATTTGAATTTTATTCTCTTTCTAATATCATTCTATTCTCTATTATTCATTCTACAACAAATTTCTACCAATATCTCCCTTTGTTGTTTCACATCCATCAAAATAATTTTGTGAATGTCTTTCTTATTATTTTCCAATTGTTCATTTATTATGTTTTTCAACGGTAAAATATATTATTATATTGAATGGTATATAAGAATGGAATTTAGAGAGAAATATCTTAACATAATTAAACACAACTTACGAAATTCTAATAACATATCACCCAAGTTAACGTGTTAGATAGCAAAGTATTTTTTTTTGGTCAAAATTTGAAGTTTTAAACAACCAAACTAGTTCAAAAGTTGGTGCACCAGAACATACGGATTAAATAGAATGTAATTATACCATAAAATGGTTTTTCCATTGCAACTATGTTTTTGGTGTCATTTGATGCTGTTAAAATACCCTGAGGACCCTTGACAAATATTTCAACTCTTAATTTAAGCCATTCAAAGGAATTAATTATCTGTAATACACCTATGGCACAAATTTTCACACCATTTACAATCTAATTGAAAGAAAAGGAAAGAAATTGATTAAGGTATGAATCTTTTAGATAATGAGAAACCAAGTTATTAACTTAAAATAAGTTTTCACATCATTTCGAAGTCTGCTGCTGGACAATACTGTCAGCCAACGAATTCATGAAAAAATTTAGGACTGCCACCATCGTTTACAAATATTGATCAGATGGCACTCGCACTAACAATAAAAGGCAAATTTACTACAAACTCACAACAACAAAAAAATGCAATTTTGGCCTGCGGCTCGCGCTTGCACTTTTCAAACAGCATCTGCAAAGAATATAGACGGAAGAGCAGCATGAGAAAAATACAAAATCATATTACCTATGGCACCAAAAGCAAGTAATAAAAGAAAATTCAATACTAGCCAGTACCCAGTGCAGGTGCTGCTTCTTGTGGATGGGGAGCAGTTTCCATTCTCAGATTGCAGCTCAGAAGCATGACAATGGCGCCAACTCCAATGGCACAAAATAGGAAAATCATACCTACGCTGACTCTGGAGATGGGCCACCATTTAGTGGCCATGATTTCCAGGTAGCTACAAGCGGATAACACAACCGCTAGCCCACCTAGTATTTTAACCACTAGATAACTCAAACCTATGTTGAGCAAGGAGGATATGAATATGAATATAACGATCAAAGAGTTGAGTACCAAAAGCAGACCAACGGCTGGAGACGTGTCCCCAATAAAAGCCAGGAAGGCGAAGTTAGTTGGAATAATAACAGAAAATGAAATGATGATTATATCTTTTACTTCCAACCCAGATTCCCATGGCGGCATACTTCAGATATTCAGGGCTCTATTTTGAATAGTCCATGACATATATAATATCCTACAAAACTAAAGCTCACAGTTCTTAGTAATGTGTTTGTAATGTACAAAAACAAAATAAATAAGCATGCCTTACTTTATGGCAGTCCTTAATTTATTCCCTTTCCATAACATTTAAATAAATTTTTCAATACTCCCTAAAAATGCATCTATATAACTCAGATATATGAATATTCCAATACAAAAATAACGGCAGCTAGCACATCCTCTAAAATATATCACAGTCACTTCAAGTGTAAAACAATAGTAAATGTAAAGCTGTATCGACACTTAAGGTCAGTATAACAGATAACTTATTTGCTGATAAAGGAACTGGTATGCTATATTAATTCAAAATATGCTGTTTTAATTCAAAATATTAAACGCTTGCAACTGTAATACATATTGAATATGACTTACAAAGGATCGTGTCCTTTCAATGATTTTTTTTCAAAATTAACAATTCATAACAACAGTAAACAAACAAAGGACTGGCGTAAACAAATATAATAAGGATTCGTCAAACCCTAATTTTACATTCGAGACATCCTCTATCTATTTTTCATGTTCCTACTGAATATAGAACCCCACACAATGAAAACCCCAAATCCACTAAGAAGACATTTGTTCTGGGATTTTTAGTTTTCGTAAACCCTGAACCTAAAAGCGTTCTGTGTTTCCGGTACAGGTCTACCTCGGAAACCCACAAAGTTTGCGGTCTCCCACTCTTCACCAAAAGAATAGAGTGCTTTGAAACGGACAAAATAAATTTACATATTAAGACAAATACAAATAGCTACAAACAAACCTGTTATGAGATTCTCTACTTTTGGTTTCTCTACAACTCACTAAAGATCGAAACTAATGTGTATATTCGAACATTTAGGCCTTTGAGACAAAAAAAAAGAAAAAAGTATTTTTTTAATGTATTGAAAGAAACTACTATAAGTTGTAACCCAAAACAAAATCCACACAAATACTAATAAATATAAAGCCAGCTATAAATGCTATTTTTAAAATTGTAAATATAAAACACACCTGTCTTCTTTGTTATTTTGGACCCAAAACGTTAAATCCTTCTGTATTTGCGATTGAAATCTTCCCCAAAATTACACAGTGTCTCCCACTATTCACAGCAATTCCGCAAACACAGAATACTTTCAAACGAACAAAGTTATTAAGGAAAGGGAATGAAGTAAGTAAAGGCCGTAACTTACTTAATAAACTTCCCATTAACTTCGACAGGAAAGGACAAGCCAAAGTAGAGTGAGTTGGTCGTCATTATTGCCATTAATTCATGTCAGTCCTCAATTCATTCTCTTGTCCTTTTTGGCGGTCTTTCCATTGCTCATTTGAAACAGTTGTTCAGGTACATTTCCGAAACTGTTATGTATTTTCCCCAACTTTTCCATTTTAGTTGCACAAGGCCGCGAACAAAAACATCAAGTAATTTTGGGGAAATTGCTTCCACTTGTAGGAGGAAATGTCAGGTCATCTCACCGGAATGAAAGTGTTATGGGCTTTCGATTCGAATATTAATTGCGCAAGTCCGCGAACAAAAACATCAAGTAATTTTGGGGAAATCTCTTTCACTTGTAGGAGGAAATGTTAGGTCATCTCAGCGGTATGAAAGTGTTATGGGTTTTCGATTCAAATATTAATTGCACAAGTCCGTGTTCAAAAACATCAAGTATTTTCTTTAAAGAAGAGTCATCTCAGCGGTACGAAAGTGTTATGGGTTTTCGATCATTATTTAATTGCGCAAGTCCGCCTTCTAAAATGTCAAGTATTTTCTATAATGTCGGTGTCAGTGATAGTAATTAGGAAAGGATGGGAAATGTAATTGCAGAGGTCCGATGTGCTATCGTGCGTACGTGATTTCTGAAATAAAGAACGGTTACCCATTTCGCACAAGCGCAGTTTACATTTCAAATATTAATGGTAATATTAACGTCAACACTTCAATTAATGCCCATCCACTCTTCTCCTATTCTAACACCATTTTCACGGTCTTTCATTTGATGAAGAATTGTACCGTTACATGTCACTTAACACTATGATATTTCAAACATGCACAGTTAATATTTAGTCCCTCTTAAATTTGCAACGCTATGAATCTGCGATTTGTTTCGCACATGCACACTTCTAATTTAGTCCTTCAAAATGCAACTCTTTTGGTCTGCGATTTGTGTTGGACGTGCGCACTTAACATTTAGTGCATCTTAAATTTGCATGGCTATGAAGATGCCATTTGTCTGGGACATGCGCACTTAACATTTAGGCCTCTTAAGTTTACATGACTAAGAATCCGCGATTTGTTTCGGACATGCGCACTTAACATTTAGGCCTCTTAAATTTGTATGACTAAGAATCCATGATTTGTTTCGGACATGCGTACTTAACTTTTCATCCACGTGGTCGTCCTGTTTTCCATGCCATCACACTTTTTATGGCTATGAATCTGTGATTCATTCCCATCGTTCCAATGAACAAGGCAATCATCTACGCTGGAAAAAACCTTTTAGAGATATTTGGATTTGAACAATAATGGCTACTAGGTCTAGATTTAAAACACAGCCATCGATCTCCTTAACTTCCCTGCAGACAAACGGTCCAGATTATCCTTGAAACAGTCACAAAACTCCTTGAAAAAGTCAAAATCCACCTCAGCACACTGCACCCAATGAAATTTTAGCACGTCGGCATATTACCAGCTTTGACCCACTTCAACTTTCCACTTTTAAGTTATTCGGTGACTGGGCGACTGAAAAGCTCTGTCCTAGACTTGTGACTTGTCAATCTTTTACTCGCTCTCGACTGCTTTATCAGCAACACCTCGGCAACTCCTCTGACAATGGACCCACTACAACCAAGGTTCCAATTGGACGGCAAGCGCATGATCTCATAGCTCCCAAATATTCCTTCCGCTCATGTGCTAGTCGTTGATCCTTTTGAACTGGGGACCCCACTGACACACGGGTCCACCAAAAATTTGGAGATTACATGACCTAATCCACTCGCTGAGTCGCTACCTATTTGGACTTAATCGCGGGGGAAATTGGAGATTTGGCGACCAAAGGAAATAAGTCACTCGTTGAGTTGCTAGATGTTTCATGCAGACCGCCAGGAAGCAAGTGACAATGAGAATGTTGCAGTCACCAGTACGAGGACCAATGAGAAATGAACACCTTAGCAACTTCTGACAACACTCGGCCCCACGACACAACCGGCCTAAATCGGATAGAAGTTGCATGATCACAAAGGAGAAGAATATTCCTTACGATCATGCGACAACCGTAGATCATATGTCATTTGCCACCCCTTTGAATACTTTGGGCTGCCACACCTACCAGGTCACCTTACGCAATAAAACAAAATCAACGGTTGTCGCATGATCGCAAGGTCTGAAGAAATCCCTTGTGAACATGTGACAACCATCCAATCCTCTGCTGGTTGAAAGCCTCCTTGGAGTATGGTCCCATAAACTGGTCGCAGCAGCATGGAAAGGAAATGCTGACCATAGGGGAATAAGTGCGTAGATGCGAGGAGATCGTAAACATCTAGGGTTTTCATTCAGAAAAAAAGATAACGAGGGGACAAAAAACATTGAGAGTTTTCAGCATTTTGGCATATTCTGAACTATCGAGATCGAAAACATCCAGGGTTTTCATTCATAACAAAGATAATGAGGCAAAAAACATCAAGAGTTTTTGACATTTTGGCATATTATGAACTATCGAGATCATAAACATCGGGGGTTTTCATTCAGAACAAAAGATAGCGAAGACAGAAAACATCGAGAGTTTTCAACATTTTGGCATATTATGAAATATCTCCTCCAGACCTTAAAACTTGAAAATCTCCCTGGGTTTTGTGATTCAACACGTGCACTCTGGACTGGACCTTGGCAACACATTGAAGAACATGGGGCTAAGGGCACAAATCATAAAACTTTGTGGATCGACTTCGCAGGTGAAACATAGGATAGACATGGAAAATCAGTGACCTTGAAGCAATCCATTTGGCATGGGGTCAATTCTGGAACACAAAACTTCGACACAGAGACAAAATTGTGCACGAGCAATTCTTGGAAAGCAGGGAAACTATCCTAGAAAACTGGAAGAAAGCAGGAAAACACAAGAAAATTTCATATTGCCACATATCCATCGAGGTTGTTACAATTTGCACATTTGAAGTAAAACATCATCAAGGTCATTACAATTTGCAAATTTGAAGTGAAACATAAAGGTTGTTACAATCTACAAATTTAAAGTAAAAACCAATTGAACCCTTTAAAGTAAAACATCATCAAGGTTGTTACAATTTGAAAATTTGAAGTAAAAAATTCATATGATGGCTGTGATGACTGAAATTAGCCATGCTGTCCCTTTTTTTTCAAAAAATGGACGTAGCATACAGAGAAGTGTGTGCCTGCTACATATGGTTAGTCAGAATAATACAAATTATTTCCAATATTTTGCATATAATAAACACCTTCTTTTAAGATCAAGATCAATCACCACATTATACAATTGAAAAGTAAATGTGCAATCCATGGACATACAAGACATGGCAAGACGTGCAATTTTTTCATTGCCAATAAATGTCTATTTTATGTATTCAAGATCACTGTTGAGGGAAGACACGTGATGACTATAATTAGCAATGCTGTCCATTTTTTACATATACATAAATGTCAAAGAACACATATTTGCCATTACTTGCTATTGCATTACTTAGTACAAGTGGGCCTTGTCCGTTAAATGAATAGCAAGCAGCCTATCATGAACGTGTTGTATTACACAGATAGAACTATCCACACTTTGATAGCCCTCCCACATACATGGCAATTTGGCATGAACGGAACAGGTTCTTAGATACTATCAGGAGTCAATCCAACTGCCTCCATGAATTTCACCTTCCAGACATCTGCGTGATGTCTCCAAACATCTAGCATCGCATCATACTTAACAGTTGATTCGGAAAACATCTTCTTGTTACAAGCAAGGGCTGCCTCCACATTGGTACTAATCAACTACTGTTCAAGCAATTCCTGCTCTTGCTTCACAATCTTCTCCCTCAACTCTACAAATGACCTCTCCAGGTCCCTGTATTTCTTCCGCCATTCTGAATTTTCCAACAAAAGTTGTTTATTCTCTGCTTCAGTAGCCTCCAACTTCTGCGATATCACAGTAATGTGATTGCGCTGAAGAAAAATATGACTTTCAGTCAATTCCTGTACTGTGCTCTTCAATGTATCAGTCAATTCCTCTACTGTACTCTTTAACATATCAGCCGTTAGGGGATCATCTATGCCTGCATTATTTCCAATCTTGGCCGCACCACCAACATCTGTTACTCTGGCCAACGATGCTTCCATTGAAGAAGGTACTTCCCTCTGACCAGATGAATTTGTTGACATTGCACGCTTTCCCAAGCTATCAAACTGTGAATTTATTACACATGTATTGGGAGGGTTATGCTTGCTAGATTTTTCCATGACCTTTGGCTGTGTGGAAGCATCTTTCCATTTGGCCATCCCTACTTCCCAACAATGTAATTATAGTTCGTTAATCAGGAGTGAACTTTATTACGACTCGCAGAAGTTGCCATACAATCAGTTTCCATAAATAAGGAATGAACACATGAGGGTATATAGGTAATTTATACCTCCACTGTCAGGCCACCAGAAAGCTGGTATGTAGTGTCTTCTACCCGATCTACAACAAAATCGACAAAAAAATAATTATTAAAACTTATTTGCGAGATACAAAGGGGGAGCATCTTAATAGAAAAACATATACCCCCAATAGTTACCACAAAGAAATATGGAATATCAATAACATCAAACACTTAAACTGTTACCCAAACAAAGGGATGCACATGAACGCACACAAAAAATCCACCTTATAGTGCCAAACATCTATAGCCCACCTCTTCAAAGTACTATACTGCAAAATATGCCACTAAAAAAGAAAAATGTGAATCGAAGTTTAAGTTGATACCGGTAAAGGTTAGCATTATACATATCAAAGATAATCCTTCAGTGGTGCATCGTAACAGATCACCAATAATTTCAATAAAATTACTATTGTATAGAATAATAATATAATGACTCATCATTCAAATATGCAACACAACAACACAAGTAATTAGTAACATGATAACAATGTTCCGCAAACCAAAATGCCTTGCATGTCCACAACACACAATGCAAATATAACAATGTACAAAATCAACCGTCCAAAGGTACCAACACATTTGGGCATTGAACAGAGAATAATTAACGCAAGGAAATCTGTGCACGATTTGAACTCATCGCAGATCCCATTCAAGCATACATCACCAAATTAACTAAACTCAATCTAAGAAAGGTTAGTATTAGTAACCCTATTGCAGCACTCACTACACTAATGACTCAATGCAGACCCCTCATCATTTCCTCCTACGCTGTCTATTTTGCGCAAGTGAAAAAAGTCCTGTATAGAATCTACTCCGCTTCTTAGGGTCCTTCTACACCATTGGAGAGGTTATACCAAGGCGTCAAATCCTCACACTCATTCTTCTAACGGGAGGACCGAACTACTCGCCAAGCTCTATGTCCACTATCAAGGCGTCATCCACTTCATCTTGAAGTTACACAGACAAATTCTGATGAGTGCTTGCTCCAAAAGAATGTCAACAAGAATATTACCATACACCTAAAGAAATTTTATAATCAGACATGAAAATAACTAAAATGAATAATACCTTATGCTGCGTCACAGGCAAAGTACGGCGGAGGTCTGAAATGTTCCACACCTCAAAAGACTTAACAGAGTCGCATAAAGATTCTAAAAATGAGTGGGGAAAGGGCAACCTAGCATTGGGGTCAATGGCCTCTACAATGTGGACTTTCACCGTGCCCGGCGGTAGTCATTTGTTGTGGCATTTGACATTCCTACCAACACCTTCAATAATGCCTTTGCCAACCAATACACTGTTCGCTAGCAACTCGACGTGTTCTCTGCTTGCATATGTGTGACCACCTTCCTCTAATAGCTTCTTGTTGATAAAGGGTGCCTGCACTTGGAAAATGTACATCGGCAAACCAAACTCGTGTCAGAAAAACATATGATTCATGGTTCAAGAGGCATATGAAATTAACGAATCCTACTATTACCGATTCAGAAAGGCTATGGGAATTGTCCACTTCACCATGCCAAACTTCACCAGCACTATGAGTTTCCATCCCAAACTCCATTCGTGCAAACTCACAAATAATGTCATGCCCCACATTCCTTTGTCCACACGCATTTTCTTCTATACTGCAATCCTGTAAATTACATAAAGAGTAAAGGTACTGGTATGACACTATCAAAGAGACTACCAACTACAAATAAGACATTGTAATACATCGTTGATAGCATAGCATGGTGCAGGACTTGGAATGTGCAACAGCTTGTAACAGAACGTTCCCAACAGCTTTTTGGTTTCCTCTGAAATATGATTCTCATTCACCAGCACAGAAGCAGATCGAATGGGACTCTCCTGCAAGACACCAAATCAGTTTACGCTATGTCCGCATCCACCTTAATTTCTACTATAACACATTGACAGATAAAATAAAACGTACAACTCTGGTTGGGGCCTGCATCATGGGAGGGCTCTCCATGCCAACCCTAGCACTCTTAGCCTACATAACATATAAGAACATGTTTTAAGAACACATGTTATCAATGAGGACAGTATCCAATGTGTCTACAGATAAGTGCGTACACGTTACAACACTAATTATATACATACCGCTTCTTCGACTGAATCGACACTTACCTATTGACATGCACACCTGCCCTCACCGCCATTGCCCTCCAACATGAGCTATGTCGCCATTGACAATGGTCAACATCATTAACACTGACAAAATAACATAGATAAGGAATGGCGTACAACAACCACACAAGACTTACCATGACATCCCTATCGTTGCGGTCCACTGACATTTCTTTTCTGCGCATTCGTTGCACCAACTTGTATGAACTCCTAGAATTTCACCCAGTAGAATAAGTACCCTTTTCATAAACACCAGGATCCAAGATCATGCATTCATCTTCACCACTCTGCTCTGCCAGACCATGTCCTTTATCCATAGAAGCCTGACATGGCAAGTAATTCGTAAATGGGGTCACATTGATTGAAATTGTGAATTTGAAGGTGAGTGATGAAATGGAAGAATAAATGAAAACTTATAATACCATATTACCTTTTCCTCTAACTGAACACAATCACAAGAAGATAATTTTCTCTTCCTCCTTTGCTCCAGACTCTGACTTCTGTCAGTAGAGTTCGACCCCGTTTTGACGACCTCAAGCACTTGAGAAAACTCAGAAACATTTTTCTGGGAAGATTTCCTCCTCGTTTCCATCTTATTTCATCCCATGGGGCATCACTGCATAGGTTGATTACCAGTTGCAACTAGCGTGGTAGGTAATGCATCAGCTAGTGTATCCCTATCAACTTCCTTGCACACAATTTTAGACGATCCTGGATTGCCCTGTCAGTTGCGCATTTTTTTTTCAATGTGAGTGAAAATAACAGCAAAGTGAAAAACTCTTAAAAAGAATTATAAACCAGAGTCTTGTTGCATCCTCCCTTTGCCAATACCTTATAATCTTTTCTCTGCACCAATGCTAACAAATTTCTCAGTCTTTTCTACCTGGCCATTGTACTCTCATATTCACCCATTTCTTCTTCAATCTTTGCCTTGGCTTCTGCTGGGAGAAGCTCCACTGACGCCTTCTTGTACAACTCGCATATGCGCTTCTCTACGCACTTTCTTTGGGCTGTAGACCTCATCCTCATCTGGTATTTGACATTTCTCTCCCTCCTTTGGTAGTACCCCTGATCTTTATAAGAGAAGTGATGCCATTTTGGGTTCACTGAGGTAGGTCGGCTGTGTTTGGGCGCTTCAATCAATGGAAGTGCATGCATTTGCATCCTATGAATATTGATCCTTGCAATGTCCCAAAATTTAAGACCTCCATCTACCGAACACGGACCTACGATGCAGTAATATACCAATCTATTGTTGCACTTTTTAGTTTTGTAATCGGTCCTCCCTATGCACAACACACCAGAACAATAAAAATGAGATTTGTAAAACCAAAAAGCTTAGAAGATACAAAACAATATCGTCGGGCAAGAAGGATGACTCCACTATTCCTAAACATTACATCATGATTGAAGGTTTCTCATAGAAATCAAACCTTACAATCAATCTGAGAATCCAAACAGTCTCCCCGACCACTGTGAATATTGGGATCCTCCAAAGCATGATAGTTCTGAGCAGTAGCATAACTATCATCCCTCTCTTTTTCTTCACGACTGACATTGTCGACATAAGCACTCCTTCTTCCAACCTCAAGGGTGCCTCTCTCAGCATGACCAATTGGATCACATTCAGATGCTTGCTTCAAGGGGTCCTCCATCCCAGGCACAGTGCTCATATCACCCTGAAGTAAACAATGTTACAACAACAATAAAACACCCTTCATTTAAAGGTTGAAGAACATGAACCAAATATTTATACATTTTTAAGGCACACTCATTCAAACTATATCATATTGGTATGATGCAAATGATTACCAGTTTCCTTGATGAATGATTAGATCTTGCTTGTCTGGGAGATGTCCTTCTGAAATCCCTCTTTATGTCCTGACAAGGCCAAGTCCACCTATTAGTGAGATACCTACCTCCTGGATGGACTCACACAAAAGAATAGTTATAGACATCCCAAGACCATACTATCTTGCGCTTCTTACCAACAAAATTTTTGCATCATCCAATACCCTCTGAGTTGCCCCATGATGCATCCCAACAACTGAATCATGCATCTTGATAAATCTGTCCATATACTTCAGCAACATACTAGCCTGCCCATATAAAATAACAGTAGTGTTACTGGCCGCTCAAGCGGCAGATACATTCCGTGCCTCGAACCTCTCAGAGAAAACCACTTCGAATGGCATATCAACTTAACATACAGATCTCAGTTCACAATATAAGTATCCGCATTTCTTTCTTTTTCTTATTTGCATCTACCTTTTTTTTTATTATTACATTTTACAAATGACATCTTATATACAAATAGTCTAATGGCCTAAATAAGTGAAACAGAGCTTGTGCATTTATATATGGACAGACTGTCAACGTATTTACCATTCATATAAAATAATGCCACATAAGATTCCACTCTTCTACCTAACCATTATGTCCGTGAGGAGGTCCCTGTGTGTGTGAAAATTGTACCTGATCTGTAGACACAACACTTCAGTAAAACATTAGAGGTTAGCTATAATCGAAATCGTGCAAAATTGAAAACTATCTAACCAAGCGATTTACTGCCTTCTAGTAGGTGCGAGATTGATGTTCTCAGATTGTAATCGAGATCAGTGACCTAGACGACACCTAAATGAAGGATTTGAATGCAATTGATCTAGATATGAGATTGAATGCAATTATTCTTTTTTTTTTGGATTTTCTATGCAATAAGAATGATAAAAACTGATATGAATCTATGCTAATATGAAATTGATATGCTATGAATGTTAAATGATCTAACAATGAAGATTCTAACAATGATATGAAAACTATGAAATTCTATGCTAAGATATAAAAGCTATGCAATTGAAATTGATCTCACAAAGCTTTGAATTCGCAAGTTGATTCCTCAGCCTCCAATTCTCCAGCGTGATTGTGCAAAATATGAGATGAGATATGAAGAGCTGAAGCCTTTAATTTATAGAAATCCAGGGCTTTGGAGGTGCATGGATAAAAGCCATAAATCACTCAAATTAACTCATCTTGATTTTTGAGTTATCTGATCATGAAAGATAATTAATTCTCAAAATCATGCAAAAATAGCTTTTTAACTCAAATTAGAGTTTAGATCAGCTTTTTGAACTCCAAAAAGATGTTGAGTTCCAAAAAGTCAATAACTTGCATTGATTTTCTGATTTGGAGTTTAACTGTTTCTTTTGAATATGCATAATAATTAAGAATTAAATAAATAAATAAAGTGATTTATCCTCAACTCAACTGATTTTTGAAAATAAATAATTAATTTATGGGTTAATTAACTATTTATTCAAACTTTTATTAAAAACTATATTATTAAATAATGACAACATGCTTTAATTAATTAAATAAGAATTTAATCAATTAAAGATAGGAATTTTGATTTATTGTCAAAATTAAATAATACAATTAATAATAGATAGAATTAAATTTAAGTAAATAATTAAGTGGCAAGATATTAAGTTTAATTAATTAAATATGAAAATATTCAATTAATCAAACTTAGGATAAATGTGATTTATTGCCAAATAATTATTAAATTAAAGATAATTAAGATAATTAGGAATATTGCTAGAAATATTCCCCGATGTAGAATTTAAGATAATCAATTATGATTCGATGATGTTTAGATGTGCCTTAGGTTAGGACTTCGATGTCGATTTTGTTCGATTTGTCGATGTAGGAGGTTAATGAACTTATAGCCCATTTTTGGGGTATTACAGTCCCCTGATTCAAATACAAGCTAAATTTTATATAAACCTGTATTTGACAAGTTGCCCGCATCTACCCAAGTGATCTAATAAAATAGCTACGCAGAATTCAAAAAATCTAGCTACTCCCAACTATTTTTTCTTCGCTCTCTACCAATTTCAAAATGGACAGTCTTACATTGAAAGCGAACAGAGCCATGCCACACGAACAAATGGGCCTCTCCCGACCAAACACAACCATATACATAAACAATCAGCCTGGCTAAATAAAACATTGACTCGGAAATACAAATAACACCTACGATCACAATCTAAGAGCTTATAACATCAGTAGGGGCAATAGGGATATCGGCCAGAAATAGCAATAGCAACAAATTCTACTCAACTACGTGACAGATATACTAATAAGATCCCTTATGTTTCTCTCTCTCTCTCTCTCTCTCTCTCTCTCTCTCTCTCTCTCTCTCTCTCTATATATATATATATATATATATATATATATATATATCGGTTGTTCAACTTTATATGACATTAGAATGGCTATTTAGGTGTAATTTTCAAACAAACAACAGTTCATTACAGCAGAAGATACTACCACTGGAAACAAATATCACCATGGGTTTTCTATGTCACATCGACCATGCTAATTAACGTCGAAACACAAGCACACAATTCTTAACAAATAATGCATACTATGACAATAGTATACGAAACAATTGTTCAAACTTCAAACATCTCAAGCATCAAATCGGCTATACCTTTCAGCAGATGGGGTGAACTGCATACCCATTAAATATTGCAAACAACAGTATGGCATAAATACAATTAATTACCCATGTTTCAAGAACAATTACCAAAAAAAAAGGGCTCTATTGCCATGTCTCTACTTTTCATTCAATTCATTCCATTCGGTTTGCATTAAATGTATATATTTCAAACTTGTTCCACCTGACTGCCCGCTATCATTGCATCACTAAAACCTCTGAAAACCAACCCAAATAATTATGAACAAAAGCCCCCACACTCACGAAATAATATATCTGTCACATTGTCAATTTAGCAACACAACTTACCAGAAACAATGGAGGTTACAACATTATCCCTATACTCACACATTCACATTGACCTAAAAATATAAAAAAAAAGAGGGGAGCAATATTTTTGATGTGCCCAGCACACCATTCTCATTCTTTGCGATCTGCAAGCTATTACTCAACATCTGCATCGTCGTTCACTCCAACTTCTTCTATTCCTTCTAGAGTTTGATCCTCATTTGGAACACATGCCTTAAGGCCAAACAAACTGTCATGGTGTTTGTGTTTAAGTAGGAATAAAATAGATCCATACGTCTTGTTCAAGTCCTTGATCATCCTAGCATTCAACCCTTGATCATGCCTCTCGACTCCAACCCGAGCAATTTCATCATCAAGATACATTGCAGATTGCATGTAAGCTTGAAGAACACGTCTAACACTTGGATCACCATTAACCATCTCTCTTGGCACTATTCCTCCTACCCAAGATTTTCCCTCGTACAGGTCGTAACGCCTTATAGCGTCATCCAAAGTATTGCCTGGAATATAAACTTCCTTGACAAATGCCAAGGCTATTTGTCAACACAGCCCAATGCTCTGAAGGAGATCCATGCAATTTGACAGAAATATAGATATCAACTAGGATGGAAATATGAAATGGGGCTGCGAATAAAGAACATTTCGCCCAATGACATTTGCAATGGAAGATTCCACATAGATACAGTCAGTTTTGAACTAGCGTAACAACATTATTGGTACAATCCATCCCTCTTCTACCTCATCCCATTCCTCTATAGGGATACGCATGCGGTAGTTGCGAGGGAGTAGAGCCATCCACGGTAAGATAGACAAGTACAATTTTTGTTTCACACTGACAATAACACAAAAAAAATTAGATCCTTTACTATACAGTGATGCGCTACAAACAATAATAACAGTCGAGTTATCAGTGAAATTTCATAGTACAATAACTCAAAAGTGAAATGGTCCAGGTATGTTTCACAACAGAAACCCTAATTAAAATTAATTGACAAAGACATGCCCCCTGTTAAATTGACAACAGAATGTTTCACATAAAATTAGGGTAACCAACCCTACGTGTCCCAGCTACAAGCCTCAGGTTAATCTGACAACATAGATGCCCCTGCTAACTATCTAAACATTGCAATACCACTTGATACAAAAGTTAGAAAACTACTAATTAAATAAAGAAGATAGTTGTTACAGATTTCATGCTTTCGTAATCCCTACTATTTACAACAGGTTATGATGGGAGAAAATTGTATTCAGGAAGATTCAGATCAACATTTGGGATCACAATTTGATGTCCATGATCAACATGAATGATATGGTAACAGAGAGGAGCTCCTTGCATACATAATTTAAATTTCCAAGTACAGCAACAGATGGAACACATTTTATTTTGTGGGAGATTATAGTCAACGCATAGCAAATGTAATTAATGGTTTTTAGAAACAATTATTTATTCCAATTTTAATTATTCCCCCATTCTTACTTATTCTAATTTAGGCCACTAAGCATGCAATGATGACCTTTCAAGGATCATTGATTCATTTACTTCCTCGCCATCATTCCATGCAAATCTTGTATCATTCAGTCTAAATGTTCAATTGACTGTGAATGTTCAGTTGAGCCTTAACAGACACACTGGATAGCCACATAGTTCTCTTTGGACCTTTGTTGAAAAGATTTGGTTGCTTTTCTAATGTGACGATGATTAGAAGAAGAATAAAATACAAGGGACACCAGTGCTCAAGTTATGTTTGAGAAAATCTTTGGCAGATTTGAACATACTTATATGTTTTTTTTATAGCAAAATTAGCCTTTTCCATGCAAATCTTGTGTAATTGAGTTTAAATGTTCAGTTAAGCCAGGCTTTTAACACTCGCACTAGATATCTGTGTAGTATTCTTTAAATCTTTTTCAAAAAAAAAATTCTTCTTTTGCCATTTTGAGTGTCATCACAAGAACAATCAAATACGATGAACACCAGTGCTCAACTTATGATGAAGAGAATCTTTCGCAAATTTGAACATTCTCAAACTTTGTTTATTCTGCAAATTACATTTTCTTTGTTGTGCTTTCTCATAATCCTTGCTATTCCATTTAATAGCCCCAGTTGTTTTTCAGAAAAAATTACAACTCTTATGTTGTGCTCTCTCAAGATCCTTGCCATTCTATTTATTACCCCTCGCTATATGATAGATATGATCAAGAAAAACATCTTCTCTTTTGCCATCATGCCTCTGACAAGCTTTGATCTTTTCTAAATGTTTGAATTGAATATACTAGCTAGCCATTTCATATTGGAGCCAGTCTTCCGGAATATACATTTTTTAGTTATATTTATGTCTTTCAGTATTATCTTCATCTGCCATACGGAAAGCTTTTTTTCAATTGTTTTAGGTGCATGAATCTTCTCGAAGGGATGGTGATGCGATACTACAAGAAGATAAAGATTAGTATGGATGTCTTGTATATTTTGTTAGATAAGGTCAAATTTAAAATGATAAATTATGTGTCCAAACTGGTGTGGTGTAATGGTTAACAGGGTTAAAAAAAATTGAGCAAATGTGTGTCCTAGTGTTTACTAGGGCCACACTTTTACAAACTGTAAAACAAACAAAAATCCTTACACTATTAACAACTTCAGATGACTATTAACACTGTAGAACTATAAGATACCCTGCCCCAATTCATCTACCCAATGGACTTTTTATGTAGATTAAACCTCTGTCCTCTGCATGCAAGTGTCCAGAAGTACCACTGCTTAGCTCCTGAAAAAAAATCCCATTGCAGACCTGCTACTAAGGGAAGAACAAACACCTAAACTGACTAATTAAACAAAAATATATAATAGACACCATAGTCATTACCATCTAAAAAAATAAGATAAAACAATGAAAGAACACATAGATAACAAAAAATTTGAGAAATCCTTTATATATCAAACCCCAAAATTCATGTTCCTTCCAAAATCTACAACTTCTACTCGGTACAGGACAACTACACCTCACACCCTACATATATGCTAAACCACACATACCAAAAAATTTGAGATATCCTTTATATATCAAACCCCAAAATTCTTGTTCCTTCCAAAATCTGCAACTTCTACTCAGTATAGGACAAGTACACCTCACACCCTACATATCTGCTAAACCAAACATACCAAAAAATTTCCCTTTAAAAGGACATCGAAAACCAAAATTGGCATCTGTCCAAACTGGTAGCTCCCACCCCATAAAGGAGCACATGAATTGCTAAGAAAAGGAAGAAACCGATCGATAGTGGGAGCCTATCAATTACTAAACAGAAACTATTACATCTTCTGTCTTCGAAAGATTTGGAAATTTTATTATTTTCCCCATTTTTTCAAAGCTTTTGAACCTCCACTTCAGAAGAAACAGACCATGTTGCCATCCATATGAAAGTGCAAACCATTTGGTAGGCCTGTCATCAACGTTTTCTCTCACGATTCTTTGACACAAATTTGGATCATTGCCAAAATTTCCAACTCCATTCTTCTTGTGGAGAGGTGTCCAATATTGATTCCACAATTCAGATGGACCACTAAAACTATGTGAACTCCCTAAAGTAAAATACATAGTAGAACCACTAATAGACTTCAAATCCTTCCTTCATTCCAATCGCATTTCCCATCACTGCTGTCATACTGAGTTATATAGTCACTTTTTACAAAAAATAACGGATCCAAGGAATATTTTTTATGATCATACTCATGTCCCCACAATTCACAATACCATTGAACCATATTATAATCAACTGAAATTCCAATATCTACCTTTTGAGAGTCAACATTCATTTTCGTTGGTAGAATTTCATTGCAGCTCTGCCTCAAATTTGGTTGAACTTCACTCTTGAAATAACTTCTCTCTTTCGCTGTGGCTTTTTGCTTGAATCCCCTTTTGGGCTGATGTTCACCTTTTTGTTCAAGTTCTAATCTAGCTTCTATTAAAAAAGACAAAGCTACCACTTCACATGTCCCTTCCTCTTTCCATGGTTTTAAGATAGCTTTCCTTCCTTCCTGTTTAAGTTCAAAAGTATTTTCTCTACCCAAATATAACATTGCACTATATTCTCATGGCCTGCCCAGCAACAAATGACATGCATCAATTGCCACCACATCATAGAGTACTTCATCCTATACTCACCAAATTATCGGTACATCCACAATTTTTTATCACCTTAAATATCTCGTCCTTACATTTGCATTTCCTTCACATTACACTTATACTTTTCCAATCAATTTCATATGTTTCTTTGTCCCCTACGATTAAAGTTTTCTCAGCATTGGCTTCTATCCTGATTCAGCCTCAACTTCTTCTTGCCAAGGTTTTTCTTCTTCTTGGGCTAGAATCACCCTTTTGGGGGTTTTGAGGACAATCTATGACCCCGTGGGTTAAATCTCAAAAAAAATGCTTTATGAGCTTTCCCTCTCCCAACAAGGGTTGTTCACATCATCTACCTCTAAAGCTTCCCCTCCTCTAAAGTCAACCTTTGCATTCTTAGCTTATTCTGGCTCCTCACTAACAATAGGTTGTAAGTAAACCTCTTTCTCTTTGCTTTGACAGCTTTCACCTCTCTTACTCATAATTTTGCTTTTCCGATTTACTTTCTCCTTGGCCTTTAAAGCATATTCACATGCCTCGTTTGCAGTGGGAACTTTCACCAATGCAAGCTTGAAGTTGAAATTTGAGCCCATTCACATATCGGACCACCTCTTCTCATGCACTCTCTTGGATACCTGTTCGAATTTGAAGCCTCATAAACTGTTCGGTATAAGTATGCACTGACTGATCCATTTGTTTATAATTTAGTAATTCCTTAAACAATTTTTGTTGGTAATTTGCAGGCAAGAATTGGGCTTTCAGATGTTTTTGCATCTTAGGAAAAAAGATGAATTTTATCTTTTCCTTGTCTTATTAAACTTTGCACATTTCCCCACCATTGGGCTACATGGGATTTGAACTTGTAGGCAGCAACTTTTACTCTTTTTAAATCATCTTCATCTATGTCTTCCATGTCAAAGTAATTATCCAATTCTTCAACCCAATAAAAAAATGCATTTGGGCTGACCTCACCTTTCAAATAAGAAATATCGACCTTTATCTTCGAACTCTGTTTTGCCAATGCCTCAATAAGCCTCTCCGTAACATTTGATATCCTAGTAGCATTCACCAATTTCCCTTGTTCCTCCTCAGACTCATCCAATTTTAATGTTGGCTCAAGGGTGCCTGCTCTTCTAACCAATTCACAAGTATTCCTTTCAGCGCCTACATTCCTACTGCCCCTTGTCACCCACTTGATGCAGAATCCCCTATGATCCATCAAATATTGCTCTAATACCAAGACTAATGCAGATTAAACCTATGTCCTCTGCATGTAGGTCTCCGAAAGTAAATCTGCTCAACTACTAACTAAAGATCTTATAGCACTCCTACTGCTAAAGAGAGAACAAATGAACAGCTAGACCAACTTATCAAACAAAACTGTCAAATAGACTCCATAGTCATTATCTGAACACATAAAAGAAAACTATGAAAGAACACATACATAACAAAATTTGATAAATCATTTACATTTCAAACCTCTGAAAAAATTTAACTTACAAATTTTGCAGCTTCTACGCATTAGAAGAAAACTAGTCTCACACCCTACGTATTTGCTAAACGATAAATGA